>CAMPET010000053.1:113706-142311 GCA_946803715.1 Beroe ovata | reverse complement strand
CACACACACACACACTCACACACACACACACACATTATGCTTCGCTCAGGATAACTTGGTGGGTCTCGCTAACAGGGTGAACCTCCTCCGTCTTCTGGAAGACTTTGAGGAAGCTGACCTGACTTTGGAGAGTCTCATCACTTCCGTGAGGTCTTTACCAAGACTGTTGGAGCGGAAGAAGCTGGGTTAGTACTTTACGAAAGCTTCGATTTGGAGATCATAGAGGTTTCAAATTAGATACAAACGAACTGTGTGTTGCGGAAAGTTTGTTATGACCATCGGCCACATTTCAACGTATTCTGAAGAATTTCCGTACCTAGTAATTGTCCCCCATTGATAGGTGTGGCAAGGTGTTCCCTAATTTCCCCCACCTAATTTCCCTAATTTCCCCCACCTAATTTCCCTAATTTCCCCCACCTAGGACGGTCGATAGCGGACATAGCATGGGCACATTCATTCCTCGGGCTGAACTGCGTGGCAGATCGACTCTTCACTTCCTCCCTCCTGTACGAACCAGACCATGAGTTTACCGCACTCGGGGCGGCACTCGTTCAGTACAACTTCAGCAAGCATATCGATAGGTGGGTAAAAAGTGGGCGCTGATTCGATTACCGGTCGAATTTTGACCATATGATCTCGCTTCCCTGAGGTGCTGTTCTAACATACCTTTGAGGTTAGGTGGAAATTCCTTTAGTTTCGATTATAGGAACAACTCTTTCTTCAGAATAACGGAGTGTTACTACCTCACTGCCTCCTCGGAAAAGCTCCACTCCATCATACAACGTAAACCTGAGTTTGGGTTAGCCAAGGTTTTCCTGGCGAGGCTGCTGAATCGCAGAGACGCATCTCATAGAAATGGGATGGATCCCAAAGCTGAGAGCTTACTTAAAGAGGTGATAATTGAATGTGCAGCTTCTGAAGATATTCCATGATAGATTCGATGATTTTCCATGATTTCTGTCCAATAATTTCTGTGTTTCAATGATTTCTGTCCAATATTTCAATCTGACCGTTGACTTGATCAATTCACCGAATCTCAGGCGCTGCGGCGCAGTGACCCTTTCACCGACTACATGGTAGCGAAAGAGAAGTCAAAGTACGAAGATTATGACGGCACTGAGGGTTGTATACATCTGCTGAAACGGTCAATCAAGAAGCACCCTACTTCATTTGCATACTTACATCTAGCACTGTCTAAGAAAGGAAAACTCTTCAAAGGTTTGAGAGTATTTATACTCTTATGACGGCGTATATTAGTGCTGATTTCGTGGTGACCATGGGCAGCAATCACGTTCGCTTATGAAGGTCATGTTTTTATCACGTATCCTCCATTCAAAGCAATACTCAGGTAAGAGTATAGATGAAGCAGTCGAGATCGAGAGAATTGTCAGTGAACTTGCTGAACTGGAACGAGAAGCTGCAGAGGTAGGTAACATTAGGCGTGGGATAATATCTGGCAAACTGCCAGAAAACTTTTGTCTTTTCGAAGGAAATTTTACAGTTTTTACGGTATTTCATGGTTGATCGTATCCTCGAAAACATCCCAATCCCTGCCCTTATTCCGCTCTCACTTTGTTCCCCTCAGCCGGTCAGTAAGAAGGAACACTCCAAGGGGAGCAAGGACAAGACACCACCCAAACCACCAACCCCTCCCCCACCCCCTGTGGTAAGATACCTATCTTCTTCAATCTTCTTCGTCCAATATTTGCAAATGTTTGCCTAGAGTCCCTTGATATGTTCCTTGATATGATTCCCTTGATATGAGTTATTGATCGCCATAAAAATACTCCATTTCCCGTTGAGGAATGGTTTCATCTGCATTCGTACCCCGTTCTATCANAACCCCCCCCCCCCAGATAAATGAGGAAATCCTATCTGAGTTGGCAGAGATTCACCGTCATCTCGAAACAGCCCTCATCCTCAACCCCAACCAACAGCGGTGTTTCCTGGAGTTAGCTAACGTGTCAATCCTGCGAAATAGCAAAGATGTTGCCTTCAAATATCTCCGTCAGGTAAGCAGGTACTCTGTACGGCAAGTGGAGAAGTTAAAGGGGAGCATTTTCCGAGAATAGTGGGCAGTGGGCAGGGTCTAATTGTGTTAATTAGACTGTAAATTAGACCTTCAAATTAGGAGAGTTTCTCGCGCATCACCTTTCCGTAGAAATCTGCATCTTATTCTCATCATCGAACATCACGGTCAAACTCAATTGCTGACATTGCGCCGCGCGTCTCTTTCTATAGAATTACTGATCGTAAATCAATAATATGCTTCGTCCTCAGGCAGCGGAGAAATCTCAGGACTGTTCGGTGAAGGCACGGGCGTTCCGGACACTCAGCTATTTCCAGCTGATTGAGGGAGATGTCGTGAAAGCTAACTCTCTCATGGAACAGTGAGTAAGCAATGACAGTCGATAAAAGATCGACCAGTTCTGCATTATATAGAGGTCTGCCTCACGCCGTAATTGCAGGCCCGTTTTCTAAGAAAATCCCTCCGATGGGTCATGGGGATCATTCATTAACAATCATTCCCCGCAGGGCTGCCAAGTTCGGGATCAAAACCATCTCCATATCGGAAGAAAAGGTGAAGTTGGTATCACTGATAGTGACCCTACTGGATGGATTGTTGAACATAGGTCAGGTCAAGGAATGTAAACAATGGGTGGAGTACTTAACTCAAGTGGAGCATCCAGAGGCTGCAGAGTTCAAAGCCAGGTATAAAGTGACTGGATTTTCGTTGATTTCAGAATCAATCTTCAATTTCAAATTTGATATTTCTTTAATATAGCTCTGAAAATGAGTCATATACGTCGCAGTCTAACAAGATCCTTTTTCAAACTTTGAGCTCCACTATACTCCCGTCTCCAGATACAAAGCTCTGAAAGGCAGTGGTGGAAAGGGAGGCGGTGTCAAGGTTAGTCAGAGTATCAGTAGGACGAGGAAATCCCAGCGGACAACACAGATCACCAAGACCAGTATTACCAACGATAAGAAGGGATGAAAGGTCAGTGGTGGGATGAGGTGTCAACACAAGAGATGAGCGGTGTCAACACAAGGTAAAGAGGACTATACTTGAAACGGTGGTTCTTGAGAGAAATGTCGCTTAAAAGAGTAGTTTAACGATGTCAAGAATGTGATGAACGCGAATTGAAACGAATTAGCATGAATATTTGTTCCTGATATTATAGTGCGTTGCACTCGAGAAGCTAGTCAACTGAGCGAATATGTTTCGTCCAAAAAACCAAAACGTTCAGTCGTCAATTTGAATAGGTGACTGGATATAAGAATCTGGCAATAGGTCATGTGTGGCAGATAACTGATTCAGATTATCCGATTATTCGAGTCATTAATAATCGTTAAATCTCACCTATTCATTTTACAACCAAGATTACTAAGGAGCGACCCATACACACCACTACATTGTTAAATCTATTTGCTATAATCCTAGAAATTTCAACTCTAAACCCCTCCCTCACCAAGCCTATATTTCTAGAAATCTCTCATAGAAATTTACATTTCTAGAAATCTCTCAGGAATAGTGTTCCATACTCCATTTCATGACACAACCTCAGTCCTAACCTCACCAAATGAATGGAGGCAAAGATCATCGCCGCGCTCGAAAACCTATCAATTCGTCCCGTGTTACACAAGTCATCACCACAAATCGTTATCGCCCATGCTGATGTGTCATCACATCCATGAGTCATCAGAGTGATGTTGAGTGATTCGGAGAGCTCATCACATATCAGCTGTTTCGAAATGTCTGGAGCCGCGCAGGTTTTGTATGAGATTTGTAGGGTGTTTGTCACGTGACCATCCAATTCTGTCACGTGATTTTCAGACGCGTGACTTTCACCCGACGAGTACAACTCAACGCATGTAGATTCCGGTTTATCACACGTTTTGGTGGGACATTTGGAGAGTTGTTGCAGGTTGTTGCCATGGTGGTTGTCTGCCGAGTGGATTTTGTGTAGATTTGTACTGGAGTCGGTTATCTCGATACAGTTGTAGCATGTCAGTGGTAGATGGGTCCCTGAAAAAGTGGACGAGTGGAATCAAATGAAGGAGCATCATGATGCCCTCTGCTACTCCTATAGGTGTCAAACTCTAGGTATCAAACTCTAGGTGTCAAAGTCTAGGTACTCCTGATGTCAAACCTGAGCAAAACTGAAGCAGCGCCACAGAGGCCAATCCAACAATGAAAAGTCTCTTCATATCCGATAGTATCAAACACACTTCACATCAAACTTGTACAAATTCTACGAGAAAACTTCTTTAAAAGAGAACGGAAGTGGAAGTTCCCGCGTTTGGATGTGACCGGAAAATGAAGTTAATTTGAAGCGAGAGGTTTGAAATCTGATACTGGATTTAAAATTAATTTGAGCTTCTCAAGAAGGAATTTGACACTCTAGCAGAACTTTAGCAGAATACAACTTAGCTGGTATCTATCAAGCAAAACGAACTAACGATAACAGTAGGTTCTTAGGTTCGCATGATGAAGATTGAGATCAAAAGAAGATACGAATGTTGGACCTTTTTATAGCGCAATATACACAGCCAGATGAATATTGAGGCAACTGTGCTCAGTGCTAAGGACTAGTTGGACGTAGTTAAAACAGATATGGAATTAACCTAAACATTGTGCTTAATTATTGTATTCACTTTTCTATGTATACATTGTTGTATTCGATGTATAGGTACTACTACTATACACTGTATAGGAACATGCAATAGGTATAGGTTCATAGCTGTCAATAAATTAAGTAAGGCTCTAACTACTTAGCAATGTATAGAACCTGTATAGATACTGCAGGATGCCTACATATTCTCATATTCGATACACAAACATACAAACTAGATGTATACAAATGTACATTGTACATTGTATACTGTAGTATATAGTTAGTATATAGTTAGTATATAGTGTATGGAATTGTACACACCATACCCTCGTGTTGAAGAAGTAGAACAATACGGGGCTCTATGGACAATCACATTATGTTTGTATCGGGGTGGCCCTCACACACACACACACACACACACACACACACACAGTACACACACGTAATCACAGACTCTGTGACAGAGCTGTACGTACCAGGGTAAGTAGCACTTGCACTCAACGCGACGACGCAATTCATATGCTCTTCTCAGTATGCCTTCTTCTCCGTAATGATATGTACCCAAGCGTGTGTGTGTGTTTCTGTGTGTGCTTGTGTCTGTGTATGTACTGTGTGTCTGTGTGTTTGTGCGTTAGTCTGCGTGTGAGTCTGTGCATTTGTCTATGTCTATACATAGTACATACATTGCGTGGAGTGTGTATATCGATATAGGATAGTTCTCTTCTCGATTTTTGAATAATAGAGAAGAGGGGCTGTTAACAAAGAAGCGAACCATTGAAACCCAAAATGGACGACACAAATTTTTAATTATTGTACTCAAGAATAACCACTTAAAGCAGAATTTCGTCACCTCTTCGTCAAAACTTAGCCTTGCACAAACTGTTTCATCTAAGAAGATCGATCAAGATCAACAAAAAATCACGTCTATTCTCAAAGTCAAACTTCCACCTCATTATCTTTGAACGCATGTTTCGCAACATTCTGTTCACAGTAATATCCCTGCTGCATGAACGTCTTGAGTAGCCCTGCTCCCTTCGACAGCGGTTTTATCTGCGTTATAATAAACGTATCCGATCTTTTCGCTCTACACCCAACCGTTATGTTCTTGATCTCCGTTACGGGCGTTTTNACACACACACACGTACACACACACACACACAGTACACACACGCACACACACATAATCACAGAGCTGTACGTACCAGGGTAAGTAGCACTTGCTCTCAACGCGACGACGCAATTCATATGCTCTTCTCAGTATGCCTTCTTCTCCGTAATAATATGTACCCAAGCGTGTGTGTGTTTCTGTGTGTGCCTGTGTCTGTGTGTTTGTGCATTAGTCTGCGTGTAAGTCTTTGAGTAAGTCTGTGAGTAAGTTTGTACTGTGTGTCTGTTTGTTTGTGCGTTTGTGTGTCTGCGTGGAAGTCTGTGAGTAAGTCTGTGCGTTTGTCTACGTGTATACATACATTGTGTGGAGTGTGTATATCGATATAGGATAGTTCTCTTCTCGATTTTTACACAATAGAGAAGAGGGGCTGTTAATTATGAAGCGAACCATTGAAAACCAAAATGGACGACACAAATTTTCAATTATTGTACTCAAGAAGAACCACTTAAAGCAGAATTTCGTCACCTCTTCGTCAAAACTTAGCCTTGCACAAACTTTTTCATTTCAAACAATTGATCAACATTTACGCAAATCACGTCTATTCTCAAAGTCAAACTTCCACCTCATTATCTTTGAACGCATGTTTTGCAACATTCTGTTCACAATAATATCCCTGCTGCATGAACGTCTTGAGCAGCCCTGCTCCCTTCGACAGCGGTTTTATCTGCGTTATGATAAACGTATCCGATCTCTTCGCCCTACACCCAACCGTTATGTTCTTGATCTCCGTTACGGGCGTTTTTCCCGATAGTTGTAGTAGAATCCCGAGGTATGCGTCGTCAATCCTGCTGACCGGTTGTCTATCCTGATCGTAGAGTCTGAGGAGATCTTTGACAGTTTCCCGAGATATGATCAGCCCCGATCCGACACAATATGGCGGATACCAATTTAGAGGATATTCTTCCAGGGGCGTGGCCCACTTTCCAGTCCTCATCACTTTCTTACTCCGACAGTTTGGTCCGCCGTAGAAATACGTCGATCTTCGATCATTTTGAACGAGGATTTCCGTTAGGTATCGATCCAAACCCTCGACGTTAACGATTGAGTCTTCACTCAGAATAACAAGAAACTTGAATTTGATGTTTTTCAGAGCGTATCGGAAGCCCCACATCATTTTATACGATAAGTACTGATACGTATCGATCGTTTCCGTTATAAGCAAATCGGAGAATTTCCGATTTTCGTCTTCCAAATTCTTCCGTTTTATACGACCATCTGAGTTTATTCCCACCAGAAAATAATGCTTCCAGGGGATAGATTGATGGTTTGCATCCTTCCAATCATATGATAACCAACTTTTAGTCCTTAAAAAGTTTCTGATATCGCTTCTTTCCGTAGCAGACTTTGTGAAAACAACAAACTTATACTTGTCCGATTTATCACTGTACTCTAAATCATATCCATCTGTTGTTATACTAGCGTGAATTTCCGACTTTTCTAGGACTGATTGAAGTTCGTCCATGTCGAAATCTCCGCCCTTGCCCTCTGACAAAATGTTCTGTTTGATGGGGAACTTCCATAGTCTCTGAATGATACTGTAGCAAATCAGAGCCGCGGCGATAAGCGAGATTGTGTAAAGTTTACCACGTCGTGGCAATAGCATGGTGGGTTTGTGGTTTTGCTGAAACCTGTAGAAGTATCAGAAATTGGTTGATCGATGTAAGTTCACCGCTTCCTTCACTCTAGATTGTTGTGATGGAACAAGAAAAAGCAGTGGATTTGTTAACAAATACCAGCAACATTTGTAATATCTGTTCAACATTAACATACATTAAATTATCCAAAACTCAAATAAACAAAGCTGAATTTACTGCAAAAACTGAAGAATGGCATAGATATTATTTCAATTTACTTTAAAATAATCTGAAAACTTAAGCGGAAATTGTACGTTATTCAATATTCAACCATGAAAAAGCCTGCGATATACAACAAAAATAATGCATAGAAGAATGTTGAAGAACAAGCAATAGATGCATGACTGATGCTCTCGGCAAAGTATTCACATGCAAAATCGTATACATTCTTTGAACTAAAAGTGCGTGTGACGAGTTAAAAAGCATTTAAGAATTTATTGTCATCTAAAAGGGGTGCATCCCTTGCATGCAAATCTATAGCTAAAATTCAACTTCGAGAACCCTTCAAACTTTCTCACTGGACCCAAAACTCAGTTCCTAAAATCGCGAGTCCACATATCAGCCCATTTTCCGCACTTTAGTCGACATTCATGCAATTCCCATACTGACAGGTAAGACGAGAGTCCACACTTCCGAACAGAACCAGCTGTAATTGACATATCATTCTCCTGTGATTAATGCACTTCAGGGGTGTAAGTAAGAAGGACCACCATGACCCAGGAGTGTAGTAGAAGCATGTAACCAATCACCATCAGTCGGGCGTGTGGATATCTCCGCAAAAATACTCCGAGTCGGATACTGAAAGTGAAGGAGGGTGTTAGAGAAGCTTATCTTAGGATAAAGGGATCTGAAAATTCGTGTGAGTCAATCGATAATAGGTATAAAATTACCTGAACTTATCGATGGAATTTAAGGCGTCTCTAATCCGCTCATTCTTGTGTGTCTGAGTCTCAACGAATCCTTCTTTCTCTATCGGTACCGATACTGTGGTATTGGAATTTGCCACTCTCGATCAATTAACTTTTCAAGATACAATTCTGCCATATATTGCCATATATATGAGAGATCTCGCTCAGAAAACATTCTTCATGAAAGTTTAAACCACATCTTCATTTTCAAATCCTGTCTCACCCTGGTTATTTTTCCGTTCCACGGCCTGAAGTACTGTCTCCAGAGACTCCAATTTCATGACCAAACTGCTTCTCTCGCTATTCAGTCGTTCTACCTCCGTTTGTTTTGTAATCAATACCTGTACGAATGGAGGACGGTACGTCTGTGAGCGATGCATGAGTAAAGCGTGAGAGAAACTGATAGATCGATATTTTGGGGTCGGTAGAATTATGAATTCATCAGCAAACAAACGATACATTGATCACCACACACACATGTCACGCTGCTACTAAACAACAACTTCTCTTGCTATCAAGCAACATCTTGTGTTGCTGCAGCAACATTCACCCACCTCGGTCAGAGACTTAATCTTGCCCTCCAACTCCCCTTCATTTCCTCCAATCCCGCCTTGAGTTTTTGTCTGTGTGACTGACAGCTCCTCCTTTAATGACCGTACTTCCGATGCTGAGTCAAGTCGGAGTTTCGTCATTTCTTTTTGAGCGAGGAATACCTCCTGATTGAATGAAATGGTTTGAGAGCGGAATTTAAAACAAAATCTGGCGAACTTAACCGATAATTTCTTGATGAAATGAAACTGTTCGAAGTGTGATTTGGTAAATTATTTATACTCCTGAGCTACCTCTTTAAGTTGTGATATTGATAGTTGATATTCTGAAATAGCAGTATCCTTATCTCTGATAATAGCTTCAGATTGTGAGCATTTATCCAATGCTTGTTGCAATTCCTGAAATCGATAGGTTATTTTGTACATTTACATCTATATTGATTGCTGGATAAAGTATCGATTTAGATAAGAGTTTGTTGCAAATGTATTTCAATCTTTAAAGGTGTTTTAATCTTCAAGATTTGTATGATAGAAATGTATGTTATGTAAACCTCTGAGTGAAGCTGTTCTATCGTTGAAACGTGATCACGCAGAGCTTCCAGGTCATTACTCGTGGATCTGAAGTTTAATTCTTTCTTTTTCATGGTTATATTGGAAGATAATTTTCTTTTCTAAGGTTTCTTTTCGAATTTTTACTTGAGTCGTGATAATTTTCGTGTTATCTGAAATTGATGATATACCTGTACTGCTGTTCCATGAGATTTCGCTCTTGTATCAATATCTCTGCACTTTCATCGTCTAAAATTGACGTTTCTGGCGACCCACGTCTTTCCTTCGCCTATTGAGATTGTTATTCTCTCGAATTGAATTTAAAATGTGACATTTTCAATCAATATTGTTGGCTATTACGCCAGTTAAATTAACATTTCAACATTAAACCATGTGCTTTACGTTTTTTCCGCGCGCGGCGCGCGCGCTATGACATTGCTTTCCCTGGAGGAACAATTTGTTTTCATAAATTTATTCAGACCGTGCGCGCTACGCAAACCAAATTTTCCCACGCTTTTTGTGACCGAATATGCGAGGCGAAGTAAACATACCTGGAGAACTCTTGTTGCTCGATCTTTGTAATCTACAATATCTTTCTTGGCTGAGCTAAGCTCACTTTTTGACATTCTCAGCTCTGATGATAAACTAAAAATAAATTAGGATTAAAATTCGTTACATTTACAAATATTTGGTCCGATCGACTGTAATTTAATAATAGACGGAGATTTTCACCTTTCATTTCTCCTCTTTTCGTTTGATAATTGCTGGGTTGTTGTGTGGAGTTGCAATGTGATTTCTGAGATTTGTTGTTGTTGTTGTGAATCACGTTCAGTTGAGTCCCTCTAAAGAGAGAGAATTGTGACACACTGATAATTATTGACACCAGTATGTGACGTAAATATCACTGACAACAGTATACTGACACCAGTTACAAATGACAGACACCAGTTGGTGGTGGATCACTGACGCCAGTACGTGACGTTTCACTGATACCAGCTAGTGATGTATCACTGACACCAGTGTGTGACTTGTCACTGACACCAGTGTATGACGTAACACTGACACCAGTGTATGACTTATCACTGACACCAGTGTGTGACGTTTCACTGACACCAGTGTATGACGTATCACTGACACCAGTGTGTGACGTTTCACTAACACCAGTGTGTGACGTATCACTGACACATCATTGAATTTCTACCTGTAGCTGGAATATTTGATCCTTGTACTCTGACAGCTGCCTCATTGAAGAATCAGCAGAATTACGAAGTTCTGATAACTCTGACATAACGCTACTTGTTACTTTCATTTCTTCCTTCAGTTCAGCTGTTAACTCTGAGAAAAAGAACGATATATACTTTGAGCGTTGTTTCCTTGGTGATTTGGGAGGTCAAATCATTTCTATGTGGAAGATTTGTAATTGAGTGACAGTAACAATTACTTGATTGAATGGTGGATTCGGCATCGGCTTCGGCAAGCCTTACTTTCAGAACACCTATCTGTGTGTCTTTAGCCTGGTGGATGGGGAAATGGCGTGATGCAAACATTAGTTCAGCAAAGGTAAACATTAATAGGAATGACGAGCTGACTGGCGGTTACCATGATCGCCTCATTGAGGTCTGATTCCCGGTTCTTGAACCTGCTGACAATCTTGCGTTCCTCATCCAACTCACATTGCATTTCCTCAAGTCTATTCTTACTCTTTGCATCTGACTTTTGTTGCGCTTCAAGCTGACCCTGCAATTCGATATGAGACGTTACTCTATGGATTTACATTTTACAACCATGTGATCATGGTATATTCTGAATGTCTCATTCGTGAATTTCATTGAACTTCAAGTTGATGTTACAATCAGTTTTTTCATGAAGTATTTTATGTAGCTCCAAGCCTTACTTCTTCATCGAGCCTACTTCCGACCACTAACCTGGCAGTCTCTGAGTCTGTTAGACAACATTCCAATTTCTTCCGTCAGTTGAAGTAGCTCCTGTTTTATCAGCCTGTTTTCTAGCTCTAACTGTGTCATAATGTGCTGCGCGTCGCCTGGGATAATAGGTCTGATTGAGTACTGAATAGATGTTTCAACTCATGTTTCGCTATGGAAAATAGCAATTTCCAACAAAAACTAAAACATGAAACGGCCGGAATCGTGTTCCCCATCAAATTTTGAGTCGACTAAGTCCATTTTAGATCGAAAATATGACACAAAAATTTTCCGTCAAATCTGATCAAAAACCCTGATGGTTAGTATGGAAATCTGAAAGGGTCAAAACATCGACTTTCTCCAAATGATTTGATCATGACGGGATATTGTTAGGAAAGTGATTAAGAGTTCCGATGCCAAATTTTAGACAATTCTGACTTTATTTGTCGTCTTGAGTCGATTTTTGTGTCCCATGTACTCTCTAGAGCTAACTCAGGCTTTATCGGACGAATGAGCAATTTCCAATAATACCCAAGACCTGAATTGGCCGGAATCGTGTTCCCCATCAAATTTTGATTCGACTAGGTCCATTTTAGATCGAAAATATGACACAAAAATTTTCCGTCAAATCAGATCAAAAACCCTGATGGTTAGTATGGAAATCTGAAAGGGTCAAAACATCGACTTTCTCCAAATGATTTGATCATGACGGGATATTGTTAGGAAAGTGATTAAGAGTTCCGATGCCAAATTTTAGACAATTCTGACTTTATTTGTCGTCTTGAGTCGATTTTTGTGTCCCATGTACTCTCTAGAGCTAACTCAGGCTTTATCGGACGAATGAGCAATTTCCAATAATACCCAAGACCTGAATTGGCCGGAATCGTGTTCCCCATCAAATTTTGATTCGACTAGGTCCATTTTAGATCGAAAATATGACACAAAAATTTTCCGTCAAATCAGATCAAAAACACTGATGGTTAGTATGGAAATCTGAAAGGGTCAAAACATCGACTTTCTCCAAATGATTTGATCATGACGGGATATTGTTAGGACAGTGATCAAGAGTTCCGATGCCAATTTTTAGACAATTCTGACTTTATTTGTCGTCTTGAGGCGATTTTTTGTGTCCCATGTACCCTCTAGAGTTATCTCAGGCTTTATCGGAAGAATGAGCAATTTCCAACGAAAATCAAGACCTGAAACGGCCGGAATCGTGTTCCCCGTCAAATTTTGAGTCGACTAGGTCCATTTCAGATCGGCTTTATCCGAAATAAGAGCAACATCAGATGTTCTTAGTTCGTTACTTTCAAAGTTTACATGAATCTTGAGCAATGCCGGCATCAAGTTTATACGTCTATACTGTTCGGAAATAGTTAATAATGACTACGGGACGAATGGCATCGTTTTGGATATTTGAAATTTTCATATTTTATACAGTTCATTTGGATTCCAGGAATTTGGAATGTCCAGGAATTCACGACAATTCTATGGTTTTTGTTGTATTCAGTGTGAATAGTATAAGGAACTGGAAGTATGGGCGAAGTGAGACATGAACTGACTGATATCAACCGTATCCCAACATTGCAATCGGTAATCAATTGCTTTCAGTTATTAATGTGCTTATGAATAGTTACTCATAGTCATCATGCTTTAATCGTGGGGGATGTCGCTGGAGGAGAATGCTCCCTAGCTACAACTTGAGTTGGGAGCTATAATCCATGAGGTTGGAGTAGCGATAAATATTCTTGAGTCGAGAGCTACAAACTTCTTGAGTTGAACATCTTTGTTGGATACTTAATCGATAAGTGGACGTGGTTAGCCACTTTACAGGGCACTTTATCAGAAATTTAAAAATTTTGCAACACTTAAGAATTCGCAACAATCTCCACAAATATTCCGGGAAATTAAAACGACGTTTCCAAAAGAACGACTCATAACACCGATTTATCATTAGTCAATAGTCATAGATCAGTTGAATATGCACAAGTCATACGTCACACAATCAACATAAAAACCGGTACATCTCCATGAGAACCAATTCAACCAGCACCAATTCAACCAGCAACAACAACAACAACTTCTATCCAGAATGAAGGTGTCTCTGACTCTGTTTATGCTTGGAGCTCTACTCGGAGTTGGCGCTTCCTACGACTGCTACCACAGGGTTGACCAGTGGTTCCTCAAGTGGCGACTCAAAACCGCCGACAGACAGTTTGTCTACCGCACAGTTTACCCATCAAAGGACTACGATGATGTTGAGGAACACTCCATTGGGATATGTGACGCTGACCCCAAGTGCCTGGGAGTGAGGTGTAACAATTACCGGGATGAGAGAGTGAGGTGCGACATCATGGGTGGATGGGACGAGGACAGGATCAGACAACCAGGGGAGGAGGGATTTGAGGACTACCAGAAGTACGCTCTCACCAACTACAACTCTGACAAGTACTGGAGTTTCCTCAGGATCAATGGATGTTCTGCCTTGCTGAGTCTCAACAGGGAGGGATGTTTCAATGCCGGTTACAAGGGCTTCTTCCTCAAGTGGATATACATGATGCATGAGGACGATGAGTACAAGTACACTCCAGTTGACACTGAAGAAGGACTGGAGGCTCCTGAACTACGAGCACAGGATTTGTGTCTCCTCGACAGGTCCTGCCAGGGTGTCAGATGCAGGATTCACGAGGTCATTGGAACGAGGTGTAACCTCATGGGAGGATGGGATTTCGAGCTCAAGGATACCACTGATGAAGGATACATTGCACTTCTTGAGCAGGTTGCAAATCCCAGGGATGATGACTACTGGACTTACATCAAGAATTGTTAAACAGTGTTTTGATACACGCCTGATATGAAAATTAGAAATTACTTTCTAAAGCATTGCATTTGAGCTTTTCAATTGTGTCCCAAGGAAATTGCATTGAATACCTGCTAATAAAATTCCCGAATTCTGTTTGTTTCATGTATGTATTGTATGTCATAAGGAGTGAAAGTGTGTGTACAAGTACAGCCGAGTGTGCGCAAGGATAACCATTTCTGAGTTTGTACTTTTCTGGAACGTTTTAGAGTTGGAGGGGGGGCGGTGGGTTTCGCTTTCGTCTCACATGTCTAAGCACTCGGTACTCTTATCACTAACAATTTGATATTCAGTTCACGTATTCTGGTTGGGTTTTCAGGACAAATAAATGACAATTTCAATGATAAAAGTCGCACAGGTCGACACACGTGATCCAGTGAGCTAATTAATACTTTCCGGTTCCTTGTCAGCTGCCGGGCAAAGATAAGAAAATTTTGCAGGTTTAAAAACTTGTAATTGTGCTAGGTAAATTCATTGTTAAGCTTGCAAATAACTAACTAAGTTCGATCAGCGTTCGTATTCCTGCTCTTCAAGGCACTTTCCGATCCATGCACAAGTTTAGGGAATTCACCATCCTCCTTTTGATTCTCGGAGGAACAAAAGCTGAGAATTCCCAACTGTTTGATGATGTCGGTTGGATCAATAAATGGATTTTTCCTGGTGCTCTGGACAACACAACAGAGTCTGGGTTCACTGTTGAAGTAGAAGAATCGATTTTGGTAATAAAGTCGCAAGTATGTGTGCAAGACAGTGAATGTTCTGGACTTCTGGGCTGCAATTGTGACAAACAATTCGAAAAGTTGGGACGAAATTTTGGAACTCAATGCACAGATCTTCCTTGTCGAGTTATGGATTACATTCTTGAGAATGGTGCCAGAGCACTCCGGGATTTAAGAGAAGTGTCATCATTCAGCACGTATATGAGATGGCTTACTGGGCACTTTTTTCCGCCTTTCCAAGAATATGTATGCCAATGCAATCCAAACCTGTTCGAAGCTGTAGCTCATTGTGCTCTGGGGTATGATGGCGAATTCGTAGGACAAGAAATACAAGAGCAAGTTCGGAACTTTGCCCAAAAACTTGGCAAGAAAAACTTGAAACGTGCCCCCCTACTGATCAGTAATATGCTTTGTGTGGATAATGGGCGGTGCTTAGAGGAATTGGCTCAAACTTTAATTAACCTAGCATCAATGCTGGATAACTCCACCGACTCCGAGATGAATGAGTGCTACCACTTTGGGCGACTTGGTGAGAAGATCGATAAATATGAATTGATGATAAGATATCGAATATTTGATGGAATGCTAGCCATGTTTCATGGACTTGCGAAGGAGTTCTGGTGTGGAAAAGTCCGATGTGTAGAATACCTTGATAGTACATTCAACACATGCTGTGGAGCGAAAAGGAGTAGCACGATGCGTGTAAAGGAATTGGGATCGCTACTTAAGGCCATAGAATCAATAGCATACGAAACAAGTAATGATTTTTCTATTGGAGAGTTTGGCACTGCAAGCAGGAAGTTGAAGAAGAACTTCCTGCAGATATGGAAACCAGAAGAGCTTTGTCGAGGACTTTATGAGAAAAAGACATGTGAATAACTTTATGTAACTCTATGAAATTCGTGCGTCATAAACAAATAAATCTAATATCAAAGTTAAAAGATGATCAAGTTTTGTCCTGATATAAAAATACGTATGATTTGTAAAACTTTTTATTATTATTGATCTAACGTCCTCATGTTGCGTCTAATAGGTAGTGTTTCACATACACTTGATGGCTTTCTAGTACTTTCTTATATAAACAACCTATGGTGTTAGAGTCATCTGAAGTTGTGAGGAATTCAGCATCTGGATGGACTAATTCTGGAGATGAATGAGACCCAGGATCAGATCCAGACTCGTTCAATGTTAATTCTGAAAGTTTTTAATTACAAATAAATAATCAGTAGGGTAAGAAAGGACAAGAATCTTAAAATTTGTTTACCAGATCTCTTAACAGTACCTTCATTACCAGCTGGATTTCAAACACATACCTTTAGGTAGCGAGCTACTGAAACCAATAAAGATGTTCCCTATTCCAGCATTTTTCAAATCTGGTATATCATCACTCTCTAGAATAAGAGATTTATGAAAATAAAAAGGTGTGGTTCTGATGGCATGAATAAAAACCAGAGGAAGGTTGAATCTACTGATTTCTAGAAGAGTGGTCAAATCACCTGCTTCACTTTCCTGGAGTGAATCAGCTGTCTTTTTGTCGACTTGTTCTAGGAATGCCTCAGCTTGATTTGCCAAATCAGTGAGAGAGATTCCCCATTTTGACATTTGTTTCTACCTGAGTACTGCACAGTGGGTATACATCCTTGATCCTCTATCAGTTCAGGAAAGTGCAAACATGCATAATTCGACGTCTAAAGGCCCAGGGCAATTGGATTGATTCTAATTGAAGCAATATCATATCCTGTTATATAGATACTGGTAAAGATTCATGTTGATATGCAGATTGTAAATAAATTATACCAGTCTCTAGTCTGAATCTCAGCATGTTATTTTGCCAAATGTTATCTGTCCTCTGCACTGTTTCTTGCGCGCGCGCCTTCATCGAAGGCCTTTATTTAATTTCGGCCTTCGATGAAGGGTTATGAAGGCGCGCGCAACAAACAGTGGGCAGATATTAATCGGCAATTCTTATTTGGGTTGAGCACCTGGATCGCAGCTGCTTCTCGTGCGCCGCGCGGCTCTATCAAAGGCAAAGGCCAAAATCTGTTAAGATAATTTGATGATAGCCCTTGTCAGGCGATGCTAGGTTGTAGAATTTCACCCTACCCTTGCTGGCGGGATTTTATCCCTGGCAAGGGGCGGATTGAAAATCGCGCGCACCGACGGTAGGGTAAAATCCTACAAATGCTAGGCCGCTGATGCAAGCCGCAAAGCGGCTTGCTGTCTGAGAATAAGTTTGCGCCGCGCGCGCAAAACGAAATTCTCGACAAGGTCTATTATCAATCGACAATGATAGCCCCTGTCCAGAATTGCACAACGCGCGCGCCGCGAATTGCTTGCGCTGCAAATTATTCTCGCTGGCGTTAGCTGCCAACTAACTTATAGCTGGCCTAGCATCGCTGGTTCTAGCATCGCGATCGCAGGCAAGACATCCGGCAGCGATATACAAATTTTTTAGCAATAAGCATCGTAGTGTCATTTTGTTCCCGCGCTGCGCGTGCGTGACCCAAATACTCCGCGCGCGCTGCGCGTCTCCTTTCTACGACTTTTCAGTTCACTGAGTAGAAAAGGGGCGCGCAACGTGTGCACATGTCATTTAATTTGAAATAAGTTGAAATTTCATTTAATTGAAAATTAGTTAATTTAAATTTGACATTTATTGTTTTTTTTCTGGATTAGTAGAAAATTCACGCCAAAACAGTGCTCAAATTCTTAGAACAAGAAAGAGCTGTATGAAAACAATGAGGACAAGTTTTAATGAAAAAGTGTGTAAACTCTTCCATGTGTCAGTTTGTGACGATAGTTGTGTCAGTTCAACCTTGCAGTGAGGGGAAACTCCTTTGTTATTTCCTTATTCATCAACTGGGAAACTCACAAACTCTAATAGCTAGCATTATTGACAACAATTTACTCTTTCTTGCCTATGTTTGCAGGTACACAATCTCACTGAGTGTAGTTCCAAATGACATTTGACAAAGTTGGTCTTGTCTCCATTCAAAATACCTGAAGCCCAGGACTACATTGTCAGATCCACACTAGGTATTGAGTGAACAAGCTGTGAATTGAGGTTTGCGGAGTTTTCATACTAGTCAAAGACTCTTATGGGTTGCATGGTAGCTCAACTCAAGTATAGTGTGCCTTTGTGATTGAGAGACCTGGTTTTACCAGTTCTTCTCTATCCACCTCTCTTCTTATCCTTAGCATTTGCTTTTTTCTCTACAAACACTATAACATCAAATATTGCAAATTCCCTCACTTAGTCTCATGTGCAATTTGCCTGGGGTTACTATATGGTTGTTAAGCAGAGATGTGAGAAGGCTCCAGGTGCAAAAAGTAGTAGTTGGCCAAGAAGCACTCATTTCTTATGATTATGTTGCTTGGCTGTTGTTAAGGAAAACAAGATTCCAAGAGTTGCATGTGCAGTCAGACCTAGGGTTATTTGTGTTGCACTGTAACATTTCACACACACTTGGTGATTTGTTGTTTTGATCGTATTTGATCTGGAATCTGGATTTCAGATACATTCAACATCCTTCACAATAGGTGGCCAAGACATTATAAAAGACTAGGGCTCCCTAGTCCTTTATAATGTCCCAGCTCAAGGTTTTTGTGGATTTATACTATACCTATTTACCTATTTTTTAGTTTTGACCATGGGATGTTTAGTTGGTCTCATGATGCGCCACCTCCAGTGAAAAGTACTCTACTAAATAGCTGCAGTTTATCCCCCCCTGCCTGGTGTTTACACACCCGAACGTCAGGTTTCGTCGAGCAGTGCTTTGCTTTGCGTCAGGGTATTTTAGAAATTTAAACGTCTTGTCACTGCAGTGCGTATATAGACAACCTCAGTTTATATGCATACAGTATTTCTTCCTAAGAGAAGGATCGAGTTTGCTAATGGAAAGTCTCAGTTTTACATATAATATATATATTTGACGTCGATCAGCGTGCTCTCCCTCCCTCCCCCTACGTGAGCTCCCTTCCGCTCTCTCCCCCTCTAACCCCAGTGGCAGACGAGTTATAATGTTTCAGGATCCAAGTTATGAGCGGGGGGTCGGGTAGCAGGATAACCATCTTACTTGTTGTCTTTGCAACTAGGCATATTATAATCCTCTCTAGTTTCGTGGTTTGCGAAAGAATTTTAAATCGTGGTTAATAATACCGTTTCCTCTCTCTCTCTCTCCCTTAACGTTATTGCAATATTTTCACATTACCAAAGATATATTTCGTTGATTTCTTTCTCTCGCACAAGTTCTCTTTCCGCGTAATATCATAGATATCGAGTTCGTTGAACCGTGTTTTCGACGACGGACGACCTCAAGATTGGCATCACAATGCGTGACGTCAGCAACTATTCTTTGAGTCAGTAGTCTCCGACTTTGAGAAGGTGTGGTGAACAACGTCAGTTTAACGTCTGTCTCATGACAGAGATTCATCTGTCTACAGAGGGTAGACGTCTTTGAGAGCGGTCAACAGTTGAGTCACAAGGGGGATAATGATTCTTCTGCTATCAATTTCGTCTACTTTTTGTTTCTGTACACGAAATACTAAGAATGGGCAACTAAATTCGTTATATATCGGTGTTCAGTGGGGCGTAGTCAATCTGTTATTTATATCGATCTGTCGAATTTGGTGCAAAATTATGTCATGTGAGTCGGGAGGGTATAGTAATCAAAACGTCGAGGACATATCACTGGAATTACAATCATAGTGACACACATAGTGACGCTTGTCGTGGACCAGCCCTTGCCACATATCGCAAGGAATCACCCTTTTCCCTGTTTGGTTTGAATTGTCGCGAATTTCAAATTAAAACAGGAGTGAATTCGTATGTTGCGCAAGGGGACATGGCATTTCTTACGTATTTAATAGATGCATCATGGACGCTGTGAAGATCATTTTTTACATGACACCTCTCTCTTGTGACTGCTTGGAATCCAGTTCCTATTGCTTCTGTGATACTGTGTCCCTACTCATATAATGTGCATTATATCCTCTAATAAGTAGGTACTACTTGAGCCCGTACTTTCATATTTCGAGACTTAAGCTTCTTGGAACCTTGGAATAATCTACCATATTTAAATCCTTTGAGCACTCAAAATATCTTATCATACCATATCGCATCTCTTTTTAAAACATGCTTCTTCAAATGCTGTCGGTTTGTGAGTATGGGTTGAAATTCCTACTGCCGTATGATAGCCTGGGACACAGAAAATCGTCTCAAGACGACAAATAAAGTCAGAATTGACTAAAAATTGGTATCGGAGCTCTTCATCACTGTCCTAACAATATCCCGTCATAATCAGATCATTTGGAGAAAGTCGATGTTTTGACCCTTTCAGATTTCCATACTAACCATCAGTGTTTTTGATGAAATTTTATCGAAAATTTTCGTACAATATTTTCGATCTAAAATGGATCTAATCGACTGAAAATTTGATGGGGAACTCGATCCAGGCCGTTTCAGGTCTTGGTTTTAGTTGGGAATTCCTCATTCTTCCGATAAAGCCTGAGTTGACACTAGAGGATGCATGGGACACCTCTCGTACCTTATCCAAATGTTCTCAAAATGTTCTCCCTTCAAATTGAGTTGAAATTTTGCTTTATATTACCCTTTATTTAACGTTACTGTACTCAGAGTTCAGTGCAAATTATCAGTGGCGAATGAAATAATATTCAGTCTACCATGTTACAACTCAATAAATCACATCGCGCTACAAAACTAAACTAATGATGTCGGTAAAGACTGTTTCGAAAATTTTTGTTGCTAGTGACGTAACCAGTGTTTAAGTGAATTCGAGCACCACATTGTAGGCTGGGATAGTTTTCTGACTAACGAGTCAAGAATAGTGGTCAATTATCCCAATTATCTTCGAGTTAACATGAGTTTGGATACTGATTGATGAATCTTTTGTCTATAACAGTGGAGAAACACGCAACCGCGTGAAATGTTTACCATTCATCTTAGTAGCTTACATATTTTGTCGAAACGAAATCTATTAATTCTTTCGAACTTGTAATAGATTAAAATCACTAGATTTTCTACACTTCCTTATTCTCTCCAAATCTAAATGTTCGCCCGGCAACAGAAACTATCGACTCTCTCTCAACCTCTCTCTCAAGATCACCCACTCCTTCATTATTAATCTGCACTTCCCCATCGCCCCATCCATATATCATTATATCCCAGTCCTCTACACCACTTGACATATCATATGAAGAACATCCCAGCTCACTCTACAATAATGCTAACTAACCTCGCTAGAGTATGTACAAGTTCACCTCGTGATAAAGAGTCGAGGAACAAAGCTGTGTTTGATTGTCAGCATCTGTCCTTTTCCATCGTCTATCAATGACAAGCTATGTTTATTGAAATATATATATATTACACCAAAAAATTTACCTTCGTACTATATATCATATAGGGTATGTAATATGTGATGTTTTGTTTAGTCTCATTCTTTGTTATATGAAAACTTCACTGTTTCCCATTGTTGTGCCCACTGCCCAGTCCCGCCTGGCCTATTGTTATTAATCAGTGAAACTGACAGATAGTTTTTCAAAAACTCCTTTTTTCTCGTTGCTCAAGGTTTTGATATGAACACGTTTTGAAGAGTCGGTTTAATTGTATTTGAACCTCAACACTGAGAATCCCGTTTTTCATCTCTTCCGTGTGTTCTCCTACCCAAATAAGCATAATCAGATTAAAGTGACAGACACGTTTTGTGGACAAAATTCCCACTTTTCCGTGTAGGGAAAGGCCCGTCATTTTGACACCCCTGACTGTTCTTTTCCCTCCAATTGGATGTCAAATCACCATCACGTGACGCGTGTGCACGTGGCGCGCGGCTTTGTTCACGTGAAGCGCGTGTGTCAGTGTGAGTGCGAGCGTTGGGTATAGCTGTTAACAGGGTTTCCTTCATTTCGAGACACGGTTCTTTCACGATACATCGTGTTTCCTATCAGCTTTTCATCGGTCGATCAGATTGTTTCATCAGTCAGTGAACTTCCAATCACTGACCAATCATCAGTTGCACATAGAATCTAGTTTTGTCAACGCTTGATTGGAAAACTCCATCTTGAACATCTCCAAAATCTCCATTTGGAACTCCTGCTAACCCTTTCAATACTTCTTATTTTCCCACTCACCCCTCGCGCATCCCTTCCTCCCCAACTCTCTCATTTCTCCCCAATTCCCCCTCCCCCCTTCCCTCAGTCCCTCCACCCTCCCCATCTGCCTCGCTTCCCGAAGAAATATGTCGCTACATGTTCACACCTCTTTAAACTATATCCGAGTGCTGATGTAGTAGTGACCTCTATAAAAGTATGAATCTCTCCGCACAGTTTATTTGGAGTGGGGGAAGTGAGACTTATTCCAGAGACGAGAAGGCTGTCACTTTAAACTCGATTAAAAACACTCTCTGTTCCTAGAATTCCGGAAAAGCTTGATAAATGTTTAGAAATTTCATTATGTTCATATATATATGTTTGGATTTTTGACGCGACGAATATTAGGTATGGAACAGTCAGGTGATCAAGAGGGTCACGTGATGTTTCATCTCTCCAGGCCGAGACGACGGAATTCCGGGCTATTTTGTAACTTGTCGGACGATTTTATACTAGGTTGCGCACTTTTCCGAGATCTTACAACTATCAATTCATAGCTCATATAAACTGAAAATGGACGGTCTATTTCGGGTACTTATTTCGCAATATTATTTTCACCGTAGTGAGTGTTTTACAGCTGATATGCTCCCTAACAGTTTATTAAATCGATTCCTAGTTTTGTGGATCAAATTCTGTTTATCGTAATCAACTGCAATGCTCCAATCATATAAACTATGGGAATATATCTTTCCCTGTCAAGTACATGGCGAAATAATACATACGACAAAATTCGTGTGACAATAAGTGATTGTGTTTCTGATACAATGACTCCACCATTCATGAGATTCATTATGCTGCATTTATAAATTTATTCGCTCCGAAAATTAGGTGATCGTCGTGCGAGTGAAAAAGTGTTAATTCGCAAAAATTGATACCTAGTACCCCCATGTGTATGCAGGTAGGTATCAAATCAATCAGATCCCAGGTATCACTTTATTTGGGAGTGTTTCCCATATACCACGATTATTCTGTGCCCTGCCGTGATTCGCCATTACTGTAAGTCTTGGTTATGGAAATCTGTTGCTGATTTCATCGAAAAAGGAAAGTTTTCACGGTTTCCCAAATCTCAATCCCAATTTGAATCTCCCTTGGCCCCTATGGAATGATTGATTTGACAGTTTCAACTCGACACCTAATATTAGACCACAACCAAATATTATTATCCAACAACCGAATCGTGCTTTCTCGTTCGAAGTTAAACATACAGAAATTCGCGAAGAAGTTAAGAATTACCAACTAATTTTCTCCCCCCCCCCCTCATTCTCTCCTCGTGCCCTTCTCTCTTCCCCTTTTCACAACCTCTCCCCCTCTCCAAATGTGTTAATAGGAATGAGGGTTGTGAAATTTGTTCTGTCTAGAAGCGACGAGAGATGAAGCTAGCTTCACTACACCGCCCCCTATTGGTTCTCATTATATCACGTGATGGAATTTCGAGTGATCTCATTGGCGGAGATCATGGGATGGTTTCACCTGAATGGACAATGGTTCACACACTTGACTAAGTCTATCAATGGTTGAGTTACACACTGCACAATGCCTGGTACGCATAATATATATATCCTGTTGTAACGGTCACGTGACACAATCACCGTCCAATCACAGCTCAAGACTCCCTGATCACGTGACTCATACTCCACCGGTTTACGACGGGAAGCGACAGTTTCATTGTCCTCGGGTTGACATACCGGGAGCCAAAAATTCTCCGTAAATTTGTCCCGTCTCTTCACAATTATATTATACGGGGGAAATATATTACGATCCGCGCAGATTAGTGGTAATATTTCCAGTAATATGTTCAGTAATAATATTGGGATTGCTACTCGGGATGGGATATGGTTTGCAAGTCCTGCTGCTGCGGATAGCTTCCTTTTTCTTGTTTTATATCGTGAATTTTGTTTATGAAACCCTGCCGTTATTATAAATAAGTGGGAGGGTGGTATTGGCCCTTTGCCGAAAATTTCGGCCCGAAATGGTCTTCGCGCAAATACATCTGTCATTTTGTCACTATTGACCCCAAAAAATAGTTCCGTTAAACTGTGGTTGTTGATAATCAATGTCAGCACAACTCTTTCGTACCCATCTTTAGACATTGATAGACCCCTTCTGAACCAAGTTTAATCTGAAAGTTTGTTGCTATCGACGAAACACCACTTCACGGCCGTTTCCTGCTAAGATGCTCAGAATCACACCCGTGATTTTGCGTCGACCGACTCTAATATCCAATAGATTTGCGTCAGATAAGGTGCACTGTTCTCATTGGCTAAGGCAAAGTAACGCAGGGATCATTCGAGATTCACAATTTGTCCATCTGAGTAAAAAATCATTCCCCGGATCACGCTGCCTGTTTGATTTGTCGTTGTGTGAACATCACGTCATGGCCTCGAGAGTTCGACCTGGACCTGCTCTCTCAAGCAGG
Source organism: Beroe ovata (assembly GCA_946803715.1). Classification (NCBI taxonomy): domain Eukaryota; kingdom Metazoa; phylum Ctenophora; class Nuda; order Beroida; family Beroidae; genus Beroe; species Beroe ovata. The sequence continues at coordinate 117,804 of CAMPET010000053.1, read as the reverse complement.
CTATATTGAATAGTCCCCATGGATATCTTAGAATAACATAATATGGGCCAGTGATTAAAAGTTTCAACTGAAAGTTTGGGGGAATTAATCGCTCACAAAATCTTCTATTCCTGCTTCCTGCCAGGACTGTTCATCATGTCGCAAAGTAGGTGTCCTGTTGGCCAACTTGATATTTCATAACCAATCAGATCGTTGCATTAGATTTGCACTCTGCCTGTGACTGCTTAATCGATAAACTGCCAACACACTCGTTTATATAAACGGGTACTTACAAAAATTGAAGAGAACACCAAAATTAACCGAAATATTTAATACCTCGCGTCCAAGCTTTTCTCCCCGCTCTCTCTCCCCTCTCTCCAAGTCTCAGATTATTTATATGCACGGTTAAAGCACTGGTTATCCTGTCTCGGAAGAAGCTGCTTTCGCGTTGAACTCATACACACATACATATATTCATATATAGGAAACGAATCCAAGTCTTCATCATCTATGCATGAACATAATCAGAGCGAATAGGATTACTTTATCCATAATTTTAAATGGGGGTATTTAAATTTTTTCGACCATTCTAAGTATATTGCACACATTTATATTATGATGGGTGATTAGGCTAGTGAGGATATATAAGATGCCATGGTGAGCAACTCGCCAGGCTTCACATAAACCACCTTATGCGATTTCCTTTGCTTTCTGCGAGCTCTTGGATTGTGGCTGAGTGCTTGTCGCTTGAATAGTAATAGTCTTATTTTGTTTGTCCCATACGTTTTGTGATCGGTTTTTTGCGATGTTCAGTTCCCTGATATATCTTACTATAGTAGGAACTAGGAAATTGAAGTGCACGAATTTAAAGGGCCCCGAAACGCATTTCACTGATTGATACCTCTTGAGTCTTGAGATAAGTGACTTCGTCATCTCACAACACTTTTCTTCAAGAATGAATTTCAGTTTCGCTCGACCTAACTTGTCATCAATCCACTTAGGTATTTTTCTAATTTATCAAGAGGTCCCTGCATCGAACCGCGTGAAGCGATAGATTTTATTAAATTAACTCAATCTAAATTTTATTAATTGTATTTGTCAAGAGCAATCTTTCTCCTCAAGAGACTGGTTCTGCACCAGTACCACTTCTCAACAAAATTTGACTTGTTCATTCTCATTACTACTAACTCTCCCCCCCCCTCGCGTTTCATGGAATTAGATCTACTTGACAACTTCGAGAAGTAAAATTAAGTTTTAAAGAAATTTGTTGCTCGACAAGCTATCAAAATTTGTCACTTTCATTACCACATGAATTCAAAATATATCTATGAAGCGCGCGCTAACGAAACCACTTCCACTACCACCTCTTTGACACTGATTCGACTGTCAAAATATCATATGTATCAGATTCAATCGAAGTATATACGTCGTATATAATATCTAAGGGTATATATATAATAATTGACCCTTCAAATGATAAAGACAACTATATAAGATTGATGACACTTCTAACATCTCTCGACAGAGAGCGATAGTTCTATACGATACACCACCACTACGCAGCTTATTTTGCCCCGATAGATTATTATATAGATGTGTCAATGTCAAAATATCGTTTTAACATTTCACCGATATCCCTAGAGAGAGAGAGGGGGCATCGTGTCGACATATCATTATTTATTGTTCAAAGTTGAAATATAATAATTTTGTATTACGAAAGCTGTATGTGTCAGTTTGGTTATTTCTAAATAAGAGGCAGCTTCTTCGTGGTTCTAATTCAGTGTTCGCGTTTCTCTCCCTCTTTGTGTTGCTTTGCTGCCCCTCAGAGATAGGGAGAGGGAGGATGAAGAGTTTCTGTTTCGCTCGTTTAAAGATATTTTCTTGTGTTTGACATTGATGAAGTGGTTTGATTTTGAGGGGTTTGTGAGTTCTATAGAGTAGTTGTATAATTTCAGACGGAATGTTCGACATCGTTCACACCCCTAACGATAAGTGGTACTGGAAGTTTCGTAACGTCCTTATTATCATTGATCATCCTGTCGATTGTCGAATGATCTACCTATCACGTTTAAATTCAAACCTTTCAACTTGACCTTTGTATCGCTACCTCCCAGATTCCCCACCCTTTGTTCAAACTGTTCTGTTTCAGTTCTTATTATCCCAAAATCAACTGTGATCTTATCTATTACTTGAATTGTCTTTTGACGATTGTGGACACTTCCATGAAACTAATAGTTCCATTAGCACTAACAAACTCCTTTGTTTAGAATGAGCGGTAAGCGACAAGCCACGCCCTTTCAGAGTTGGTTGGACTGGAATCCGGAGCACAGAATGCTATACAGATTCATAATCAGGTAAATATCATAGTGATTATCTACCTATTAGGTTGATGATTTAGTGATATATCTAGTGATTATCTACCTATTAGTTACCTGTAGTTACCTATTAATTACCCTATGATATACCCACATATATCGTGATTGGTCACTAAATACAGCTATCATTCTGGTTTTTGATTCTACTCAGAATCATGAATCGGTACAAGAGAGAGAGATAAAAACTGACCACGCCCATTTCTTTGATATCCCCATATCATCGGCACGAAGCAAGATATTTCCACATTCTTTGCATTTAACACGTCTCCTAGTAGGGCTCATCATCTTTCCATTTGAAAATCCTACAAATGTAACGACTCCATCAATTGTCACACTTCAATCACGCTTATGTCGCCACCTCGCCTATCGGTGTGATGCCTAACCTCATGGAGACGTTTTATTCCGAGAAAGGCAAACCCCGAGACTCTATCCGGAAATTGATCGATTTTCATGATAGCCGCCGATTATAATGATAGCCGCCGATTATCATGGTAGCCGTTCTATTTATTGTTACAACTGCCGAGTATTTTTGTCTCATTTGGCGTGCGTGATTTTCCCGAATTGATTGGGGAAAGCAGAATGATATGCTGAATGTTGACGCACGCCATTATGTATGAAGTTTCAATGTCTTGGTACGGAAATTTTGAAATGAAGTGATTATGCGGGGATTTGATAGATATTACATTCTGTTGGTTCTCATCTGGATATATTATGGTCAGCCACGTAGTAGCCAATATTACTCAGATCGATCTGAATCATTGATGTTGTATTTGGGGCATCACCAGAAATATTCTCACCCAACCACTGGCTACTACTCCTTTGGCTCAAATAGAATTGTTTCACAGATAGTAGGTACTAAGGGTGGATGGAAGCATGACACTATCACATTGTCACATGGCAACGTGATCCACGATATTTTATTATAGACAATGACAGCATTGCGTAAGGTACATAACTGAGTATCAGTAATCTTCCTACAGCAATAACCACACCTCTCTCTCTCTCTCTCTCTTGAGATGACAATCGGGGTCACCCCCACCCACCTACACACAATTCAGTCAAGAGCAATGATTGTGTAATGTGTCACTATGGGATAGAGATAGTGGTAGGGTAGGTGCTGTCACGCGATCACGTGATGCAAAGGAAACATTTTCTTGCATTTTTTTTCAAAGATGAAACAAAAAACGATCGCATTTTTTATCTTATCTCATTTGGAGGATCGCGTTTAATTAGGAAGGATCATGTTAAATTGCGATGGTATGACATGTAGATAGTTAACGAGTAGGCTACAGTAGGTGTCAATTTAACTGTCAATTTCAAATTGCTTGAATTGCGTTTGAGGCTATCAGAACAGATTATTCTGTGATCAATACAAATGGCTTTCACGTGATGTGCTCCACTGTTTATAATTCAAAATAAACAGTGTCGTGAGAAATTTGTTCAGCATAACTCAACACAAAATTCAATCTATTCATCTGAATAATATATGACGGAACATCTTACTAGCTTACTCTGTATGACAGAGTAGCTGATTATAGATTCTACTGTCAACCATGACACGTTCATCCTACTTTCTATCATATTTGCAATCACTTCCACTTATTAAAGTCACTCCATAGCAGCATACACAATTCTTACCCCACAAGTAGAGACTCTAAGCCATCTTTCTGACCTTTAATCCTTTTCCAACCCCACTCGACTCTCTTTCCAACCACCCTTCACTCCCGCAGCTCCCCCACTCCAA
>CAMPET010000053.1:55577-113583 GCA_946803715.1 Beroe ovata | reverse complement strand
TCCAATCTGTAACCCAACTCCCTCAGCCCCTCACTCCAATCTGTAACCCCACTCCCGCAGACCCCCCACTCCAATCTGTAACTTCACTCCCGCAGCCAGCTTCACTACGATGGACTGTCCACGATAGCACTGGTACTATCTCAGTCTCTCCACCAGATCAACCATGTTAAGCCCAGTAACGACCTCTCCCAACTCGTGGAGATGTGTGTTCAGTGGGGTCTACACGCTCGCAGTTACAACGGTAAGATTGCGGGGATAGGACGGGGCTTAGGGGGTTGATGGGGTGGATGATGGGTTTGGAATGTCGCTTTTCATACCTAATCGTGCCTTCGCGTACAGGGGTGCTAATAGGTTTCGAGATTCTGTGTACTCAGAAGTCACTACTTCCTCTTGTTGAATAATTTTTGTTGAATAATTTTTCCATGATCAATACACATTTATAGCTATCAGTGCACTGAGAATAACACAAATTCTTGGCGTCATAAAGTCTTCACTCTAGTCAGCATATGACGAGCTCATATATGTTTGCTTAGTGACATTGTTGTCGAGTTTTTTTCTTTGTGAACCTTCTCAATAAACTGTAAATTTGGAGTAGTCTTGTTGTCTTTATAATAGCACAGCAAGGCAAAGTAGACCAGCTATCATAAGGTGAGGGAGACAACAAAGTGAAATATGCATCAAATTCTCCGGGTTATTAGTTTCTGTTGAGGCATGAAGATTCGAGAAAGTTTATTATCATTGAGGTAGACGTTCTCCTACTCAGTCATTTTCAGGAAGATGTTTGTAATAAGCATGACTATGCAATTCCCTTATCTGTCTTACCTGACTTATCTGTCATCTATAATTGGCAGAGTAAGATACCATTTTGACTTTCTCTCACTCTAAGCTCAGTTTATTATTAACGGCTAACTTTCATCATGAAATCTACTCCCTTGATATGATGAAAATCCAACACTTCCCCTCATAGAGAGAGAGGGGAAAAGTGTGGACAGTTTTGTAAGTCAGTCCAGCCGTCTGTTCTACGAAAAGTACTCGTCATTTCACTCTCTCTCTCACTCTCTCGACAATCTTTTTAATCGGTGTTTATTGGGTGATGGTGGTAAACTGGATGCCCTCAGCTCACATCACTCTTTTCATCACGCAAGATTGACCGATATCACACACGAGAGTCAACCTGTTGAAAACTCGCGACTTCCCCTGAAAATTCCTTAACGAGGAGTTATGTTTTTCCATACACACACTAGGTATTATATACTTGAGTGGAATATTATGATATTATAGAAAAAGCTATTAACAACTTTTTAGCTCTCTTGGTCACTCTGGGCGTCACTCTTCACGACGCGTCTTGTGTCGCCGAGAGAGTGATTTCCAATCCTTATATCACACCAATGTCTTAGACCTTCTATAAAGAGACAGAGCTGCGATCACGTGACTAACAGGTCAACCAATGGCAGGCTGTAGTCACGTGATCTTCACCTTGGCTCTTTTATAAGACACGTGGTTGAAATCACATATCTTTCCAGAAGTTAGCTTTGAAATATATATACTGAATCGGCGTTTAAGTTTTTTAAACCACAGTCTGACCGGCTCTTGAGCGATCTCTCTTTCCAGCATTTCGACACCTCACCACCCCCAATATTGGGTGACAGTCTGATGACAAATCCTGATTATATTTGACACAGTGTGTTTTCATCTCGTATCTGTATGGAAAACATCTACGATTATAGTCACCAGTTATCTATTGTGTTCTCACTCGCTTCCATTTCCAGTTCCTACTTCTGAGTTGGTTGGAGCAAAGTGTTGTTTTTGGTTGAATTGAGATATTTTGTGTCTTGCTTCGGAGGAGCTCTTGTAACTAAGATGAGCGCCTTTCACCCATTCAACACCTTTGAGTTAATCAGAGGTAAAGATTCCGAGATATTGTTCCTATATACTACTTTCATGAGGGTCTCATCCCTTCATCAGGTTACATTGGATCATGAATCGGGAGTGTATTTCTTTTTATCCCCATTAGTTCACATCATTCCCGAAATTCGCTCTCTCGGCATTTTTCTTGTGGAGAAAAGATTGTAAGGATTGTAGGTATAACTGTATAAGAGCATGCAGAATCTGCTGAGAGCATCCACATGCCTCGGAAGTTGAGACCTGACATAATGACATACAGTGTCCAGACAGACGTCAGACAAAACACTTGCAAACATGCGCAGACACAGACGTACACAGACACAATCACAGACACATACACAATCATACAGACATACCTACACAGATATAACTACACAGACATTACTACACAGACATAACTACACAGACATAACAACACACACACAAACACAGACGTAAACCCAGATAAGATAACAAATCTGAAACAAGTTATCTTGTTCTCACCGCACTCTATCTTATTGTCACTTAGTGAGATCTGTTGTCACCTCCCCCCTCCCCATGTCTTGGTGAAGGAGCAAAAAGAGTTTAACTCTTTTGACACTTCTTTAAGATGCGATAACTTTGAATGAAGGAGAGCTAGGAAAGTTGAAGAGAGGGAACGTTGAAGCTATCTTTTAAAAATAGAGTTCTCTTCATTTAAAATTAATGGAGTGAGCAAGTTGACGCGTTTAAAACACTGAGAAATAGGTTAGCGTGACATTTATTCCTGTTGAAGCAGCTTCAAGGGTTGAGTGGTTGAATGTTTAACTCATCTAGGAAACTTGCGTTTCATCAATTGGTTCCGATTGATGAAATATCCAGCAGAGTTTATGTAATAGAAGTAACACTAGTCAGTTGCCACGGGTGAAATGAAACATCGGTTAGTTTAAACCTTTTCCTTCACTTCCCTTCACAGAGAACTTTGAGAGCTTTTATATTTGTGAATCTGAAATAATTGAGGTCACAATCCGCCCGGATATATGGTTTCTTCGGGCCCTTCAAGCAACATCACCAGGGAACAGCCTCCTGACAGTGAAATTTCCGAGAGAGGTTAACCCGATGCTATCAAAGAATTTGCTTCACTTAACGACAGTGCAATGCTGGAGTTACTCAGAAAAGAACAAAATCACTCCCCCCTGTTTGAGATGGTGCACGTCTACTAAGTTCTGTCTAGTGTCTACTGCTGTCATGGTGACAACTTGGGGGATAGGGTTTGAAAGTAAGAAATCTGAAAGACCTTGGAGTGGATGTGTTTGTAAACTGTATGTGGAAAGAAGTGCACTTAGTTGATCGTCGGGTGTTCAAATGACCAAATCATTGCGATCGGTTGGAATGAACAAATTGTTGGCTCATTCCAAACGATCCGATTTGATTATTGCTTCATCGAAACACTCGATCTTAGCGGCTGATTCCTCGTACCGCGCTTGATTTGGTATAATCAAGCACGCCAGATTTACCGATGCACATCCACTACTGCCTANAATCCGCCCGGATATATGGTTTCTTCGGGCCCTTCATTACCAGGGAACAGCCTCCTGACAGTGACATTTCCGAGAGAGGTTTACCTGATGCTATCAAAGAATTTGCTTCTCTTAACGACAGTTCAATGGTAGAGTTACTCAGAAAAGAACAAAATCGCTCCCCCCTGTTTCAGATGGTACACGTCTACTAAGTTCTGTCTAGTGTCTACTGCTGTCATGGTGACTATTGGGGGATAGGGTGTGAAAGTTAGAAATCTGAAAGACATTGGAGTGTATGTGTGTAAACTGTAGGTGTGTGTGTGTGTGGAAAAAAGTACACTTAGTTGATTGTCGGGTCTTTAAATGACCAAATCATTGCGGTCGGCAAGAATGAACCAATTGTTGGCTCATTCCAAACGATCGCAATCCGATTTGGTTATTACTTTATCGAAACACTCGATCTTAGCGGTTGAAATTCCTCGTACCGTGCTTGATTTGGTATAATCAAGCACACCAGATTTACCGATGCACATCCACTACTGCCTAACCAAGCATTTAAAATATTTTCTTGTGTCTGAGTGAAGCATTTAAATTTTTTCTCCGAAACACCACCTATGCAGTTTACTAGCATACACGGCTTACGTAATGAATCAGGTTGCTCCTTCATAATATTGAATGCATCAATATAGTATTCTAGAAATGATCATCGTCATGACAGGCACACACCCCCTTCACAGTACCTACATGGCAATCCCTTCCTTTCTTGTCAATTCAATAAGAGTAATCCCTCTCTTTTTCCTCAATTCTCAGGGCTCCCTCCTCAAAAATTAAGATTCCCATATTTTCAGCATTTGCACCGGTTGTCAAGCCTCATGCAACGCTTCCTCTGACGAACCTGCCCCCTTCCGACATGCTATCTGCCCTCTCAAATAACAAGGTGAGTGCCGTGCAGTGAACGGTACAAGGTCTAATATCGACACGCGCCCCATATCGTGTGAAATCCTGCTAATTGATATTGATAATTACAACTGATTGATAGCTAATTAGTTTATTATTTAAACGATTACCGTAAGTTAGGTTTACGTCTGAGTCGCGAATTGATCCTATCCTTATAGGAATACGAAATAGGTTTCCACATGAATAGGAATTTAGCCCGAAACCATAAAAAAGACATTCAATAGTTGAAAATGGCTATTCAGTTCTCAAATCTTATAGACCCACTGCACGCTAACATGCTTTTGCGAAAGCCCAAGCGATAAGATTTCGATGACGTCAAGTTTTGAATACGACGTATTATGATTCAAGTCTCTATATTAAACTCAGATTACTTTAAGTATCCGATTCTTATGAAGTTGCAACTATCAGACCATCAGGATGATGAAAAATAGCCTAAATTCATTCCCTGGCTCTGATTCACCTTGTTGATCTCATCTTTGCAACCAATTCTCACTGTTTGTCGAGTATATTTTGTCTCCAATGATCGGCAGATACTGATATCAACCAAATAATACGACCCTTTGGCCTCTGCATAAATTATTCCTTATTAGGAATAAATGAGATGAATCCCAAATTCTTCCATTCATGGTTAAGTTGGGTCACATGACATCAGTATCTGCCTTTTTTGGGGAACAGTCATACGACCGGTAATCTGGTCCAGTCTCAATCTTATATTACCCTTCGTCAGATTTCCTTTTTCAGCTCTAGAATCCGATTTTTCGGCTCTAAGACTGACCGTGATTATCTTTTTCTAGAACTTTAGGCTTTAACCCAATTTTGATATGATGATTGAACTGCACAAACACATACTTTTGTCAGAAAATTGGACAAAAATGATCGATTGATCCAGAAACTTGTTTTAATAAAAGTATGTGTTTGTGCTAATATACATATCTGTATATTCTCAACCTACCATATTTCTCACAATACTTAACCAATCTTGTATTGTTGCAGATTTGGGAAAAGTTCAATTAAATCCAGATATTTTGGGAAAATGTAGTTCGAGCCCCCAGTGCACTGCCCAAACTTGACACCACACGACCGCACTTGTCACCAGACATAGTTGACACTATCGATGTCTGACAACCCTCAAGTACACTGACTCTTAAATACAGTTGTAGCTGCTATGACCACTTAGGTACCAATTACCTTGGTATATGTATTATGTACCCCTCTTTAGTTGAGAGGTAGACGCCGATAGATTTCATAATCTACGCTTGTATGACTCTCGTTGACAGCATCAATTACTGACTGATCTCTATACTGATTCACACGAAATTGGGCGACGGGTGTCTGGGGCTCTGTTCGGGTATTTATTTGATCGCGTGATCTTTCTGTCACGCGTTACGTCTCACGCGTGACTTACAATCACGCGTTTTCCTCCACTTGTCCACGTGACACAGCCAAGTGTAGTATCGAGGTGGGACCAGATTCCCTGTTGATGTGTTGTGCTGATAGCTGAATCATAATATCGGCTGCCCTGCTCCTTTTTAACTGTCTCTCCCAAATTGGCGTGCTTGGAACACGATGCTTCCCTGTAATAGCACAAGCAGCCAAAACAATAAAGTCATAGTTTAGTTTCTCCATAGCCACCAAGTGCAACCAAGCCACAATGCCACCAATAGCCATCAACTGAGTAAGACTGATCAAAATAGATTATCCAGACGCAGCAAAATTGACTCTGTGGCCTATCAATCTCAATTCAAGAGCAACTTATTGAATCCAGACTTCGGGATGCATCATCGTTTTTGTGCTATATGTCGCGTTAGATGAGATAGTCTGCTGAATGTGTCGATTTATAACAAACTAGGTATATGTGCTGAATTATTCAAGTGAAATTGCTCACCTACCTAGTCGTTAACAGATTACGTAAGTAGGTAAGTAGTCAGGTTTTCATCCAATTTGGTTTAGTACCTGATCATCGATTTAAACGAACAGTATGTCACTTTATCATATTAGGCTAATCAATAAACGAAATAAATAACAATTAACAATTTATGATTACTGTGTGGTAAGCGCATTCCATTTACAGTGTGTATACGAGGCTGAGCTTCAACTGCAAGAAAACTTAGTTGCACAGATGAAAAGTCATCACAGGTGGATAAACGTCAAATTAAATATTAGGAATTCAGCTATCTGCCCTCCTGACTCCCCTCACACTCATTCTTAGGCTGATTCTTGATCTCATCCGCTGATAATCTTGATCTCATCCGCTGATTTTCGTAATAATTTCAATAGGATCACTTGATTCAATCAATGTTTTACTGCTGATTCACCTCCTCTAAATACGTTGCGTTTTCAGCTGACTTTCAATAATCAATTCTTCTTCTTAACACGACTCAATGATTCAAAATCAATGGATTTTCATTCTTGTTGATTGCTAATCTCTAGAGATTGTCCTTTATTTTGTGGGCTGAAATGGTTAAAGCAGTAACCTTCCGCTACCTTATGCAAATCATGTACCTACCTCTGTCAAGAATTGAGATTTTCATTTAAGTACTTGTGGAATGGATTAATCCAACTAAGGGTGGAATGGATTAATCCAACAATAACCTTGACCCTTGGAAGCTTACTGCTTTACATATCTTTGCTGATATTGATTGCCTGAAGCATTACCTGCATTAAGCACGCTGGATTCAATCTATATCATATATTGGACGACAGACCACCAACAAAGATAATAATCGAAGAATCATGATTGAAAGTTTCCTGGCCTGACACCGAACACGTGATAGGATGTGTTTCAATGCCTAACTTGACATATATCCTATGTTGGGATAACAAAGAAATCGTTATCAATACTGATGACACTAAATGCATCTATCAAACCGACGTGACACAAAAGCATTCCTCCATTTCTCTTACTGACACATGGCATCTGGTTGTATGATCTCTGTTTGAGCTGGTCTAACCAAATCCTCTATTCTACAGATTTGGTGATCTGTTGATGCATGGATTATTACCCAAGGAGACACTCCTACATGGTAAGATGAAATTCTGGAATCGTGAAGTTTCAACTCTCCATTTGAAGTTTGCACGAATAATATCACAAGACAGGGGAAAATGATATCTCCATGATTCGCTTATTATGGCCCCATTTCACCACCACTATCTTCTTCAGACTACGCCGGCGGTAGCGGTCTCCGAACCCCAACTTCCCTCATTGGGAGAACCACGCCCTCCTCGACCTCACCCCTCCACCCCACCCCTCTGCTCCTTCGAACCCCTATCCCCACCACCACACAATCTGACATTAGCCCTGATAAGGCTGATGACGTCACTGATAAGAAGATGAATGAGGGAGAGGGTATCACTGAGTTTCCGCCGAATATAGCTCCTGCTGCCAGCAGTATGGTGGCTATAACGGCTGAGGCAAACACAGCAGCTACTGCTGCGGTTGGTGGAGGTGGTATTACAACAGTTTCAGCTTCGCCAGGTGAGAAGAGGTGTTGCTGCTGAGATGATCTGTAGCTGCGTAATTGGTTAATTGATTAGGTACCTAATCAAGAACTTGGTACCTAGTACCTACCAATTTGAGTACCTACTCTATTTCTGGAATTCCGTATAACTACAATTCACCTAGAGCTGGCTTTTCTCATTGAATACCAATGAAGGGCCTCCCCTTCTGAAATAGATCAGGTAATATCTAATTGAATAATTATCCTAATTACCCATCTCAGGAAAAGATAACTTGGGAGAAGGAGGTAGAGGCGAACCAAATGGAATGTCGCCGGGAAATGCGGTCGATCTAGCAGCTATCTCTCAGTAAGTCACGGCATTTTCTTCAGCCGATTTCTCTCACATTGTTGCCCAATGAACAATACTATGTCAGTGTGGAATGTCTCGCGATAGCTTTCCTGAAATGGCTTGTGTTCTTGAATGATCTAATTCAAAGAAAGTTCAAAAGTTAAAGTTCGAATTTGTGCAATTTTTGCGACCAATGACGAACCTGTTGCTCAGTTTATTGATCGAGTAGCATCGCTAAAGACCACCTCTTGCAGAAATTTTATTATATTCTTCACTAACGAGTCGGCAAACTGAGACTTTTTCAAGTTCTTAATGAGTTTGATGCGACATGTGACCTCGATAGTTAAGTACGTTTTGATTAGTAAAAGTCAGATGGTTTCAATATCGTTTGTAGGAAGCATTGAAAATGGAAATTACTCAATCCAGAGTCACGAAATATGTTAAATTTTGTTGGAATCGGCTTACTAAAAGTTTGACATACCTCCCCAAGGTAGGATATTCTATAATAATGGGTACAGCCAAATTGACGGGTTATTAATGTATAAATACCGTTAGCTCCTACGACCTACAAAATATGCTCCTTCCACCAATCATACCTGCCAATCATTTCCTAGATTCAATCAACATTCCGTTTTGCCCTTCACCTTAACGAATCAGCATAAGAAAGTTTCTACGAAAACCAACTGATTATTCCATGCACCCTAAGCTCCTCATCAATCGCCCCTAATTAGCTCATTACTTAATTAATCTTACCTCCTCAGATGTCCGCTGACCATGGCATCACTCCTTCACGTTGCTAAACAAGCCATCAGCAACAACAACAACAACATCAACAACTCTGGGGGCAGCAACTCTATGACCACGTGGTGTCATAATGATGTCACACCGCTGAGTGATGACATCAGTGATGTGATGACAGGTGATGACGTGGATAGGGCAGCTGATCAGGTGTCACATAAGAGGGAGAAGAGTGATGAGAGTATGATATCTATTGATGAACAGTCACCGAAGGACCCTCTCAGGTGAGAACAGGGTCAATTCATTCTTCTATTCTGATCAAGAAAAACAGTTTTTTTGTAAGGACAAATCAATAATCATGCCAACATTCACCTCTTCATATGTAATTTGATAACTTCTCCTCACACCCCGCCCCCCCTGTCAGCGACTCATCCAGTTCAGCCGAGCCAGTGTCGATCAAGAGTGAGGGGGATAGAGGATCCAGCTCTCCCCCGCTCCTGTCCTCCGCCGAGGAGAACGAAAACGGTAATTATAGAGTAATTGTAGTAATTAACGGTAATTATAGAGTCTGTTGTTATCCTTCTGTTGTGGATTTGTGTAGCAGTTTTGTGTCGCACTTGTGTATCGGGTGTGTCGCAGTTGAGTTGTAATCGTATCGCAGTTGCGTGTCACGGCTGTGTTTATCGTATTTCGGAACATTTTATTACAGTCATGCCCTCAATCGCAATGACTNCCCAAAACCAAATAAGATTTGGTTGTTTCTGTTCGCGGCATCTGGCGTTCCTTATTCTAAACTCTATGATATGAAAAAGAACGCGGCATATTCGACAGACTGCCGTCACATCACGTGTAGAAACACTGCAGCTTTTTCTAGTGATGTGGCGGCAGTCTGTCGAATATGCCGCGTTCTTTTTCATATCATAGAGTTTAGAATAAGGAACGCCAGATGCCGCGAACAGAAACAACCAAATCTTATTTGGTTTTGGGAAAAATATGTCAAACTAAGCTGTCAAATCACCCGAGCCCTTTCGTGCCCTAAATACGAGCTTTTGATTACAAAGTTATTATTATCATTCTGACCTTACAAACGGCTATCAGAAATGACAAGCACACCGTACTGGTGGGAATCTGACGATCGATATTTTCACTCATAGCATCCACCGATCGGTCCCATACATAATATAACGTGACAAACATGAACATTTCGTGCAATACGTAATCCCGACATGATTTTCGATCAAACCCATCATTGAAAGAAATATCCAATCGGGGATATGACTTCGTGTCATCTGGTGACGACCAAGATTCGAAAATAGTAAATTCATGGACATCAAACTTACAAAACATCTGATACCTAATTCCTTTCACAAGAATCTTCATTCGTTGTTTACCATATGATAAATCCTCCAAAGAGCTCTTATATTTAAGATAATCAAATGTATTCCCCCCACTCCCATGGTTTTTGCACCCCTCTGCGGGACTAAAGAGTCAAGAGCGGCATGGAATAGGAGGGGGAAGGGTACATTTTACCCGGAATTCCGTGTGATTTCCAGATTAACAAGAAGGGAGAGACGATATAGTGGGTACTGGATATGGTGGTGGGTGGAGAGAGTGGGTCTGTTTTTTCCGTGGAGAATACTCAGCTACCTGTGATAGAACTGGAAAATATAGAATGGGTGCTATGTTCTAATCGCTGAGTTGAAACAATGAAACATGGCCGTTCATCAGTTTATTATCCGCAACGTGGCTATATTAAATGGCCGCAACAAATCGATCAGCTTCCTTCACCACCCAATACCCATGTGGAAATGAATCTCTCAGTAAAGTGAATCCGGTCATTTTAATGCATCCTACGTGGTCCACGGTTTTTGGCTCTTATCCAAGCTAGCCAAGGACTTTGGCTGAAGAGATAGAAGTTAAGTTTACTCGTATTTATCCCATGAGGCCGCAGCCCCAGTGTAAAATGTGATTTGTGTACTTTTCGGATTGAAAAAGAGGACCAATATAATTATTAACGTCCCTGGTTTTCATCTAAAACATCGTGAAGAGACGCGAAAAGAACCTCGAACCTTATAGTTTCACTCACCAACATATCGTTGTCAATATCGATTTCCCAGCCATTGTCTCAGATAATGATGCTGATGGCTGACTTGCGCCTCATTCCTCATTCCGCAATATATATTGTTACGTTCCTGCAGGTTGTAATCCTGCATGAACAAATGTTCCTGATCATCTGCTCTTAATCATGGCCATCTTACTTTCCTGAGCTCCGAACACGTAGTTTCACCGAATGATATTGGCATTTCTACTACTAATACCTTGGTTCATTCTTTACCAATATACCACGGTCATAGACGTGAGAGTAACGAACTTTTTCACTTTCCACAGCACACGATGCTATCTTTTCTCGCGATAACATCGCCACGTGAGTGCGAATGAACATGAGTAAATGAACATGTTACATAATAATATGTGGATTGGGAATTACAGTTGCAGTATACCTGCCTGGGTAGTTAGACATATAATATTTTAATCATTAATCATGATTATGAGAAATATTGAAAGGAGGACGAATCAAAAGTCACGTGGTGGTTTATTTTTGTGCAGAATTCTCGATTTTGGCTATCAATTTTGAACAATACTTTCTGTTACAGATCGCGTACCATCCCAAACTTTATCCGTAGTGTTTTCATATCATTGATAAGAGCATATGCTGACCGCAAACGTGTTTATGCCCGCACGTTTCTTATCGACAACGTGACCCAGTCACTGTGACACGTGACACGTGCTCAACATACAGTTACCATGGTAACACGTGACAGACGTATCACGTGATTTATTAAAACTCGTTCTCAACGCAATCTAATCATGATGTATCGGTGGAGGTGAAAAATACGTTAATGTAAATCGTGAGATGGTGTCACACGCTCGGTATGATAGCTGTAGACGAAAAGTTTTATCTCTCTGTCTTGTCCACTATTTCAGATAACGAGGGCTGGTGTTGCGATCTAGCATGAATAGGATTTAGTAAATTCCACGCAAAACCAAAAGTCAGAAATGGGATGGGAAAGTTTTGTACGGAGAAAGTTTTTATCTTTTGTTGAAGAACGTAGATAGACGTATACCTATAACCAAAACCTTCTTGTATCTTGATAAGGACTTCTATCAGTCGAGGTGAATGCTTGTTTGATCATACCCATAGAATTATAAACCACCGACTTCACGATAGTTATTTCCCCGCTCATCCCCCTTTTCGCATGGTGTTTGTGTCACGCATCATGTCATTCATCACCATCCTATTAGAACTGCAGTTTCTGTCACATCTACCTACCCCTTGGTATTGTTGTATACTACCTACTGTCATAACTGGTGCACCAAATCAGTTTTCAATGAGGCAGTCATCCGCACCCCCTCCCCTTAATTAAGTTAGGGAGAAAAAGAGTACACGTTTACAGATGTCAATGAACACGTCGCTTGCACGTTGATTCATGAGATGGTTCATGTGTGTGTGTGTGTGTGTGTGTGTGTCTGTGTCTGTGTTTGTGTGGGCCGTATCCCCCCGTTGGCGCATGACCAGTGATATCATACCAGAAGGGGATTCGTTTTTGCGAATGAAAGATAAGTGGGATAACGTAAACGGTTGAGAAAATTGTAAGATAAATGGTGTTTTATGAAATTATGAAACGAGATAGGTAATTTTTCATAGTCATGAATGATTGGCTGCGCGAAATAGTCGAGATAATTTCATTAGAAAAAGTTAATAAGTCAAAAATTTTCATCGAGACCAACGCAATTTTAATCGAATCTCAAGATCTTCAACTCTCAGCGTTGTCAAATTATTTGATGCAGAATGAACGATGACGTGACTTTGCTTAAAGTTATTTGATGCAGAATGAACGATGACGTGACTTTGCTTAACAAGACACAAGTTTTTGACCTCCTACATTCCGCAATCCCACGAAACAACGAGCATTCCTGCGAATATATTCCTTCTTGAACTTTGATTCCTGGAAAGAGAGAAGAATTTCCATCAAATCCCAGAGTTCTGGATAGTACTCCGATTGAGTAAAGTCTTTGATAAAATTCATCCACTTACCACCACTACGTTCCATAATCTCTATGTTGGATGCCATGGTAAACTATGTAACTATTCCTACGAGTGCTATAAGTTCTGCTTGTGTGATATAACCGAAGTGTGGTTTCAACATCACGAAAAATGAATCGATCCTATAAATCCGTCAAATTTGACATCTAATCTACCAGTGACAATTGATAATGGCCCCTCTATCCCCTGACTTAGCACATGGTGGACTGATCGAGACACACGTGTTGCTATTACACAACTTGATTCACATAACCACAAGACTACTTTCACATATTTTGAATTTAGTCCTATACTACTGCATTCCACGCCTCCATAATAAACAGATGCAAAAGGCATGACAGCTTAACCCAAGCTGTGAATATAGATGTTAGGTATTATACGTCCCTATGTGTCAAGATTTCGATAGCATTGGAATTCAATTTAGACTGGAATGGAATGCAATGAATTATTGTCAAGTATTCGACCACCTTCTTGCAAATTTGAGAATCTATGTGCCCCATAAAAGATTCATTCTGATTTCGATGGAATTCAATGAACTATTGCCATCTCAATAAGTCAATAATTCGTGTGAAAGTATTCGACCACCTTCTTGCGTGAGGTTCTGTATTGAGATTTGAGGATCTTTGTGCCTCTAAAGTGGCTGTAGCAGTTATTCCGACTTGCGTCTAAGTGGATTGTACTGGTATTCGATCCCAATGCCCAGAATGAACAGTAAAACAAACCTGATAACAAGCTTTTCTCTGATTTAGTTCAGTCAATAGATCAATAGTTGTCTACTGAAAGATCGAATGCTCAAAAAGGGCGTTGGTATGCGCTAGTAACGTATATCTTAAGTACTTGACGTCTTTCGAGACAGTATCACACGGCGAAATTTGACAAATGACAGTTGACGATAATGCATAGTCAAATTTGTGTCATGAAACTATCTAATTCACATTTGACAGCCGCTTATTGACATGACAAGTAATACTGATGATTGATATCGACAGTTGTTTTTGACAGTGAAATTGACAATGTTATCAAAGAGGGGAATGTCAAAGAGTGGTCGCACGAGCAAGTGTGTCAAAAGACAGATATATGATATATGCGACACGATTGCGAAATTCAATAGCGAGAAACAATAGCGAGACACAATTGCGAAACATCCGCAGCAATGGAGCGGATAACTTGAATGACGTCAAATACCTATGGGTACTTCAAGAGAGAATTCGCACGTTTTTCGTGGCTTTGTATTGTGATCGGTGGTCGTGTGTGGTAATGTGGTCGTTCAGTGGTTTTCTGTTGTTTAGTGGTTGTACAGGGGTTGTTGAGGGGTTGTACGGTGGTTTATAATGCATTAAACCGTGACTTTCCTCTATACTTTCCTCTACTACAACACATCTTCGTAACTTGTGACTTCGAAATTCGACGAATTGTGTTATGTAAGCTGTTATGTTTACTACGTTTGAATCTGTGTTGTTGCAAACGTGTTCTCTGTCATTCAAAACATCAGTAAAGTTCACACTGGCAGAAACAACAAGTCAACAATATAATCCAGATAACGAACACGGGGATTTCACTTCAGCATTGGTGCAACGAGCCATAAGCTCACTATTTAGTGAACATTTTCAACCTTCCTTTCCGTTTATTGGCGATGGAGCATTTCTTTGGGTGATTTCTTGTCCTCAAATGTGTAAATGTGTCGATCGACGCTTGTCACAGTGGCACATATTTGCTAGTACTTGGTGTTTAGCGCGCGCGCGAAGCTCTTCAGTCTAGACTTGCTTTTTTATGCATCTACCGTAACAGAAACCTGGCGCGGCGCGCGCGTGTCGATTCAACCATTTGACTGACACCTACCGATAAACAATCATCACTTACTTCTATTCATTTCTTCTATCGGATGTTCATTCATTTCCATTTCAGGAATGTTCACGCCGATCAGTTCACTCAACTCCTGGACGTGCCCCAAGTGCGAGACAAACGTGACGAATATGACAGACTTGGCGTCGCATATCAAGTTGTGTCTGAATGGGCATGGGGATAACTATTGCAATGAGTGTGGCAGAGGATACAGCAGCAAGGTATGTGGTTCATTGTGTAATATCCGCGGAGAAATTTACATTTTTGTTAAAATTGGGGACCCACAAAGATTAATTATTGCCATTGGGACCTTACCCAGAGAGAATTTCATTCAGAGAATCGCAACATTTGCGGCATTTACAATTTCAGATCTGAGCACTTGACATTTCTCTACTCTCACCAAAACCCCCACTCCCTGCAGGCATCACTGCAACGCCACATCAGTGTGGTTCACCGTAAGGAAAGGAACTACGAGTGCCACATTTGCCGGAAAAGATTCGGACAACAAATACATGTGGATGTTCACATGCGTCTACACACAGGTGATTATTGATGTCTCTCATGATGATTCAAATCATTGATGACTTTCATCACTGATAATTCACATCGTGTATGTCTGGACCTTAGGCCATATTCACTATTCAGTCGTAGACGAGTTGAGGGTTTGGATTAGGGGATGTATGATTCCGGGTGTAACTTAGCTAATATCTAGATAGGGTAGCCGCTGATGTTCCTTTTTACAGTTCAGACTCAAATCAGAAGTTGTAACATTTCAATCTTCAGGTGAAAAGCCGTTTGTTTGTCACATGTGTAACGACAGTTTCAAGCAGTCTGCTCATCTGAAGCGACATATGCAGTGTCATGTGCGGGCACCCATTGAGTACTACAAATCACAGGTAAAGAAAACACAAGGAAATATTATTTACCAAATGCTATATCCTGAAGTGAATCTCGTATGGTATGTTATCAGTGAATTTCCCACTCTGACTGTCTATCATCCCGCAGAAGCACGACACTTCCCCCTACAAACGGACGAAAACCTCCAGTGGTAGCAGCAGCAGTCACCGTGGAAACAACAACAACAACAATGCCGGACTCTCACCTCGTAACCATAACAACGATCTCCTTCTTCCCCCCAGCATGCACGAATCCAAACACCACGCCCTTTCCTTCCCATCCTACTTCCTGAATCCCAGCCCGGCGAGCCCGCTTCATGACAGCCACCACCACGGTGTTCTGGACGGTAAATTCCGGAAGACAAACAATGCCCTGGAATCACTCCGACATGGAATGAGTGAGAGTGTTGTCCTCGGAGAACTTCAGAATAAGTATACGATGGAATTGATAAAACTCATTGGACAGGCAACGGGGGACATTGCTAGATAGTGGACAGCTGTCCAGTTTTAATTATATATTTGGGAAATTCTCAATTTGTATTTTGTTTCGACTTTCTCTCTCTCTATCTCTTGAGAATATCAAAAGTAAATTATTGAACGAAATGTGTAGAAAATTAAGAGGTGATTCAAGATTAAGATGGTTAAGGGACTGATTTTAGCAATTTTGAAAAGGATCGTTTTTAAAGCTTTCATTTTCATAAGTCTTCATAAGTTATCAGTACAGCAAGAGTCACAAGGTTAAAAGATTCAAACCAGATTTTCATTTTCCAAATTTCCGACCGACAAATCAGCACGTGCACACATCTTTTTATCTTGTGGACTCTTTTTAAACATTTGCATTTTATCGTTCTTAATGAAAACTCGTTTTTACATACATAAGGCATTTGTAGGCTGATAGCTGCATAGTGCTTATCTGTTTAGATGTTTGACGAATGATAGCATAGATTGATCGGATGTGGTAGCATGCAGCAGTTTAAGGTGTCACTGTCAAATGGTCATGAGTGTCAATATCAATGTCAGTGTCACGTCAAGTCATGGAATGACGCCATGGTCAGATTTCTGAGTCACGTCCGATCCTAGCTCTAGACCTAACAGTAACATGATCTTAAAACCGTCAGGATTAATGGTTATTTCTAAGCTATGTTCATGTTGGACTTTCATACAGCTAATGTACTGGGAGCAAAACTAGTAAGTTAAATTACGTGCTTAGAGAGTTAGAGTTGCAATGATTGAATTTGAAAGTAAATGAGTAGGATAATCTCACAGATTTTGATGTTTGCTAGCTGCATGATCAATGTTGCATTGGAATATTTGATTTTGCTATCATATTCATTATTTGTGAATGTGCTCTTGCAATGGGGAACACGTTGTTTACGAGTGAAGATGAAATAAGCTGTCGAATGGAAGAAGCGCGCGCAAATGAGTTTCAGCTCGTTGCGCGCGCGGCAATGAGATCATCTTGACTGTGACGCGCCGCGCGTGAACATGAAGGTAGAACAATTTTTTATTTCGGCACTGGATAAATCATCGATTTGTTTTGCGCCAACCCAAGTGGTATGTTCCTCACTTGTGTCACGTCTCAGATGAAGATAGGACTCATGAAACGATAATACTTTTGAGAATATGAAAACATTTTAAATTCAATAAATAAATTCTTCGATATCCATAACTCATAGTCATAGATCGGCGTCCGCTCTATAACACGTCTTCATGATCAGAATAAATATGATAAAGGTGGTACAGGTAAGCGTAAGAAATAAATAAAAACTTTAAAAAATCTTCATCCAAAAGAGTCGTTCGTCAAAAATATAGGGCAAGTCTCATTCTTACAGTAGCATATTATCTCCTGAGCTGCAGTTTGTGATAGCAATGGGTTCTAACTGGGACTTAATTCGATCATTAAAAGATTGTCAATCATTATCTTCGAGGGAGAGTTCATTAGTTCAAGTTGTCCAGTTTCATAGGTACTTGGAGTCGAACTAGGGGCTATATAGTGTTGCTAGGTGCTTAATAGTGTCATGCTGAAATAAACAAAACTGCGGGGGGTAACTCGCAAGCTACTTCACATGATCGGACAGAGTATTTTCCGTGACACTTCTTCTAAATATGGCTGACAGTGACTCATGCTAGTGTGGGTTCTCATACTTCATCTGTAAACTTTGATCACCCGATGGTTCTTCGGGTCGCAGATGTAGACATTTTGTCGGTTATCTACAGCGATTCCTGAAATGTGGAATTTCAAATTCGGGGAAATCTCAATTCGGTTAGAATGAAGGTGCGGTATCATGGAAAAGGTGTGCATCTTCTATATCTAAGTCTATTGGAATTTCACGGAATATTTTGAATGAATTTGTATCACACGTGATTCCATAATGCTGAGAATCGTCATCCCTAACCTGTAATAAAGCCGGGGTATTTCAGCTGTTTACTAGTCCACGTAAACACGTGTTGTTTAGAGTCTAGGTCCACGAAGAGTACTTCTCCCTGGCTAGTGCCCACCACCAGAATACCGTATCCCGCGTAGCAACAGCAGTCTGGGTGCTGGAGTCGGGTGTGAGGGATGAGAACCGAAAACATGCAACAACAAACAACATGACGGATTTATAGCTTCAGTCTCCTAAATTGAGTTGTATCAGGCCCAAATCATGTTATAGTTTATCATATAGCGATTATTTAGCAAATTCTAGTACTATTTTCTTTTGAACTGCACCCCAGAAATGCTATGATTTATATAGGTACCTGAGGCAGTGGTATGGTATCGACAGGATTCCCGTTTGAGTTCCACAGGCTGATTCTCTTGTTGCCCCGATCACAGACCAGCAACAATTCCTTCTCTGGGTACACTGACACTCCTGTGTAATGGGGGAAGGGGGGGGTTATGTAACTGACGTCATAACCACTGGAGAGATCTAGTGATAGACTCAAGTTATTGCTAGAGCATGCAAGACAGAGAGAGTTTCATATCACTAATCATTACCAAATCGATAATTGCCTAATTACCCCACTAATCACCTCCTGGTTTACTCATGGTGAAGATGCCATCATTATCCCCGAATGAGAAGTTATTCCCCTCCTCATCCAGCCCACACACCCTCCCATTTTTCTCCTCCACAATGTAGATGCACCCGTTCAGCGAGCAGATACCGTCCGGGCATAGGAAATGTCCGAGATCGTGTCGTTCGGAGGGAGAGTCTGAGGGGCGGCGAGGAGTTATGTATGAGATTGGGCACGACAGCGATTGGGAAATGAAATTAGATTTTATCAATCGATCAACCTTTAGCTAGATCTGGATGATTGATTCAGGTGGCAATGAAATTAAATTATCCGTTTTATAATACTCAAAGTTGGTATGATAATCGGCTATCGGTCTCAGTCTCATGATACCTGATCGTATAAGGTATAGATGCTGGTCCTCTTCTGACGTCACGAAGATGTCCTGGCCTGATGCACACATGCCGAATGCGCGTGGAAATACTGTCGTTGCCTTCAGTTCATCTTCGATGTTTTCCAACTGAAATCGGGAAGTTTGTTCAATTTTCCTAGACGTGGGCAGGGAAACTTGAAAATAATTTGCGACTATTCCCACGTTTTATGATTGAAGTAGTCACCAGCTCTTCTTAGTTCTCAATACACGTAGAATTACCTGGTATATCACGCCGGCCTCCCAATCGCTCACAAAAACATCGCCCATATCATTGCATGTCACGCCGAACGGGAACATCAACTTCTGTTCCCCGAACTTCTTGAGCGGGCAAGTTGTACGATAGAGCGAGCTTAAACTGCCTGAAAGAGAAGGAATGAAAACACTGACATTGGTTCATGGGTTTTTCATCTCTTTACTAGGCGAATGTCAATGTCATCCGAAACCGAGGGTCAATGTCATCCAACAGACGCAAATATAACTGTATCAGTATCACTCCCTGCCTCCCTGCTAACTATGATTAAGTAATTACCATTATAATTAAGTAATTACCATTAGTAAACCATGTTTTCCTGAACCTCACCGACTCACACCGTCTCCTATTCCACCGGCTACAACACTTCATGACACTGAACAAACTGCTCTGACGGCGCAGCTCACGTGACCTCAGCACTCCTCCGTCACGTGATGACGCGGTCATCATGTCACGTGATGACGCGGTCATCATGTCACGTGATGACCCGAGTATACTGCCGGCACGTGACCGTTTTCGTTCCCCGACCATGATACGCCATCGTTTGGTCTCTTTTTCTTCGTGATTCTTAAAAAACTCCTCGTCTTTCGTATACTGATTAGGATTTGTCAAGTGCTTTATCTGGTTGATCAGAACGTTGACGATAACCTCGGATTTGGAGAACATGAACATTGGTTTGTCATCATTAGGGTTGGGTGACGCGGGCCCTTCGAGATCAAGGGCCCAGACAATGAGTTTCTTGGGAAGTTGGAGGAGGGATCGGAGCAGAGAGGTGGAGTAGCAGAGGAGGGAGGAGGAGTGGGAGATGAGGGAGTTTATGAAGGAGTAACTGTCAGGATTATCCATGTCGTGGTGTGGGATGTGGTAGGAGAGACATGTTTCATGGTAGGAATGGAGCTGCTACTCTCATCATCGAGGAAAAATTGGTGATTAGGAAGTAGGGAAAAATACCTATGAAACAGAAAACCCAAAAAACCCTTGGACAGGAATGTCGATACCGGATTGGTCTACTTGGAAAATCCCCACATTGCTCATGCACAAGTAAAGACCTAAACAAGTAAAGACCTAAACCTACAACCTACTACATCATACTGAGTACGACAAACACAAGCTAAATATCACATACTCAAAGACACACGCAAACTGCCTCGCATGATCAAAGGAGAGAGTCTTCACTAGAGATCTTCCTACTCAAACTAACGTTTATATATATGAGAGAGAGAAGAATGTTATACAGCAATTACATACCTAATAGATGTATAACTATAAGACTGGTATAAATAACAGTGTATATATTATATAGAGTAGTAGTATAGTAGCTGTGTATATATATCTTAGAATTCGGCTATGACGGTAGAAGAAATCAGTCTATAAGCTGAATCCATAGAGTTTTACGTATGTATGGAGTGCGTGTGTGTACTGTGGGGAGAAGAAAAAACGAAAATCTCATCGCTAGATTTCGCTAATACAAAATTCACTTTTATAATGGGCGGTTGCATGTGTTTGCAATGGCGGTGTTCACCATAAGAAAAGGTTGTGACGTTATTCACCAAGATTAAGAAAGGGGCAGAGAAGGGAGGAATGAGAATAGATGAACAAAACGCACGATAAATCAAGGTGCGCTCGATATTAGCAGTATTTTGTCACAGAGTGACCAATTAATTAATTGAGCAGATGCATGTGAAAACTATCATATAGATTTAAGTATATATCATACAGAAGGTTATCAGAAGATATCTATCAGTGATCGGCCAGTATAAATAGGTCAAGGTGTGCTCGCTTCATTTAAAAAGTCAATTCATCATAAACTTGAGCAAGCCAGTACATGAAATAAAGAAAAATTCCATCTCATTCATCGATTTCCAAGATAAAACGAAGGTTTCGATACATCCATCCATTTTTTACCTCCGAGGGTAAAAACAAAACGGCATATTCGAAGAAGCAGCTGCTGGTACAAAAGAACAGCTGTATACGAGTTAACACCTGCTTTTATGGGCGATAAAAATAAAACTTGTGTTTTATAACGCACATACACACACGCACAAGGATGGAATGTATTACATTTTATAGCTGGAATATTTATTTTTATTAATTAACATCTACCTGTAACTCAATTAACTGTTATATATTGTTAATTCTAACAAGAATGTTCTACAATTTACTGGCAAAAGATATCATAATCTATGCTGGTCGGCAATGATATAACTTTGGCAAGAGGAAACGGAAGTGGTATGAAAGCCGAAATTTAGACGGACAGAAAATCTAAAGGATCGATCCGGCGACAACCATGAAAGATATGCACTCTACATTTAATAGGCGGCTACAATATATTAGGGTAAGTCTCGCGGAACCGACACACTGGACTATCATTTACAACGAAACAATTATAGAATCTATAAGCTAACAGTGAGTCGACACCAATAACTTGGCTATCCCGGTGATATTATTCCGCTAAAACACAAAATATGGCAATATATGAACGCAAAAACGCGGAACAAATCCAAAACTGTAAAATACGGGAAGACTCTCAAAAGCACGGCTGTAAACCTAAACAGAATGCGGTCTAACATGATGCGTACATGAGATGTAGGTACATCCCTAGAAAATAAGGTTGAGTAACTCAGCAGGTACAGAATATTGAGTTTCAAACATAGAACAAGCCACAGATATACCTAATTTGGGAAATTCGAGTGAAAAATGTGTACACTGACACCACTCTGCACTTGATGTATTCTTTACACTGGTGCCAAGTTCTCCTCATGACAATCCACACTATTGGCTCTCTTGACACCATACTTTGCAATAGAGGCCATGACGTGCAACGTGGGTTTCTTGACACCACTGTATCACACTTTAGACCTTTACCCACAACTCAGGACAACACTTCTTGTAAACCATGAACCAATTCCTCTACCTTGACACCACTTTACTAGAATTAACCAATAAAAAGTGCTACTCACAAAGATAATCAAATCCCGAATCCTCCTCCTCTTCCTCACATGACATTTCCTCACTACTCGTTCCATCCTCATCTTCTGAGGAAGATCTTTCCTCCTCCTCGACAACTGTCTTGAAGAGGGTGTCACCGTCCTCAAAATCATCAGAAAAGAAGGTGTCAAGGTTGAGGAATGAATCAGTTCGTCCTTCCTGGCGGATTGGATTCGATTCAATTATTAGATAGGTATTCGGAGAGAATCAGAGATAGCAACTGCTCTAAAACTCTAAATCAATTAGAACTTCCGTGACAAGTGGAATCTATAAAACTCTAAATTCATTCTATCAGCACTTCGATGATAAACACAATTTCGAGCACATTAACTAATCGATCAGATCCAATGACCGATACTATAGATGCTGATGATCATCTTTATTTTACTTACCGTGGATGATATCTGACTGAATTCCCGGTACAGTTTTATAGATCTCCGGGCCCACTTGATCTCTTCCCTCACACTCATGTCAGGCAGACAGATGTACCTGCATATACAGTGAATAATTGGACACCATGATTACCAGTTAATCAGGGATCTGTCAGGGAAAATCTACTTCAGGTACTATGGCAGATACCAGACTTCTAAAGGCACCTATATTATTCTAGAACAATTAACTCTGGATTCACCCACACGAAAATAGAATGAATTTATAACTACATATTATAGTGGAAAGACATATTATGATCCCCTAACATCTTTATTACCTGCCCTGGCAACTGTTGGTCCTTGAAGCCTCCCTGAGCTGTGGCATGCGGCGCTTGGGAGCAAAACTCCGACTTCTATTCTGAGAGACGAATAGAAGGCTCATTATCATCGAGAAACGCAGAGATTCAACAATTAATCTCGCATTATGTTGGTTTAGTGTCAGAAAGTTCCATCCCAATTTCCCCTTCCCACTCTTTGTCTACACACTCACCAAGTTGCAAGTGGTCACCTCGTCCACGAGGCACGTATCCTCTTCCCCCTCCTCCAGTATGCTACCACTGTGGGGTGTAGTGGGGTGTGCCGTGACGTCACCACGGGCACGCCGGATCTTGGGGACGTTGGGGGAGAAGAGGGGTGTGAGAGGGGATATGTTTGTAGGAGGTCGAGTCGGAGAAGCGTGGTCCTGTGACGGAAATGGGGCTGGTTTAAGCATCTTTAGAGGGAGATATTGAGTTGCAAATGGCGCGTTTTTCTATTTGACTGTATTGACCTACTTCCCAAATTGGGGGCTGCATCTTTCATGAAGATTTAACTAAGAATAGGTTTCTCCATCCTATTTCTCAGTCAGTGAGACGTTTATATTGATCTAAGACTCAACGATCGATTCTCATATATTCTTAGTCCATCACCCAGACCCTAGCTTCACTTATCGGAACCAGCTGAACAGTGAACATCGCCAGCTCGGCGCCCCTGGGAATATCATCAGTGGACGTACTCACCGTTCCATTAGTGCTGGCTTGGTAATTCTTCTCTCGTTGTTGGAGATAGAGTGAGCAGACCGCAGCTCGCTTGATGTTGTCCACCTTGGCTCGACGACACGACGCCCTCTTCTCGCTAGAGCTGGAAAACCTTCAACTTTCAGAAAACAAGAAAAGTCATTCTTTCTGAGTACGACTACAACAATTAAAAACTGAAAAGAAAATTGTTTTTTGACGAGTAAAGAAGACGTAGTGTCAGCTCTAACCTTGAAAACACGGTGTCAGTATTAGTGCTGGTCTCCATCAAGATATCAAGGTTTTTGCTGGGGTCAGCATTACTCACAGCCCGGATCAACTTCCTCTTGACACCACCTTGACGCACGAGCGGGCGATTGTTGAGCGAGTCACTCGGCTGAAATGGGTGATGGGGAGTTACGATGAGTGGCCCTGTTATGAGGTCCGGTTCCCGCGCTGCGTGACTCGAATTCTTGCAGAGTAGAATCTAGGGGCGCGCAACATTGACGACGCCCATTTCGTGGTTTCTTACCAGTCGCTTGACGAGGATCGGATGACTCAAAAACCGTTTAAGACTTCGCTTCATGACCGTAAAACGAAATGTAACCGTGAAGCAAGCTTAAGCTATGAAGGAGACAATGAAAGCTGGATGAGAATCATATATTCGGTTGGGAATTTCAGTGTCTACGCGTCGAGAACCGAAAATTTCACTAAATGGAATCGTGATTTAATACAAGGCTCTCGCTCAGTTGAAATCATGCATACCAACAACGTATGAAGGGAACAATTTACATTCCTGATCCTGTGACCTGTATTTGAAAATTTCAGAGGTAGGCAGATGGTCTGAACAATAGAAATGTGTCGTCTTAACTATCTAAACTCGGGATATGTTACGATCTTAAATTCTCCAAAGACTATTTACATCTACACACTATATTGATTGGGCAATGTTTGGGACGATCGCAGGTAATTGATGTCGTAATCAATGGCAGATAATTGGCACCTGCTTTTATTCTAGAGTGACACTGGAAATCGTAGAATCACGCCCAATATAGCAAAATGATAATTGCAGCTGCGTGCTAGATTATAATTGAGATCCAGCTGAGTATTGAACTTATGGAGCATAGCTAGTGCGGGGAATTGATAATGATGACGATGTTCCATGAAGTACTGCATAGCTGAGGTTGTTAAACCTCTCCTCTTGTCAATTTAATAGTTAATCTGGAGTTAATTGATACTATGACCTATGCTTTGCATCAAGTTTAGGAAATTAGGAAGACAAAAAGAGTGTGTTCAGCACGAGTGAAATGAAAGGGTGATATTCCAGCTGCACCCAGCGGTAATATACAGTTTCTCTACTCCCTCTACTATTAACCCCCATGAACCTATAAAATATTGAGCTGGAACAATTTGTCCCTCCCTTATAATTGTGGTACCTGAGTTATAATAATTACTGTCGCAGCCACTGAACAGGGGCTTGTCACGCATTTTCACTTTGTCAGCTAAAAGTGGAGAGCAGAATTCCTGCTGTAAGCACTGATCTTATATATTGTAATGCAAGGGAGGCAAAATGAAGGGCCCCGTTTTTGAACATCACGGATCGCCATTTGGGTCACTTTAACATATATTGCTTCCCTTTAATTGGACATTTTTCAATTGAACAGTGACGGATTATGAGCCATTTAAATTTCTATTATACTGTCCTTTATCAATATGAGAACTTGAGTTATAACATAGCCCTATCAATCATACTTGGCTCCTCGCAAGATCCCCCCACAGAAAATATTCCCTTGCGTTTTTAGAAGACTCACCCCAATTTTCAGGAGATTGTCCCTGAGCACTTCACCATCTTCTGGAATTGAAGGGGCCAAGAGTGTGGCACCAACTGTAGGCGCTTCAACGGCTAGTAGCACCTGAAATGCAAGGAAATGGTTTATGACAGAGACAAAAATTTCAATGACGTAGTGAGATTTATCATATTATCACATTTGAAAATGACAGATCATATTTTGCTTTTGAAACTTGTGTTTCGTGACAGTGTGAAGTATTGCAGTGAAAACTCCAGAAAAATGAATGAAAATGAACATAATATGTCACTGATATTATGTCTGTCACGAATACATTTTATGTGATGGCACCTTCCATTCCTTCTCCGAAAGTGCGTACGCTCTTTCTCGATAGCGCATAGGAACTACTCAGCTTCGCACACCCAGTTATTATGCGAAGACTTTCTATAAGAAAATGAGCCTTATAGGGTTCTCCAAAGTGTAAGATATTGAGCCTAGAATTCCGAAAATTTATAATTTCTTCTAATCTTTCCGATGATAGGAAAGAATACAAAATAGGGAAGTAAATCGTAGCCGATAAAATTATGCAAATATACGAAATAGGATAGTGAGGAGGGAGTACACATGATCACAGTTCGGAAGTGTGTGAGTTTCGGAAAAGTTGTGTCGTTTTTGTCCCTCTACTTAACTTCAAATTACAAAATTCGTAGCAAATATACAAATATACAGCTCGCAAATACCCATTACAAATCGTCAAATCAACAAAGATGCGTCGATATTTACCCACTCCTAAAAATAAAACCCCTTGCAATTGCATGTAGTGTATAGTTGTTTGATATGCGGAGAGGTTATAGCATCACAAGACACAGATGAAGACGTGATTGGTGCGCGCACGCGATATAAACTATGTGATAGAAATTGTTTATTAAAACTAATACTGCATCACTCAACACTTAGATTATATGTTTGTATACCAACTGACGTTATATATTTCTCGAAGCTAGGAAAATTCCTGGGCTGGTAATTTGAAAAGTTTACGATACGACGGTCTAGAAATTAGTTTTGGTACTGGAGGACCCAGACTGACATTGTTCATTTAGCTCAATTGTTAATGAAAAGCCGAATCGTGATGGAGAAAAGCATAGCTAGACTGAATTATTACGGATATACGCAGCTAATCACCACTCTGATGATCCAAGTAAAGCACTAACCTTATCCCACTCCTTCTCCCACTCCTCAGTCCAGTAGAGAATCGGTCCGTCCAGCAGAATGTGCCTCCTCGAGCCCCTCATCAGGGTAACTCTTTCTTCCACAAGGCCGTGTCTTTTTGTGTTACTCCGCATAAATTCCCGCATTTTATGTTAGTTCTATTGTTCTAGTTGTGTTCTGATTATCCACTGTGGACGTATGTGCTCCCCACGGAATTCTTCAAAATGTCTCTTCAAGCGCCCCAGGTTTCTTTATATGAGTAAAAATGAGGTACTCAATTCTGTTCCAATCACCAGCTACTGACTGAAGTCACCAACTCCAATTGACCAACAGAAGAACCTTTCACCCCTTCAAATAAGTTAAACTATAAGAGAAGAATTACGGTAACAATTCACACAAGCGAACAATGAAAATAGAAGAACAAAATTGGTCAGATGCGGTGGAGGATTACTCATGCTAACTATAAACCCAATTATGATCATTTCTATGAGTAAAGGATGACGTAAGTTCGTCGCATAATAACACCACGGATAAAAAGAGCATAATAATCACGGATAGAAATGATAATCAAATTGATCATTCGGCAGAGGAAGAATCTGATATTTCGGTTAACTAGGGCAAACNCAACACTTAGATTATATGTTTGTATACCAACTGACGGTATATATTTCTCGAAGCTAGGAAAATTCCTGAGCTGGTAATTTGAAAAGTTTACGATATGACGGTCTAGAAATTAGTTTTGGTACTGGAGGACCCAGAATGACATTGTTCATTTAGCTCAATTGTCAATGAAAAGCCGAAATTGTGATGGAGAAAAGCATGGCTGGACTGAATTATTACGGATATACGCACTCTGATGATCCAACTAACCTTATCCCACTCCTTCTCCCACTCCTCAGTCCAGTAGAGAATCGGTCCGTCCAGCAGGATATGTCTCCTCGATCCCCTCATCAGGGTGACTCTCTCCTCCACAAGGCCGTGTCTTCTTGTGTTGCTCCGCATAAATTCCCGCATTTTATGTTAGTTCTATTGTTCTAGTTGTGTTCTGAACTTCCACTGTGGACGTATATATGTGCTCCCCACGGATTCCTTTAAATGTCTCTTCAAACGCCCCAGGTTTCTTTGTTTGAGTAAAAATGAGGTACTCAATTCTGTTCCAATCACCAGCTACTGACTGAAGCCACCAACTCCAAGACCAACAGAAGAACCTTTGATCAGTTTCACCCCTTCGAATAAGTTAAACTATAAGAGAAGAATTCCGGTAACAATTCACACAAGCGAATAATGAAAATAGTCAGATGCGGTGGAGGATTACTCATGCTAACTATAAACCCAATTATGATCATTCCTATGAGTAAAGGATGACGTAAGTTCGTCGCATAATAACACCGCGGATAAAAAGAGCATAATAATCAAATTGATCATTCGGCAGACCAAGAATCTGATATTTCGGTTAACTAGGGCAAACTGTACAATGACGATATCGGTGGGACGATTTTCAACCAAACCACCAAGACAAGATGTGTGTTATACACGGTGCAAACTAGAGAACGAGACACTTGGAAATATTCGCGTGCTATAATACTCCCCCTCCTTCCTTTAATGATAAATAAGGAAGTGAAATAACATAAACTGATGAAATTATAAGGGGTGGAGTAGGGGTGAAATACATGTGTACATTATATGCGCTATAATTAGACCGGTGGCTGAGATCACATTACGACGCGCGCAGCAATGTGATAATTGAGCCCACTATATATCAATATATATGATACATCCTCAAGTGTATTACGTCACTCTTGTTCTCTTTAATTAACCATCCTTCTAGATTTCATAATTTAATATACAATACTTTTTGATATGATTAGTTTAAAAGGGACGTGTCAATCAGTTTAAATCTGTAAACTAATTACATGACGTCAGAGATAATGAAATACAAGTGCTTCAGAAACTGCAGGCTGCTACTTCATGGCCATATTAAGACACGCCATTGTGTCATTCCAGGAATCTGGTGTCATGCGTATCATTGATGATGATCAATGTCATATCATGGAAGGCGTGACACAAATAATCAGCATGGGTTTAATGGGTATCTAGTGATATGGTCATAAGGGGCGTGAACCATTCGCTAAAATAAGTGTAAGTGACTGTAAGTGACAGTCATGTGACCCACCGTTCAGCTTGTCACGCACACGAAAACAACATCAATCTGCTCATTGAATAAGATGAATGTCATATGATGATTCATTCTAAGTAATGACAGCTGATTCCAGAGTTCCTTAATGATGAAGTGACATGTTTTTACAATGATCTGCAAATTATAAGAAGATAAAATTAGAAGTGTGATTTAAAAAACATACATCAGTTATTAAACGCTCGGTATTTAAATGTGCTGCAATAATTAGTGCAATCAGTTGAAATGCGTTACATGAGTACCCACCTTCCCGACGATGTTACACGCGGCTGCTAGCCGATGATCCCCGCGTAACATGCCACTGTTACACGATGACTTCCCCCGTAACATGCCACTGTTACACGATGACTTCCCGCGCAAGTCCGAGGTAATGAGACGGGAGATGGTGTCGAACATTGCACCCGAGAGAAAGAGAGAGAGACTATCTAACTGCTCTGCGCTACTTCCGGGTATCCTTCATGGTTGTGCTCTTCGATTGAATAGGAGTAAGGATTGAATCAGATCTTTAAGGATTGATGAAAATTGGATCAGAATTGGCGAAAAAGAGTTCGAGAGAAATTGAATTATGTGGAGCAAGCTAGACAATATATCTGGCATTACAATCTTGTTCGAATTGTTACGCTTATGGTACACCTGTAATCAATTAAAATGAAATTTGGAAAGTCGCCAATTAATTATTAATTATCTGTAACCATGCAATAATTCAAATTGCCTCCTTAGCTGGAGCTGAAGCTAAACACTAAAATCGTCAAAAACCAAAATTCGAGTGATTTACCGCTTAATATCATTTCAACCTCATGGAATATTGTGCAGATTGACCTATATATACCTGAATCATGAACTAGAGCAAGGCGGTTAACTCGATTTTAGTAATCTAGATGCGCCTAAATCTGCCATCATATCCGCTTTTTGATGGCGGATTCTTGATTAATTTGACGTAAAACAATGACCAAATATACATGCTTTCGCTCGACGTGTTGTGCATTGTTTGAAACAAATGAAGAAAACGGGGGACGCACACAAAATGCTGAAGCAAAATACAGAGCAAAATATATAGATGGGTGCTATATGCTGTGCGTCAATCAACGTCGAGCAACTTTTATACAGAAAACTCTTTGGTATCGATAAGTGTGTCAAAAAAGAAGAAACAATTGTTAACAATATACGGTCGAGGGCTAAAAATAAATCTGCAAAGTCAAAAATACGCGCAAGACGTAGCAAGGATATAACGTACGCCTGACTATAGGTCTGAGCTATGTACTTCCTCATTTTAGGGCGTGGTTTATCTATTGGACTGAACTCTTTTCTGAGACCAACATCTTGATTCGATGGTTCTTGTCCCCATAGATCAAGAGATTAATATCGGGATGATTCCTTTCATGGGAATTCAAGATCTGTCTTCTACCTTTGTGCTTCTATTTCAGAAAAAGGGTTTTGTCAACCGCCCGGGTGGTATTGAGTAGAGCTCTACTCAATACCATATTATGGATCACGATATGCCGCTCGAACAAAAACTGATATTAAGACAGCGTTGACTTAATAAATTAACATTGAACTCAAATATNAGTACATTTGACACACAACTGCAGCTGTCACAGTATTGTTGCTCAATACGACATAGGTATGCAGTGGTAGTGTCGGATTTGTCATAAAATAGACATGATCATTGATCATACAGAGCCTTTTTCACTGATATATCATAAGGCAATGAACAAGGAGTTGCTTTGTTGCTTGTGGTTTGATTGCAATAAAGGATATGAGATGCAATGAAGTGCATTTAACATTCATACCATAGGTATGTGAAATTGTGCCATCACTTGGGTAAATGAAGGAATTTAAATGCTATTGCGTGAATAATTTTTGGAGGATGACCTTATCATGACAGGTTAATTTGATGAAATTGAATATTTGATGATTGATCTATGATAATCTGGTTGAAATTTAAGAACAATGCAAAAATCCTTTACCTTCTTGAGAGGATCTGTGAGTCCGTTGGGGCTGTGTAGAATGTGTTTCGGAACATAAACGACCCTCTTGTTCTGCCGTCCTTTCAGTGGGAGATCTGAGAGGTAGACAATCATGGTCAATATGTCACTCATTACTACTGTGGCTCGCCCTACTATGACAGACATAATGCTGTAATGAAACATGAACACGTATAACAGCGCTGGCCCACAGTCATGGCACCTACTACACAAGCTACCACTCACCGAAGTCAAGGCCTGCGTCATATTCCGAGAATGTACTGCTGTCTTCATCTATCAGTAGTCTCATCTGTCTGGAGAAGTATAATTGGATCAATTATAAAGTGCTAAAATATGAAAACCGAGGAATTTAAACGAAAGATGTCTTTGCAAGGGAGTTGAGCTTATGGCAAGCCTAACGGGGACGCAAGCACAATTCTTGCTGCAAATTATTCCGGCGGAGATTAGTGTGGAGTCTGCAGTAAGCTATCTTATTCCAACATAATTCGTACTCAAATCTCTAGGAAGTCAGAGTTCGCCAGCACATCACATGATCTCATGGGTCACAAGTATCAATGATTGCTATTGCGCATATGATTCCGACAGCTATAACGGTCTAGAATGAAGTGATGGCATTATACCGAGCACAATTGTCAATTATGTGTTTATTTCCAAATTACAAAAGCCAACCGAGCAAATTTGTGCAGAAAAGTTGGGAAGCGTATGTGCCAAGAGCTTGTCGAAAATATAACGTCATGCATAACTTTTGACAAGAGCTATCATAAATATATCACGTTGTGGATGTATTCAAGTCTTTCGGTAAAAATTTGCTACAGCTCGGCAAAGAATTTAGCAAATGTTGCGTACGCAAGGCAATGTGCGTACCAAGGCGATGGGGGAATGATACTGCATCGAGTAGATCTGTATATGAGCCAGAATGCAGCTTTTACTGAGTTGACCCCTAATAAAAGGTGAGAAAATTGTAAAATTTGTGTGTAACGTGTATCTGTGTTGAGCAATTTTGCATAATCCAAATGATGGGCACAATAATGGCTTGTGAAAAATCAGGTTTTCTATGAAGTACTAGATCTAAGAGGTACATCTACATTGGAAAGATAGAGAAAATAGTGTTTTGAAAGTTCAACTCTCCAGTTTTCACCACGCATGCTTACCATGTAATATCAAAATGACAAGATGAATTGCGTGCAAAGGGCACGTGGACAATATGTTGTATGAACAATCAGAGTCATGATAGACCATACAATATATTGTGTCAGTGAGTCGCGATGTGTCAAAATATTGTGAAAAAACTAGACTGCATGATATACTCCATTCATCATGAAAAGTGCATCGTGCTTAGGCCAATCAGACACTAAAAAGTGGTGCTTAATTCTCTTCTGATTATGTCACTGACCATTCCGGTTAATTTGACAAACAACAATTATTGATCAATGAGGGTACTTGAGTTGGATTTACAGTTACACATAACAGCTTTATACTTCAAGTGTCTACTTGAGGCACTAATTATTAAAGTAATATACTAACATACCCAAACGTTTTTCAAACTCCCATCTCAGTTAAAGAAAATTCTTGCATGTTCTACTGAATCCAGAACGAATTTACTGCACATCCAAATAAAAACAATCATCGTGCTTTCGGTATCAATGATAATAATTGTCAGCACATGTCACAAAATTCTGATTCTAATTTCTTTGACCAGGAAGCTTATTAAGTTTTTACAAGGCTTGTTATCCATACCGCGGTCGCTTCAACCGTCATAATTACATCCAATTACATAAATTTGTTTCACCTGGCTCTCTATAACGCCTTACCATGTAGAAGTGTAGAACTGCTATTCTTGGCGATTATTCAGTATCTGATTTGAATTTCTATGGCATAGTTCATGCTACTCAGGAATCTTCACAACAAATATTCCTGCTAGTTCAAAGTTACTTTATCTCGCTGAAGCCATGCATCTTATTAAAATACCCCTTACTGCAAGGGGTGTGGTATTGTAATGTGTTCCATACCAGCTGCTACTAGGTTTGTGAACTGTTATAATCAACTTCGTCACGGACACTATAGTTGCTTTCTCTTACATTAAATCTCTACCATAGTCTCATACAATAACTATCTTGTGATATTTGTTGTTTATAAACTTGATTTTATTCTCCACATCTCAGTCGCACTACCTTTTTCGCGTACCAAAAAAATGATTTAGTAAAGTAAGTGGAACAGAATCAGGTAAAATAGTTTTCTAGATTAATTTAGATACCTCAAACAAGTCTTGAGAAAGGCTAGACACATGATGGTATGATCCAGCTCCATACATTGTAGATACCAGTCGATCCCATCCACAATAGCAGGCACAACAGCTGAACAAGACAAGAAATAAGATATCAGTCTTATCACAGTTCACATGAAAAACCGAAAAAAATGGTTAGGTACATACACATAATAAAATCCAGCGTGAAAGAAATTTACCAAGTGTCAAATTCCAATTATATAGGTAGAAGTTAGAACACTTCTAATGAATTCCAGGGGTCACAGGAACTTTAATTGCATCCTCTCTGAAAAATATGATTTTAGGGACATAGTATAATTAAGGGGACTAATATTTTGCTGTTTTTTATCTCTCTACTAGATATTATCACAAGGATCCAATGAGACATCTCAATGTCGTAAAATCAATCATGATAAAATATGATCAGTAAACTTACTATAGAACATACAACAGGCCACAGAGGAAAGTAGGATGACATTTCAGTCACACTTCTGTGATGTTGCTTTCAAGATTCCGGATTCTCCCCGTCATGATCATCAAACACCTGCAAATCCTGGATTCGACAATAAAATTTCCCTGCCGATCATAAAATCGATTTTTGTCATGAGCCACCAAAATTATAAACACACAAACCATTGTTCATACCTGCTAAATAATCAATAGTATCGCACCTCTTTTGACATCACACTAGCTTGACATCACAGCCACACCTGTCAAAGTGGGCTAATGATCGATTACCCAGTTTCCATAATCCGGAAAGTGTCTTAGTGCAGCTCGAGATCAAATCCACCAAATATTTCTGCAGTTGATCCTATTGTGGCCTTAGATACCACAATCCATAACATATAAATAGGTACTTTTTGTGGCGAACCATATGTTTCATGGGCGTCCTTCTCTTGATTCTTGACCCACCGACGCTTATCTAAGCTCAATCCTACTTTTTTGCTTTCTGCTGCTGTAGAATCAATCTTCAATGAAGTAAAGATCCTTCACAGATCTGCATGCCTAGAGACAGTTGGGTCTATAACAATTCTCGTAACCTCTGTGAATATACCACCCCAAGGAATGAATGAGATGCAGTTTCCGGGTCCACCCTGCAATTTTCTAATGAAACTCCCAACTTTAATTTGTGATGAAATTTATAAAACTTCCCTCATGCTCCTACAACAGGACTTGTAGGAAACACTCCAGTAAATATAGATTGTTTCTAATTTCCGTAACTATAAGTTAAATTTCTCCCCTTCTCATCTGTAAGCATAGTGTGGTAGTGTGTCTGAGTGATAAGCTGAAGAGTGGGAGTCGTGGGGTAATTACTAGGAAATTGCTACTGTGATATATAGAACCCGGAAGGGGTGAATTGTGTCGGAGGTGTTGCTGTAGAGCCGGAAGCTCAAGCTGGCAGTTGTATATCCCGACACTCTGCAACGCTCTGTAGATAGCAGCTAGAATTAACAGGCTTTGTACGTGTTGAAATGTCACCGAATTACCACGCATAGATACTGAAATTGCAACAATTTCGTTGTGAGCATTTTACACTTCCTCGATTTTGAATTTGTTACTTTTCTGAACTGCCACAATAATATACGGGGGTTTCTGATCTGGACATATCTGCAATGTGCGAATTATAGGTACAAATATGTGAGGTCGCTCATTCACTTTCTGAGAATTTCCACTAACTACTTGGTAGTTGGTATCAGTATCACAGAAGTTTCAAACAAGCTAGCCAGTATAGTGCTGATAACTCTTTTCCCCTGTCGATGAATTATAACTTTATGCAGAAACCCGGTGGTCTGTATATGGCTGTAAAGATTAAAGGCTGAATAGTGAATATAATCCACGATTATATTGTAAAGAGGAAGTGTTGAATGAAACATTTCAAACTGAACATTTGAATTCATCTTGTAACCCGTTCATTATTTTCCAGTTCTTTTTTCCACAGGAGAGTCGGAATTGAATAATCCTGTAAAGTTGCAATTTGTATCGAATACAAATTCAACAAGAGATCTAACACTCTAACAGCCTAACTTAAGATTCATTTTAGCAGAGACCTCCTATAGCTTCTGTGTTGATACCTAATGATTCATCAGCTTCTCTTCCTGTAAATATATCTAACAGTCAGGAAACCTTGAAACGGTTAGCGCGGAAATACCTTGAGGTGCAAATTTCTTATCCCTAACCGCTCTTATATCATCTAAATTTAGCTCCGAGTCAAGGTGTTAATTCATGAAATCACATGGGCACTGCTAATCACGGCTCAAAAATATAAATTTCGAGAAACTTAGTTTCAAATTTCGACTGATAAATCAATAATCCATATATCAACGAACATTCTGAGTCTATACTGCTATACTGTATCCGCAGCAGGTGGAAAATTATCGCCTCTAATTATTGCTAGGAATTTTCGGAGATGATTCAAAAGTCCGGCCGACACTCGATTTGAGATGTAACATATTATAAAAGTTCAAACAACAGCAGTAGGTACCTATCGGTTATTGCACTTGCAATATCTCTCAGTTGTATTAAGCTGTTCTGTAGTATTACCAAAGCTGGAATGTGATCGAGCACTAAGTTTCAGCTTGTCTTGTTTCGTTAGGGGCGCCCCAATTCCGGATCTAATAGAAAACATTGGTTTATCTGAGTTATCTTATTCCCAGTTTAAAATCAGCCCACAAAATGTAACCCATACGGGGAATTATATAGGATGCAAATCGATACATATGAACAAACTTATCTTTGAATTTGAAATTCCGCTACGGTTCATGGAATCCAATAACAAATTTTTCCCACGCCTTTGGCAGATAATTGGAAATTGATAAGGGCAATTAATTCTTTACAACCCACTTCAGTGAAAATAACTTTGTGACGGAGCAAAGTATGTGTCCGATAAGCCAGGTTTAAGGGCTTATTTAATCAATTTGAGCTAGAGTGCAAACCAGTTTCAATATTTGAGGCGACAAATTCTAAATTATGTTATACGTTCGGTCCTCTCTGAAGAAAAAGTTCTAGAAATCATCTTTCTAGAATTCTGAAATGTCGCACGATACACTTCAATAATCGAGTGATGCTTCCTCGCTTCTGTCACAGTGTCACATAATTTTCGTGCCTTTTTGATGATTTTTGCAAGTTAATTTCTGCAGCTTATCTCAACATGCAATCAGTATATAAAGCATGTTTTCTTGCTATTTGGACCAATAGTTATTATTATTAAGACCAATAAAATATGCCGTTTGCCACCTTTCAATTGAATGACTTATCTCTATATTTCAAGACCAGCATATTTGATTAAACAACATTTCCTTGCTCTTAGCTCCTACCATATACAAACTATGTTCTGTGGTGTATCTCTACTCTTCTTAATGTCGAGTTTTCTACTGCTTGAGATACGTGGAGCGCCCTTGCCAAGTGAGTTAAGTTGTAATTGGACATAGCTCGAGTTGTCCACTGAGAATATGTCCACTGAGAATATGCCCAGTGTGGATGAATTAATGTAGGTACGTAATATAATGCTTCTGGACACTTCAATTTTTCAACTTTCGGTTGTATGTACAGACAGTGTGGTGTCTACCAGGAATGCAACCACCAGTCCTAAATACATCCTGACATTCCCTGTATTACAGCTGCATCAAGGGTATACAACGTCTACACTTACCGGATCAAATTCAATGCTTTCTTCACTCGAGCCCCGCCCCCAGAGGGCCAGACCCACCCAGAATCTGCCAGAGAAGCCTATGAAATCGACAGCAAAGTCATTGCAACTTTCACGGTAATCATACAGTCCTTGAAATCATGTAACATTCCCTACTTTTCATGCTGATTTCATCCATTAAAATATTTCCTTGTATTTAAACTTCCCCATATATTGACTCCTCCAGGGAACTCCCTACTAT
Source organism: Beroe ovata (assembly GCA_946803715.1). Classification (NCBI taxonomy): domain Eukaryota; kingdom Metazoa; phylum Ctenophora; class Nuda; order Beroida; family Beroidae; genus Beroe; species Beroe ovata. The sequence goes on along the minus strand of CAMPET010000053.1, from coordinate 76,466 downwards.
GAGAATAACGGATATGAGTTCCCACGTGACACTGAGAATCAGGAAGACCTCGTGGACAGCAACACATTCCCCCTCGAAAGGCGGGAAGCGGGGTTTTTCAATGAGGAGTTAGAGGATATTGACAAGGGGGAAGAGGGTAGGGAGAGGAAATTGGAGAGGAGGAAAAGACTAGCTTTGGATGGGTGAGGAAAGTGTACATGCGATGAACAGAGATATCAGAGAGAGAGAGAGAGAGATAGAGCACATATCAGTTTTGGTAATGCACCGGATTAATAACTCCATCATATAATTCAACAGTTGATATTATATGATGGAGGTTCATCAATCCACTACTGTATATTTTAGAACAAATTAAAACCAAAAACTGACTTTAAAATCTTTCGCGGACGATGAGAGTGTTGTTTAAGGGTACATATGAAATGTATGTACCAGAATATAAACAGTTTTAGACTATTAGCTTAGCTAGAGGAATTATTTTTGTGTGTAACATGATTTGTAGTAGAACCTAGTTAAAGTAATTGTATTATAGTTAATCTAACCAAAAATCAAAAAAGTAATTTTCTGGCATAAGGATGGAATTCTTAAATCTGATGGAATGTATGATTTTACTTTCAAATATTGAACAAAGTGGAAGTGACAAAAAACCGGAGGCTATGTCTCCAGCTCTGTACTGTGACCCAATCAAAATCTGACTACTCTGTCATAAAGGAATTGGATTGGTTGTTTAATGAGGAGAGTAGAGATAGATTAATTTTTGGTTATTTACTCTTTAGAGTGAAGCAAATGTAATCAATTGATGTTATTTGAATTTTGACTTTAGGAACTTTGATTTATCATACTCAACGACATACTGATAGAAACAAATTTCATATTATGCCTTACATTTTATTGCTAATATTCATAAGATTTGCATATGAAATCATAGACTCTTGGAGGAATCGATAATTGATTTTATGTTTTAAGAGCAGTTTTGTCCAAAGAGGACTTTCATCCAAAAGGAGTTTGACCAAAATTATGATAACCACTTCAAGTTTGACTGAATGATAAGAACAGGTATATATTTGGACAATTTTCGGGAGTCATTATGGAGATAACTTTTTTTCTTACATAAGCTAATCTCAATTAGCCTAGGTTCCATGATAGAAAGCAAATCATGGTTATAGAAGTTTGTGATTAACTGATTCAAGTTTGAGTTTGTCACTAGCTATTGATTCATCCTCCATGTATCTGATACCTATCTGACACGAAAGCCAACACAATTTGTGCTCTGAAATCAAATTAAAATTAAATTGCGTCAAATAATGCTATTTTACACTACTTAATTTACATAATCAATCACTCGGTGACCAGTGATGAAATTTGGCATGGAGTTGCAGCAAAAATTAGGGGACCAAAATAGAACATTTAGTAGAACTCACACTGAATAACCAAAAGCAAAGGGTAGCCACAAAATGCAGTATCAGGACTCAGGGATTTATCAAAAGCAGTGGGCGTTTATATCAGCAGCAACTGGAAAGATCATTTTTCATCTCTGCAACTTCACATTAAGTATGACGTCTTCGCACATACCCAATTAGTGTCAGGGAAATAGAGGATATTTCTGATGCTATTCGATACTAATTGGACAATTAAGCCAATATGTCCAGTATTACAGAAAGACTGTGGTTGAACGCATCACAGTACAATGCCTTGCAACATGTGTTTATATATTTCGTAGTAGCACCACTGGTGTCAATAAGTAGTGTTCCACAGTTGCTCTTAACAGTTCCGCACTCTGGGGAAATTAAGTGAGTAGTCACATGGTGTTGTTATAGCAGCTATCTATAATAGTACCATGGTCCATGGTGTCAGGGCGATTTCGTGACCCCACCATTTGGTACGTGAGGCTGGTGTCACGTTGCGCCATGACAACATTCATCGTTACCACAGTAACTATGAAATTCAGTATAACGTCCCATTTATATTTCATGTCCAACTCACTTGAAATAGCGTTGTCATAGCTAGTCTCGGTGTAGTATGACGTACAGGAATACTTATTCCACCAGAACTCATAGCATGAGCCTACCCCATCTATTTCATCCACAGTTCTGTATACGTCACAGCCTGAACTGGATCTTGTATCTATGTCTATCTGCAGAGTTTATATCGATGTGAATTACTAGTAAAGAGCACTTTACAGTGATGAGAAGTTGAGGCTTAAGTGATGACTACCTGCTCAAGAGATGAGCTCTTAAGTAATGAACTTACTTGAAACGTTGACGATGAAATGAGTGATGATTGCCGTCAATTGATGAGCTTAACCTGATTAGAATCCTGAAAGAGATCATCGAGTGTCATAGCATCTTCGGAACTGCAGAGCGTTCCCATGACGACTAGACTTAGTGAGAGTACTTGGAATATCAACATCTTCTGATTGCTGGTCCTCTAATACCGTGTTTACTTAATACCTAGTAGTGCAAATATGGTTTGAAAAGCATCAAGAACTCAAATGTTCCAAGGGCCACAAGTTTGAGATTCTAAGGACCACAAGTTTGAGATTCTCGGTCCGTCTCCCATAAGCGGGTCCAAGTAAATCATCTTTCCGATAACACTCACCTAAACTGTGAATCTGGATGCTACACCGATGTTTTCTCGGTCTCTCTTTGTGCTGGATCGGCCGGGATGAAATACTGCGGCTGCTTTCTCAGCTACTTCAGGAGGTAAGATATCAACTGTTATCACTCGAGATAACCACAAAAAATAGAAACTTTAGGTATCAGGAGAGAACAGGAGCGCTGTTTATCGATCAGGTTAGATTATTATGGATGGGTGTCAACATTTGCATCTTCGAAAATATTATGTTATGCAGAATAGTAATGCTGTGAAAGTGACAGCAACATTTAAATGCCCAATTATGACGGTATGCAATTTACTAGACAATGAGCTCATATGACATTATGACATGTGAAGATCGAGATCGCACAGAGTAAATTGCAAAAATCAATCTAATGAACGACCTTTCAAGGTTGAAATTTCGTCTTATATAAGCTACCTATGGGATGCCCATTGGATTACCTCATGCCAGACGAAGCTAGAGATGCAACTATCATCACAGACAAATTGGTTGAGAATGAAAATCAACCATAATTTAAGGAATAAAATATTAAGCTGGAAAATCCAGCTGCATGGTTATACGATTGACAGAGATATTTGTTGGGGAAATATCCCTATTTTCATACGTCAGTTAACGTCTGCAGGCATGGCAAACCAATTTATAGTGGATCAGCGTATGTTTTGAACTGGTAAACCACAAGGTCCCACGGGTGCAATACGTCAGGTTTCAGGATAAACTTGATGCTGGCCACCACCCAGACTAAAAACATAAGTTCCGTACTGTAAGGTACCCGACATAGATTGAAATTGATATAAGTTGAACTGCATAATATATGGGCTGCATAACTTCACTGAAAGTAAATTGTCTGCAGTAGCTGTCTAGTGTCATAATATGACACTAGTTATGAGGAACAGGGATAAATTTATATAGTCCGCAGGCAACATCTGGGTAAGTGCAGCTCTTCAGACACCATTCTGATGACTTATTGAAGGGTGAAGGCTATAATTGCCAAATTTAGAGTCACTGCCTCCTTCAGCTATGCAGAGACCATTGTTATTGGAGGCGATAATTCATCATGGTAATACGAAATCTTCCTAGATATTCCAAAAAAATTCAAAGTTATGAAAATGAAATGGTGACAAAGAAATTGCAGTTCATCATATTCTTTGAAAATAAATGTCTTGCCTGAAACCGCTACTCTGCGGATAATAAGGCGAACTATGAAGTGCGAAATTACAAGCCACAATACGAATTTAGCGCACCAAAAGCACAAAACATAACCGCCACCAGTGACCATAATCAATAACATATAGGCACAGATTTACTGCCAATATGCTCCTTAATACGCGACCATGAGTTACTGCAAAAAGCACATTTAGGTGTCAAGCATGAGTGCCCTCTTAGAGTTAGAGGGACCCTCTATGACTATCACAAGACTCTAGCTATTTTATCACCATCTCATATATTCTAGAAGTTCTGATCTTAATTCATTTGCAAGACCTCATGGTGCAGTAGATCCAATCAGACATATTTGGTGCAAATATAGTTGATTTTATCAGTGATGATTAGAGATCAGAGACCATGAAGCCATGCAATGAATCATATGGAACAATGTGCTAACGATTCGCAAGAAGCCGATAATTTCACGATATCAAAGCACGGTAATATCTTTTAACTATATGAAGTTTGGACAAAAGAGGCACGATCATCCAATGGTTGACCATTCAACGCTCCATTAAAGACAAAAACCTTGATGAAAATGGACCATGGTGAAAGTTGATATAGATAACGATGACATACGGTAGACCATGACAAAAAATTGCCATAACAACCCAACTGCTTTACTGTCAGGATTGAGGAATGAATTGTGAACCTATCATGTATAATGGGTACAAACAATTTGCCCGAATTACAAAGCTTCCAAGTTGTGGTTTGTGTACATCACGCGTACTGAGCTTGTCATTGCCTTGGTGAGAGGAAGCCAATGACTGAGCAATATCTAACACAGACAAAGCTAGCCCACACCTAATATATAGTTATATCAGGGGGTGCGTGTGTACAGCTCTTCATGCTGATCCATTCTTTCGAAATCATTGCCTAATCATGCATTTCCTGGCCGCTATGATGACGTCACTAGTCGCCCTTTTTCCCGAAGTCCCTCAGCATGGCCCGATCTTATTTGAGCCATATGGTGAAGTAACAGAAGTTTGATATATTCAACTACTAGGGAATGGGAATACAATGGACTTGGAGGCCAACATATTAACACTGAAAGCTATTTTGTATCCCTCGAAAACTGTGGCATGAGTAAATCGAAAAATTTGAGAAATGAATATCTGCTCATATTCAAGATTTAACGACATGAGGAGGAAATATTCACGAGCAAATCTAACATTCATCTCTCCACATCTCTCTCCCTTCTACCTTGATAGCATGCCAACTATAGTTATTAATGATTCAGTGCACATATGATAATTGGTCATGACTGAACCTCATTGAACTAATATGTATCATCCCAAGATAAAGCAGAAGAATCAACTTAATAATAAAGAGAAAATAAAGATGAATAGTATATTCCAAGAGATTAGGAGTTAACAATGCAAAAGATCTATCGTTTGGGATGTAGTCATGGTATAACTTTAAGTACTAAGACGTGGACTGCGGCACTAGATGCCTAATTAACATCAAAATCACACTTAAAGACAAAGGGTCGCGTGAAAATTGAAATAAAGAATGTGAGAGAATGTGTACCTATTTCAGTCAGTTATTTTACAAGGGATAAAAGAATTTTTCTCGAATAACACTAGTGCTATACAAATACAATTCGCTACTGTCTGAATCATGAAGGAGCGTATGTTATATTGGTTAAAAGCTGAAATATTTGCGTTGATTAGAACAAGCAATTTGTACTGGACAGCGGACTTTCATTTTTATTTGGAAAACACGCGCCCACATTAATGGCATTATGCTTGAACGATATTGTCACAAACCATCAGTCATCACATCATATATTCTGCGAAGATCCAGGAACCAAATTAATGAAGAGAAGCAAGAACAATTGGTATGAAAACCCGCGACTGAATTACAATAACCATGGAAGTGATTATAAAGAGCACAACCCCTACATTCCACATGAAGTAAAAACAATAGCGCTGGTCTATTGTACACACGTAAAACACAGCTCCTCATACGCCCTCTTTTCCAGAGGAAAGAGTGCTTACTGCTTAAACTCTCTCTATTTCAATGTTAGTTGTTGTGCCCGAGCACTGAGTATATGAATTTTATGATGAACATCTGGCTCAAAGTTAACTCAATTTTTCATTATATTCGTTATTTTTGATTATATTTGTTGATCAAAATATCTGCAATCGCCTCATTGGGGAAATAGTAACAAAATAGTAGCTCGAATTCGCGGATGATCAAAGCCTGATGACCTCCATGAAATTACAAACGTCTTGTTAAGGTAACAAAATGCTAACACTCAATTTCAACATATCCGTGCGAATATGGTATGGAGGCGGAGATCAGATCTGACAGTGAGTGTCTGACCCGATTCATATTAGAAAGGGCGGTGCCTGGATCAATGCTTCCCAGAAATACGTAACGAATGAGTGAGCATATTACAGTGCGAGTTCAAAAAGGGAGTATATGGTCACAATTCGCCGATGTCTGACAAAAGAAAATGCGTCACTATGATCCTTTTGTCTTTTGAGTGGATGGGTCGAACCGAAGAAACTGCATCGGATTCATTCCAAAAATTTCTGCTACTGTATAAAGTATCACGACGATATCAGCATGGGTGATTTCACACGATTTATACCAGACTGAGACACTCAATTAATACTTGCTGTCATGAATCAATTCTAAAACACTTCACGAAGAAAGTAACGCATATAAATATTTATTGCGAAAAACTCTCCCCGCCCTAACGCGAACTAACGCGTGACCTTCAATCATTACCATGGCTATAACAACTCGTTATATATCGTTTCTATGCCTCTTTTCAGCACGTAAACAAAAGCCCCTTTTCTTCCCTTGGTAGCACTCAAAGGAGCAAAGGCACGAAGTACCATGAAAAAGTGTTTGAGAGACAATAGGTTGCCTCACCATCATTTGATATATATATTCCATCATGGTGACGTCACGAATTCACTGGAATGCTGACTAGATATGAACTGACTTCTCGGGAATGAGCTGTTCGATATGAAAGTTTGGGTTACATTACAATTTCACCTTGTACGATCAGGAACAATTCAGGAAGGGATAAAGTTGGAATGAAGCCAAATATGGGTTGTAATCTCACTCGCAAGAGGACTTGAGACAGAAATAGAGACGGGAGGCAGAAATAAAGACAGGGGACAGAAATAAACACTTGAGACAAATGAAGATTATATGCTACGTAGTCAAACTTACAATTGTTACCGTCCCTTTGTTCACAAAATTTCATTTTCCACTTAGTGTAATGTTGACACGCCCCTATCTTGACAGTAAAATAAAACATAACACACCTGGTCACACAGTAATTGTGAACTTGGAACGAAAATAATTACAAAACTTATCCCAATTTTTGATCGCCAGTCGCTGGTGTCAGTAGGGTTTGAGTCCTCCACCCAGAAACTAGCTGGTCAAACCCCAAGGAATCCCAAAAACTTATCAAAATATTGACGTCAGTTTTCATAAGACGGTTTAAGCTGAGGGAATATAAGTCGAACAAAAGATTAAACTAGTTTATATCATTAACATTGATATTGATCCATCATAGCATAGTTACTGATTTTATAAGTCTTGAGCTTATTCTAACACAATTCTTAGAATTTGTATATTTACTTTGTGAATTAATCTTGGACGCGTAGCAGGTGTTTTATGTTATTGTAGGGTATTTAAAGTTCCGAATTCTTCATATTCCGAATAACAAAGGTCGTTAAGGTGTCAAACATAATATTGTCTGACAGTTGGACGACTATTCTGTGACAAGTTGTGACTTGCTGTTCAACCAAAAGAGACATAACAATTGCTGTGACGCCAATTATGGTTCAATTACTGGGTTAATTTGGAAAATCCTTGAAAGAATCGGTCCTGACTTCCCAATCAGTTGATAGGATTTTAAGAAGGAGCAATCGTGAATTTCAGTTTCGACAATTCAATCGAAGGGTTTTCAAATAAATTAAAATGCATTATTATGAAACTTGACAACATCAATTCGATAAAACATTTACCAGCAAGCAACGGTTAAACGGATAAAATAAACAGGCTGGAGCAAGGCTCGGTATAGATCATGAGAAAAGAGGGCTGTCAACGTAGAAAAATCGTCTGGACATTCGTTTTGATATCATAAGTTTCTTAGTAGGATTTTCTCCCGAATTGAATAAAAATGCTTCCGTCATAAAGTGTCATTTTCCGATATCATAAACCCGATTAGATTAATCCTCGACTCAATTCTGTCGGATGAGTTTTTCCCTCTGCTCCCTAACGGACTCCCTAATTCCTGCTCCATAACGGACTCCCTAATTCCTCCGGTATCTCTTCCCTCTTCCTCCTCTTCCTCCCCTCTCACTCCTCCTCTTTCTGTTGAAGAAATCCGTTTTCTCCTGAGCTGCTGCTTTGTAGTATTCTTCCTCCGCATCTCCAGCCAAAACCTGGTATTACGTGACGTACACAGATTCAAAACGTTTGTCGCACGTCTCTAAATTTGTCGTCCATGGTCACGGTTTTATTGAGGGACGTATTTTCAAGCATTTTGGCCAAAACCGTATTTTCGATTTTCACCAAGTTTGGCTCATCACTTGGTCACTTTGTGGGGCGCGATCACGAAATTGTGGAGAAATTTACCAAATTTCCCACGCGCACCGCGCAAAATCGTCACGTGACACGAAATTTGTGTGCTTTCTACAGCTACGCGCAAGAAAGTAGGAGTTGTTAATATTTAGGATTGCGCGCGTGAGCAAAAATACCCGGGATTTTTCCCACGCGTTCCCACATCCCGAAAAGCATTCCTAAGATTCAAGCAAAGATCCAACCCTAGATCCAAATTCCTAATTCCAATCCTAGGCAAATTTGGACGTAGATTAGGTAAGAACGTGCAACTGCAATCTTCGACCGCGAAAGAACTTTTTGAACAAGTTTTTGTCAAACGGAACGCATGCATTACCGTGGCTTCGAGTTCGAGCTCTGATAAAATAAACTTTCCATCCGTCTTGACTTTGTCCAATATTGCTGCAGCATCGTTATCAAATCTGGAGAGATTGACAGTTTTAAATAGATATCATCTATAACGCAAAATGAACATGATGAGCGTCAAATTTTGATAATGAACAATGAACGCTCTCCTAAGTCGTGTTCACCTAACAAAAGCCTCGGCATCACCCTTGTTGTAGGTCACCCATTTCAATCCTTGCCCATCAAACAGATCCTTCATATCTTCCCTACTGGTCTCCTTTCCTTCCAGCCCTGATATCTTGACAACCAGTCCTTTCTGAAAACAAGTGAAAATAGAGAATAGAGCATGGTTGTCAAAATTCTTGATATCTTTACAACCATTCCTTGTAGAATGCAGGTGAAGGGCCACAAAATTTACTGTGACCCATTAACAGAAGCAAAATACCAAGCGAAATCGCGAATAAAAACTAACTTCCAGACGAATTTGTGTAAAGAAGTTGCAGCTAACCTCGTATGTTATTTCCTCGGGGACTTTAGCCGGTGGCTGGGGGACCACGCCGCCCAGCTGTGCTTCTCTCTTCTCATTCCTGTCATTCTTCTGTGTCTGTAGAGGGATCAGATCTAGGTTTTTGGGTTTTTCTGTGTCTTATGGGAGATTCTAAAAACAATGAAATCTCAGTAGGGAATTATGGAAATTCTTGAGCCTATCCATGCTTCTTCTGAAGATTTTGAAAAGAAGGCAGTTCTAAATCCCATTTCTCACTTGATTCTTTGATTTGAAGTAGTCGTTCCTGCTCATGATAAGAAGAGGCTCAGTAGCGTCACCATACTTCACATTCTCAAGTTTCAGAAACTTGTCACAGTCAGATTGTTCGGCAAACTCCGCAAAGATCGATCTGAAAATAGATTTATATTCGAGGTATAATGAAAATTGAAAACGGATAAGTGATTATGGAAACGGTTAGGAATTTAAGGTGACCCCTTACACGAAAGGATCTCCTAATAAATCCCGTAAATTCAGGAAGAAGTAAGGAGAGAAGTTGCCTCACCCCTTGAAATCCAGGAAAAAGTAACAAACCCCTTGAAAAGTGACTGCGCATCCTTCCTGAACTTGATATACAATGTTTTGCCGTGGGGCGCCATGAACTGCTCAGCTTCGTCTAGTGTTAGTGTGACAGGGAGACCCTTAACGTACACTGTCTTGAGGTTGTTAGCGAGCTGCGCGTCGTCTAGAGTTTGGAAGTTGTTAGTTAATATGTTGTTGTAAAGTGGGGTTGTAAATTGTAATTGTTAATTGAGACTTGGGATGGGCAACTATGGGAGTTTCAGAAATACATTTAAGAAACTAAAGATAGAAGGAGTTTTAAGGTGCATCAAAGATTTTATCAAGGAGCGAACACGGATACTCATTACTTATTTACATCAAAAACCATTTCCTTGTGTTCGACAAATACCTGTCTGGTTGGGAAGTGGCTTTCCCGGGTTCCTCCTGATCTTACTCTTACTCTCATGTATGACAACAATGTCTGAGTTTGAGGTTTCCACTGATTTCGCTATCTTAGCTTTATCTGAACAGATACCGGCCAACCTGACAACGAAACGGCTATCACCAAACAATAAATTCATGTCTCGTAAAAACAAAACAGACAGGAATGAAAAAACAGGGATGAAAATCAATCTCACGACTTCATGGACATTTTCCCCATGAAATCACTATAGCCTCACCGTTTGAAGTTGAGCATAGTGTCTAAACTAATCCATCCTTCATCTAGCGTGACTTCTCTCAACATGAACCTATCCTTGACCAAGTTCCTGTCGCCAAAGTAGTACTCCAGTTGTTTCATTATCTTTGAGGAGGTTGCTGAGAAAGGAGAAGTCAAACGCAAGGAAATATCATTCTCTGGTATACATGAACTAGCAATTATCGCCTGATAAACTTTCATCTGACCTTCGAATGATAGGAAAATCACTGACCTGCGTCAACTTCGACACCATCAGTATCAATAACTTCACATTTCTTCTCCACTTTCTCTTCTGTCGTGTTTATCTTAAGCTCTACTTCTGCAGGTTTCGTCTCTTCTGCAGGTTTCGTCCACTCTGCGGGTTTTGTCCCCTCTGCGGGTTTTGTTCCCTCTGCGGGTTTAGTGTCTTCCAACTTCATTTCTTCTGGACTAGTTTCGGTTTCGGCCTTCACTGCGGCACCCCCGTTTTCAGTAGCAGCAGTCATGACACCTATATTGATGTCGGATTAGGCATGATGCAAAATTTAAAAACATGGATTCAAAGAGGTGTTCCTTTATATTTCAAATTGATTAAAATTGTTCCTTTATTATTCAAATTGATTAAAATTCCATGAAATTGTATTAAGTAACGAATGAATTCTCGATAAGTTGATAAGATGACTCTTTCAGTCTTTCGATTGTTTCAGCCAAAATAACAATCAATAAATATGATTTTAGAAACGAACATGAAACACTCAACTTTAAATTTCGGAAATAGTGGATTGATTGAATCATCCAATAAAATTGGGTCCAACTGTATCAAATTTTCAACAGCCGAATTCCATTCCAAATTTTCAGGAAATACCTCATATCATCCACCATTTCTTGCCACATTTGCCAAGATATCCTCGAAAAACATAAAATTGGCCACATGATTATCCAGTGACCTATTCTGGGGCGAATTAAAATACTGTAGCACACTCTTCTTCACTATATGATAGGGCAAGTCACGCCGATTCATTATCAACTCGACAAAGTTATCGTGCGCCTGCGCGCATCGCACGTCATGAAACGGGCGCTGCACCCAGCACGTGCAGAAATCAGCCAGGAGGCACTCCATGCGGGTTAGATTGTTCCGGTTGCTGCGGGAATTGCCCGCCGGCGGGTTTTGATGATTAGGAGGGGGTAGAAGTCCAGTGTTATTTCCCCACGAGTTATCAAAGCGAGGCTGTGCGGGCTGCGGGAGATGGAAGAGAGACCCGCGGGATATTTGCCGGAGGGGAGCCCGCATTTGACGGAGCGGAATTCCGAAATTCCGCATTTTCACGGCGGTGCTCTCGTCGTGAACGCGGAATTGTCGCGTAATGTTCGTTAACGGAACTCCAAACTTCTTGGAATTCGATTCCTCTTCTCCCGGGTGAGGGGGAGCTGAGATAACTTTTCGTCTGGGAGCATGCTTCATCTTGGAGTCCTCAATCCGGGACGTGAGACTAGGGACTTGGTCAGAGGGTCGGTGTGACGCTTTGTTCAGATCACGCGGCAGTCCTGAGGAGGTGATAGGTTTTCATTTGAAGAGCGGTTAAGATACGGGTGGGGATTGGGGAAATTTGAGCATTGCAGACTGTGTGACAAATGGACTTGAAATGACCAACAAATGGATTGAATGGGGCATTGCTAACCTGTTCGTTTGCACGCATCCTTGTAATCCATTTTCATCCTCATTTTGTCAAGTTGATGTTGAGCTGGAAGAGAAAATCAGCGTTCATTTCCAAATCGAAATCTTTCCATCATCGAAAAGATAACTCACCAACTCAATCACACAATTATACGCGCTAAACTTACTCGATCCGGTATTTCGAAATTTCGATTTCCGGAAGTACAGAACTTTCGTCACTTTCCCCGATGCCGATATAATCTCCCTGAAGAGTGATATCCGGGATTTGTTGAGATCGGCACCCTCACCGTCCTTCCCCTCGGTTTCCACATCGTCCTCGTCATCTTCTTCCTCTTCAGGCTGAAAAAACGCGTGGGAATTGAATGAACGAATTCTGTGAATATGTAACTATTTGCGCGTTATTTCATCCCAGTCACGCAAGTATCACGCGTGATTTATTCTATAAATCACGCGCGTTACCTCATCCGGTGAATCAATATCTTTGACAGTCTCGGCGATAGCTTCCTTCGTCCCTCCGCCTCGCTCCTCCTCCTCGTCTTCTGACATCATGAGGATCACTTCGTCTGACGGGCTGATGGCTGTAGGAAGAGAAGAAATTAAATTCAAAAACACAAGGAAATATTTTTGCCAGAGGATCAATCTTGAAAAAAAAAAACCTGTCATACCGGTTCGTTTATCCTCCTTTTTACTCATCAAAATATCAACTTCATCAACATCCAGAACTTCACCATCCATCGACTTGATTGTTTCCGTCGATACCATTCTCGAAGAGGGTTCTTTCTTCCTCTTGGGAGGCGTGATCGGTGTCGGGAGAATGGGACTTCGTGACGTGGGCGTATACGGAGTCGAAACCTTGATTTGGTCACGTGACATCGAGCATACAGGCGAAGTTCTCGGGGTAGACTTCACGGGGGAAGGGAGGAGAGGTTGGGGAGGGATGGGTTTGTACGGTTCGGACGCGACTAAATCATCGGGCGAGGGGAGAATAGGCTGTATCTGGATGGGTGTTTGAGGGGACGGTAGGACAAGGTTTGACGGGATAGGTTTGTAGGGTTCTGATGGTAGCAGTTCCAGGGGAGAAGGGAGGATGGGTTCGTGGGGTACTGCTTTCAGGGGGAATGAGGGGATCGGTTCCGGAGCAATGGGAGCGGGGGAGTTTTGCGAGGGATGTTGCGATCGGTTTGGTTTAGATTCAGGGGATGGAGGTGGGATTGCTTCGAACTTGTGTGATGTTTCTGATACCATCTGAATAGTAGCATCTTCTTCATCATCTGAAATAACAGATGTGAAAATTGCAAGAATTCTGTTTGATTTGATCATGGAGTTATCTTCAGAAAAGTCACAATTTCAAACTCGCGTCACACCTACCATCAATATCCATTGGTTCAACCTCAAGGTTATCCATTTCATCAAGAATCTTTAGACCGGCATTTAGGACTATCTGCTGTCGTGGTGTCAGTGGGGTATCAACAGCTCTCGGGGAATTCGTGCTCGGTGTCAAAGTGGTGTCAGCAGACTTATTCGCCGTTGAAGTGGTGATAATCGGATCGTTATGCTGCCGTCGTGTTAACACTCCGGGTGTTGTTATGACTATATCAGGTGTCAACGTTTTGTTGACATCTGGTGTCAAAGTGGTGTCAAGTGTTGGTGGATCGTCTGTTATCACGTTACGAGGAGACTTCACCGCTGGGGGTGGAGGGGGAGGAGGCTTATCCTGAAAAAGAAAGAAGAAGTAAAAACGGGGCCAAAAGGGGAGACCGATGGGATTTGGGGGACGATTGTGTTCAAAATATGAAATCATTTCGAGGCTCATCATCCCCATCATTGACAGTTCACCTCGAAAAATGGAATATCACGACTAGATTTCCTACTCCGCGCTCCGTCTGACGTCACCAAGGTTTCTGAAGGAGCACAAACTGGCGGCGGCGGAGGTGGCGGAGTATCACGTCCGCTAGACGAAGCGGCGTTCAGCAAACCGCCACTTCTCCTTCTCGAGCTCCGGCGGCTTCTATTGGGCGGCGGAGGCGCGTCCTTCCCACGAGTCGGGAAAGTTGGAGGTGACGGCGCGGGTGGCGCGAAATCGGAGTCGTAGTCGGGGATGGCAGGCGGAGAGGGGGCAGCCGGCGCGAACTCGTCATCGGCACTGTGATATTCGGAGGAGTCTGATTGTTTTCCCGGGTCAAGACTGAATCTGGTGAAATATAGAATTGAAAATATATAGAAAATGAAGAAAGGATTTTGGGATCTAATACAAATTTCCAAAAAGAGGGTACCCCGAAATAACACTGTCTTGATAAAGAGGATAGGTTATCACTTACTCTTCGGGCTGTTGCAAAAGAACATCCTGAGTTGGAGAGTACGAAACATGACTGGCCCTCTCCATGACAACTAACGCGTTACCGCCATCACGTGACTTCTCACGGAACTCGTTCAAGTCACGTGACATAGACTCCTCAAGGTCGATTTCCATGTCTTGCGGCGCGTTGTAGTTGGGAGCGTGAAGGGGAGAGTGTTGAGAATTCTCCAGTTGTTCACCTGTTTTGGTCGAGTCAGTTTTTATGTATTCGAATCAACAATAGTTGTATAGTACGAATAATAAAATTTTGTTTTGCTTGAAATTTTGTTTTGCTTGAGTTATAGGTGGGATTAAAGTCAATGATATCGAGAACATCGATAGACATGAAGTATCAATTTGAACAAATTTCAATGGAAATCAATTCTAACCCATGGTTTCATCTGCCCGAATAGCTGAAGGTGGGGGAGGGGGAGGAGGGGAGAAGACTGACAATTGCTCAGCTGTGACGTCATCAAATAGCGGCTTCAACTCTAGCGACTCGGGAAGCGGAACCTACAATATGGTTTATCATATGAAAGGAATGATCATCGATTCCGAAATCATGGAAAGATGGAAGTATCATGGCAAAAGAGACAAGGGAGACATGATACAATTCTATACCTGGAAGACGTCAATTTTCCAGTCATCCTCACCGAACAGATTATCACACAAGAATAGCTCCTCCCTTTCCTCGTCCCTCACTTCCTTCTTCACTCCCAAGAGAAATGCCTCGTCCAACTTCTCTCCCAGGATGTCGAATTGTTTGGGGATGTAGGAGGGCGTGACGGGTGGCTGGTCATGGAGCCACATCTTACAGAATGAGCCGTCCTCTTGTTTTGTTCGCCAGCTGGAATATTGTCATTGAAACGAGTTTTTCGTCCGGGGTATGAAACAAGGAAGGACGAAGTGCCTAGCCTGGCGAACACGGTGGAGATCCTTGCTGTACGGCATGTTAAACAAGGAATCGAAACCGTGGGGTTCCGTACAGACCGCTCTGTCACAGAAGTTGATAGCCTAATCACACATTGTGTCTAGTCAAGGATTCTGTCTACCAAAATTTCTATATTTCTTTACCTAGTTCGGGCAAGTGCCCCACTAAACCCAGTTCGAACAACCTTGTTTTCTGTTCTAAGCATCAATTCTATCCACTCTTACCTGTGTGTGAGTATTTCCACAGTTGACGGCGATATGAGGTGATGTTTTAACAGTTTCACAGTCAAGGGAGGCTTTTCCGGGGGCGGGGGCGGCCCTTCAGCCTGGCAATTATCCTCGATTAGTTGGAATGAACACCTTCGAAATGAACACTGTCAAAATGTACATCCTCGAAATGAACATTGTCCCAAAAGAAATATCGAAGAACACGGCCGTTATTTCGGTCTTGTCCTGTTTATAACCTGACACATCGGCGGATGGAGACGTGGCCGTTTCCGCTCGGGAAACACCATATCTTGGCTGTTGCGATGAAGTCAGTTGCGATGAGTCAGCTGCGATGAAACCAAAAGTCAACGGTCACTGTCTCTCGATGTGAATATGCCATCTGGATGCCAAATATAGTTTCTGTTTTCGCAAGTTTCGTCACATTGAGCGAAGTTGAAGGATGTCTAACAACCGATGCATTCAATCCTATCGAGAATTGGATATGAAGTTATGAGGTAATGTGCTCAAAAAAGGGAATAGAAGATCAATGAGAAAAAAATTGGCGTGATTTGAGGAGGACGTTGGTTCTTTCGGACTATCTACAAAGCAAAAAGGATCTGTCTTCATTCAAGTCAAAAGTTAACACGCTGTTTTGTTTGAAAGTTTCAAATTGGGTTATAAAAACTCAAATTCAGAACACGATCCCAAATAGCAAGGTACAAAACCGAATGAAACGCACGAAAAACACAACCATAAATCCCAGTGTTTCACCCATGGACATTACACGAGAGAATAAAATGAACATTCTATTTTGACAAGAAAAAGGTGCAAGCTAAGGCAAGGTGTGACAATTTGCTTCAGCCGATATTTGTCACACGTTATCTCTGATGCAGAAACACGTGACTGGTTCACCACGGGAACAAATGATCACGTGACCGATGCAAAACACACACACACACACACGCGTGTGTGATCTAAGTGAGGTTATCCATGAAATGCGGTTGTCCGTCCTTCTCTTGTCGAGCAGTGAGTATCTCGACCCCAGTCTCGGTAACGAGGAGTGTGTGCTCGAATTGAGACGATCTCTTCCCATCCTGGGGGAGAGGAGGGAGAGTGAGATTGAGACAAAACGAGGGTTATCTCATTCAACACATACATACATTGAGCATTGAGCATTGGACATTGTACTTGGTACATTGATTATCTTCCAGACATAACAGCAAACACACTACTGTACTGTTTGTTTGTACAGTGTACAAACAAACAATAACATCTCATTCGTCACAGCAGACCCCCCCCCCGCTTTGTCATCAAAAAGGGAGTGTTGTACGATCAAATAATAGTATGGGATTGTCCCAAATTCCTCGGCCGCCGCCCCCCAAAAAACATATTGAGGACATGCCTCTCCCCCTCCCCCAATTTGCTCATTACCTCTGTAACAGCAGTCCAATCATCAGGCCAGAGTGTATCCCTCCACAACCCCTCGTTTATCATTGGCTCTATAGTGAAACAGTGACCAGGCTTCATCACGCCCACAGCTCTGTTTTCTGAGAGGAAAATACTAGAATACCACAATATGCATGTACATGCTTGTAGGGTGAAATATGCCCCGTTTTTTAAAAACATAACTGTAGGTAGGTATTTCATCAGTGTGCTGGTCGTATTGAACAGTATCGTACCTATATCTAATAACTAAAGTTAATATTCCATTCCCTTCATTTACTGCCTAACGGTAGAAGATTTCACTGCCCGAATTCTAACATTGATTGCAATTGATGTGTACTATATGTAATGGAATTGACAATTGATGCAGAAGTAGGCAGAAACGTGTCACAATCCTGGCAATAAATACGAGGGCATCTGTTACTCACTAGCATAATGTGGGACGCTGGGAGCAGTGTGGAACAACTGGTTTATTCCATGACCACAATAACTCCGTACAACACTGAACCCGCAACTGTTAATGTACTTCTGAATAACTCCGCCCAGATCCCGATATCTGGCTCCCGGTTTCACTGGAGGGAACAGTCAGTCGAATCGATAGATATTCAATACCAATGTTGGTCAGTAATACATAGAAATGAACTGAAATGAACGATAATGCGGATTGATTGAGGAGCAAATTCACATCTTGTAATAGCATACCACACTCAATAGCTCGTCTCAAGCTCTCATAACTTGCAGCAACCAGTTTCCTGCCCGTCTCATCTACATTACCAACCAGGAATGTCTCATTCAGGTCCCCATGGAAACCATTCTGGCAAATTGTTTTGAGACTAATGACCACATCAGTTATCCCAGCTTAAGACTGAGATATCCAAGGATTTTGAAATCAATCTATCGTCAGCAGGGAGGTAAAACCACTACTACCTTGTAGACAGTTATATCAATATTGACAATGTCTCCATCCTGCAGAGGTCTCTTATCAGGAATCCCATGACAAATAACCTCATTTACCGACCTGAGTGATACAAACATTTACATCAAAGTGTTGAAGTTCATTGAGACAGAATTTCCAGTCAGAAAGTGATTAAAGTTGAGCACGTACGTACAACAAGATTTAGGAAATCCCCTGTAGTTTAAAGGTGACGGATAACACTCCCGCTCCATGCAAGCAGTGAATACCTGAAGTATTTGAAATGGAATCTAAGTTGTGCCTCTCAGACTGATCTAAAATATGGTTCTCATTGAGGTTTGACAGCACACTTACAGCATCATCTATCTCCTCGCATGTTACACCAACAGCAACCATCTTGGCAGCTACATCCAAAACTTCTCTACCTAGCTATGATAAGGGATGTAAGAAAATGTAAGAAAATCAAGCCAGGTACTATTGACACATTGTAGCAACAAACCTTGCCAGCTAATCTCATGCCTTCAATCTCCTCTTGATTGAGGGATCTAATCTGCCCAATTCCTCTGCTTTCAAGTTCTGATATTGGCTTCCCATGTTCCCAATAATCTGGTTTGCCTAGATCATAGACATATTGATGTGACACTGGTACAACATTATTGATTCAACTTCTAAAATACAATTCAGCTGCTATTCTATTTGTCTTTCTTAATTTTCATAGGATGATTTCCCTTGGCATCACATGGTAGTACCTATGTGTGATGGAATGTCTGTTATCCTGCTCTTACGAGAATAAGGTCGGAGTACCCCTGTATACTGAAAATCTGGATATGGGTTATGATTCCCTGAAATGATGGTTCATAGAATATCAGAGACCAAAACCATCAGTAGAGTAACCATTGTGGCTAAAATAACACTAACCGTTTTTAAGATGCTCCACAATTGGTATCACAGCCTCTCTGTGTTTGTTCTTATGGGTTTTCCAATTCCCTTTAAAACAGGCCTGAGAATGTCAGAATTTTTGGTGAATAAATGAGCCTGGTTAAGCCAAAGACCTACACGACATTAGGTCCCCCTATCCTAAGTAACATTTAACTCGTATTCCATACCTGATTACAGAAATGACTAGCTGGCAGATTCAGTTTTTTGCATGTTGGGCACTGCAAGGAGGCCTCTTGGCCACATCCCTCACAAACTTCAACCATGAGAGCATCAGACTATGCCCTTTAATATTGGAGGTGAATGTTAGAGGTGAAAATCAATATGAATCGAAACTCCACTTTTTAATTCTATAAAATGTGCTAAATCATACTGATATAGATAAAACTAATTCGCTGCCTTAGCTTTTGATCAGAAAATTCACTTCCTTTCGTGTTTGAAAAATAATCTTATTTCCATTTGATTAATTCTTCACAAAAAGATGACCCATGAAATGTAAGACTTTCCTCTGTTCTCTACTTTTTACATTGTCCGATTTTATATGACCTCTGTTGTCAGATAAAATATGGCATCGCAATTAGCATGGCACTCACTTAGATTAAAAATAAATTAAAATAAGCTTTTAAGATTTCTCCCTGCCCTGCTGGCGGAATTTTATCTTTGGCATTTTGGCATAGGATTCTGTCGGGTGTAATTAAAACTGCATGGCGCTGACTTGCCGGATGCTATTTGTCCACTGTTTCTTGCGCGCGCTTGTCGATCGATGATAGACCCTGTCGAGAATTTCGTGCGCGCGCGCAAACTTGCTGCGCGCAAACTTGCTGGTGGTTCATGCGTTTCTTTGGTATAATATATACAACTTTTGAGATCACCGCACGTCACCGAGCTGAGTAAATAAGGATTGAGGAGCACGAGCGCTCAGCGTTTCCTTGCCGACGGAATGACAATGACAGGAACATGTGCACACGTTGCGCGCCCCTGTTCTACTCAGTGAACTGAAAAGTCGTAGAAAAGTCTCCAAACCACGGAGACGCGCAGCGCGCGCGGAGTATTTGGGTCACGCAGCGCGGGAACACAGGAACAAAAGCTAGCTTAATTCAATGCGCGGCTCACTTCGCGCGTTTTTAACGTTGTCGATGGTCAACTCATATCAGTTTTGAGACATCTAAATCCGCGCGCGACGTAAAGTTATCTCTTACCGCCTCAGTAGTCACTAAGGGGCAACGTGCATTTTTTACACTTAAAACCAACCACAATTCAGGTTATCGTGGCTACCAACCCATCATGAAAGAAAGAACAAAGAAAATACTTGTTTCTATAGGAGCGAAACAAATACTTCCAGAATTATGATGTAATCGAGCAAGTAATTTAGCTGTATATTACCGTTCCCATGACAACTAATATAGAAGTTACTTAGCAAGAGCTGGAATTTCACGGGTTATTTCGATGATATGGAATAACTAAGTACCTAATCTTCAGTTTTAAATGATTATATATAACCAGCTTATATCCATATTCCATAGGTTTCAATTTGGTGATTATCAGACATCGGCAAGTTAGGATTCATCACATCTTTATGCTTTACTCTCTGAAAGTTGCTCAATCAATTTCCAATATTTGACAAATACTAGATCAGTTGATTGACATCTCAATATATGAGTGCCTTATCACTAACAACATTGACACAAGTAATAAAATGAGATATCTATCGCATATTAATTACAACATACGGACAAATTCGCTCGTTTCACCTCATCAATAATTCCTTATATGGGCATTGACCCATGAACCTATGCGCTACTCCATCTACATATTATGGATTGGGAACTCAGGATTGATTATTACATAGTCTTGCACCACTCATATCTACATTATATTCGTCAACTGGTATAGCAAGGCCTGTGTTCAATATGTACCTAGGCATTATAATAGTGGGTGTTATGAAAGTGTTATGAACACACACACACACACACACACACA
>CAMPET010000053.1:6010-55129 GCA_946803715.1 Beroe ovata | reverse complement strand
ACACACACACACTCACACTACTATATTTTAGGATTCAGGAATTCGGGATTGCTATGTAACCACTACCTACACATAACTATGGTTACATTTCGGGTTTACAAGACGTGTATTACACGCGTCATAAAGCTTTTCCAAGGTGAAATTGCAAGGTATCCATTGCACTAAGCAGAGACTCTTTAAGAAGAGTAATTGGGTACGAGTACACACAATGAAGTATGCAAATATGTTGCTAAGCAACCCACCACTAAGCAACCGTTGCTCATAGCCTCATTCATGGCTATTTTTCATTGGTTCAAGGAGAGGATTTCTCGAAACAAAACGTCGTACACATTGCTAATTCTGGGATCAGTTTCCTCCTTGAGTTGGGAGAAAACTGACATGAATAACTCTTTGAAACCACGGATTGAATGAAAGTTAGATAAAATCTTTATCTCACAATGAAAAAATACTTTGCAAACAAGATCGCTGTAATTCTTGAATTCAAGTTTTGAACATTATAAATTATCTCGAATGATATGTACAGTGTTTCATACAAATACTATACAAAATATTAGCGAAATTTGAAAACGCTCTGAACCGTGTAACTTAATGAGAACTGTCAAAATCAAAGAAAGTCTGTAGCACCACTTGCACTTCCACATTGCAATATATCTATCATTATAATATGATAGATTTTATTACAGTCATGTCTCAGTTTGCTCTTTTATAAATGTACGTGTCTTGTACGTGTCCTTTATAAATGTACGTGTCTCTCAACCTTGAATATATCATGTCTGATCTCAAATAGACATTTTCTGGAAATCTGTTTCTGTAATACTCTGCACATTTTGATCACAAAATCGTCACTAATTGGCCACTGATAAGTCACTCATTAGCACCTCAAAACGAACTTCACAGACTAGCTGATGGACAGTGAAGTCACCGGTAACTACTCATCCTATCAACTCATCATCTTCTCTCATCGCGATCCACAAATGTACCGGTTGCTACAGAGCAACGCGAACATCCCCAGTCCCAAAGCAACGAGCAACACAATGAGTCGGGTAGAATGGCTGGCATCCCCTGCCAAACAGTAAAAGAGTATCCCTATCAAACAGAAGATAAGTCCCAGGATAAGGAATTTTATGCTGTCAGAGGAGAATCCGTATCGGGTTTTTCCGTGTGATTTGGTGGGTGTGGTCCTGGAAANTTAGAGGGAGTGGAAATATGGTGGCATCATGTATCAACAGCCTGAGAATAAAGTCCTGTTTTTTTCTCTATTGACCAGGTACACTCAAATTTCCCGTAATTGAGACAATAATTGAGAGTTATCATGATGGTTATCATGATGGGTTCAGGTACAGGTATGACAAAATGATCATTAATAATCGCGTTCCTCTGGAAACCGAAATTGTGATACCTCCTTATTCCTATCCTCTAATATGAATAACAACCACACATCACTCGCTCCCGATTATACATTGCGCACTTAGCTCATCAAGTTAATTGCTCTGTAATTAGCTAAATGATGTAACACCTCAGATTAGGTCATCTTATGACTGGCAACGAATCGGTGAATGACACAAAATAAAGAGGCCAGAACGGTTTGTTTCATTAGCCATTGAACAAAACGCCACTGAGAAATTGCTGACGTCACTTGTTGTTGCATCAACTGTAGCATCCGTAACCACTCATTGCCCATGAATTACAATACACCTCATTAGGAGTTATAATTGGAGTAATTAGAGCACTCTTTAATTAGAGTAGTTAGAGCACTCTAAGTCATTGCTTATCTTTAACACTAATGTTCTAGTAGTAAGATGGCGTTACATCATTGTATAACATACAAAACACTTTACGAGGCTAAACAAATATAGATAGACGATAATGATGAAGATGGTGTATGAGATGACGAGATGGTGATAAAAAGCTTCCGAGATTGTGTGTAAGAGAAAGGAAACGAACAATAAGTGTGTGTGTGTGTGTGTGTGTGTGTGTGTGTGTGTGTNGTCTGTGTGTGTGTGTGTGTGTGTGTGTGTGTGTGTGTGTGTGTGTGTGTGTGTGTGTGTGTGTGTGTGCGTGAAGACACACACACACACTTACACCTATTAATGTAAGTAAGGAGCAAGAAGACAGTCGGTAAAGTAATGAAATGAACCAAGACACTTTGCAAGAATACAGCGCATGTTCAGTTAAAATGACACTGACAACACAGATTACCTTGTTGAGTGCAGAACGTGTTCCCCATAACTTCCGTTACTGTTCCTTCCACGGGTCTTAGTGGGGATTGAGAACTTGATCTTCCTTCCTGCAAAACACACAATGATAGTCTAAGAACGACCCTTCACCATGGATGAGCAAACGTGATGTGAGTGAATGATTGGACTTTTTCAGGAAAAGCTTCAGACTCATTCATTGACCAAAAGCCAAGATGCGCGACGCTTAAAAAAATGGTTATAAAATTGGTTCGTACGGGATGAAACGTTATGAGGATATGCTGAAACAGTCATTCAGTAATCCTGCATATGCGTGCTGGTAGCAGCCGTATCTCTCGACCAATTCTATAGTACCACCTCGAATGTTTACACCTATATCTTATATATTATCACCGGAAAACATATGGAGCGCATAACAATCATTTCCCGTGCCCCCAGTAATGAATTGAATAATTCCATACTGTTGCTCTACGAAGAAATGTTGTTTTTGCTGTGAATCTTGTTGTTGTTTAACGTAGTGCTTGTTGATGATGGCTAAGCTGTGTTTATGAAGGAGCAAGAGAAGAGCTGGGGATCATGGCATGAAGAAGTAATGAGTGATTGCTCCTGTGAGAATGGAAAAACGTTGGTGGGTGGCAGGAAAAACAGTCTTGCGAAGCGTTGAAGTGGCCAATTTCATATTTTCTGGGTATACCTACGGTATTTTTGACTGAGCCTATAGGATTGAAAGAAGAAAGAAAATAGCATCCACTGCGTTTAGTAGTATAGTGCTTACGAGTGAAGTTTTAACGTGTTTTGTCCTTCTTTCCCCTCCTAATACATCCTGGCTTTTCCGTCACAAAGTGTGTAGTAGTACGAATGTGCATGCAAACATTTAATGTGTCGCCAGCTTCTGCTTGCCATTTGAGACAAGGGAAAAGCAGAATGAAGTAATTGTACATGTTAGTCGGACACACAAAGTTGTAATAGCATCTTGTGATTTATTGTGGCTGTGAAATGAAGTGGGAGATGTATTCGAAATAAGGGCTGTTTGAAAAGTCTATCAGAATGTTTGAGTCAAGAAATAATCATGATTGAAAGAGGAAGGCATCATTTTAAAACTAAAGATTCTCACCATCAGGCATGGTTAGGTATGTGTGTGGAACAGAGCTCCAATGTTTGCTCCCTGAGTCACAGGACACTTCCTTCTCCTGTCTCTCTTTCTTCTCGACTTTTGATTGGTTGACAATCACCTCTTTAGACTGTGATTGGTTGCTCATTATGTCATTCCTTTCCTCTGACTCNGTGTGTGTGTGTGTGTGTGTGTGTGTGTGTGCGTGAAGACACACACACACACTTACACCTATTAATGTAAGTAAGGAGCAAGAAGACAGTCGGTAAAGTAATGAAATGAACCAAGACACTTTGCAAGAATACAGCGCATGTTCAGTTAAAATGACACTGACAACACAGATTACCTTGTTGAGTGCAGAACGTGTTCCCCATAACTTCCGTTACTGTTCCTTCCACGGGTCTTAGTGGGGATTGAGAACTTGATCTTCCTTCCTGCAAAACACACAATGATAGTCTAAGAACGACCCTTCACCATGGATGAGCAAACGTGATGTGAGTGAATGATTGGACTTTTTCAGGAAAAGCTTCAGACTCATTCATTGACCAAAAGCCAAGATGCGCGACGCTTAAAAAAATGGTTATAAAATTGGTTCGTACGGGATGAAACGTTATGAGGATATGCTGAAACAGTCATTCAGTAATCCTGCATATGCGTGCTGGTAGCAGCCGTATCTCTCGACCAATTCTATAGTACCACCTCGAATGTTTACACCTATATCTTATATATTATCACCGGAAAACATATGGAGCGCATAACAATCATTTCCCGTGCCCCCAGTAATGAATTGAATAATTCCATACTGTTGCTCTACGAAGAAATGTTGTTTTTGCTGTGAATCTTGTTGTTGTTTAACGTAGTGCTTGTTGATGATGGCTAAGCTGTGTTTATGAAGGAGCAAGAGAAGAGCTGGGGATCATGGCATGAAGAAGTAATGAGTGATTGCTCCTGTGAGAATGGAAAAACGTTGGTGGGTGGCAGGAAAAACAGTCTTGCGAAGCGTTGAAGTGGCCAATTTCATATTTTCTGGGTATACCTACGGTATTTTTGACTGAGCCTATAGGATTGAAAGAAGAAAGAAAATAGCATCCACTGCGTTTAGTAGTATAGTGCTTACGAGTGAAGTTTTAACGTGTTTTGTCCTTCTTTCCCCTCCTAATACATCCTGGCTTTTCCGTCACAAAGTGTGTAGTAGTACGAATGTGCATGCAAACATTTAATGTGTCGCCAGCTTCTGCTTGCCATTTGAGACAAGGGAAAAGCAGAATGAAGTAATTGTACATGTTAGTCGGACACACAAAGTTGTAATAGCATCTTGTGATTTATTGTGGCTGTGAAATGAAGTGGGAGATGTATTCGAAATAAGGGCTGTTTGAAAAGTCTATCAGAATGTTTGAGTCAAGAAATAATCATGATTGAAAGAGGAAGGCATCATTTTAAAACTAAAGATTCTCACCATCAGGCATGGTTAGGTATGTGTGTGGAACAGAGCTCCAATGTTTGCTCCCTGAGTCACAGGACACTTCCTTCTCCTGTCTCTCTTTCTTCTCGACTTTTGATTGGTTGACAATCACCTCTTTAGACTGTGATTGGTTGCTCATTATGTCATTCCTTTCCTCTGACTCATTCATGGTCTCTAAGTTACTCTGTACAGTTTCCGGTGATGCTACATCTTGGATTGCTAGTTTATCTTTTTCTGCTGAAGAAAATGACTGTTGTACCGAAATTATTTATTGCAAAATATGTTAACCAAAGAAAAGCATCACCATTCATTAGAAAATTCCTTGAGGGAAGTCTCGATTAAGAGAGCAAATAAAAGAAAATCAAGCATAATAATCGATTCCCGGTATATTTGCATGATAGACAGACTGTGTTAAAATGTTATGATATGGAGGAACACTATTATCAATGATCTTATGATAACAGGGAAAAACATAAGCTTGGCATCAGCTATAAATTCGGAAATGAATAAGATATCATAACTGCTGCTTCTAGCTAAGTAGCTAAGCTCTTGATACAAAGATCATGCATTCATGAAATCAGAATCTAGATGTGAAATCTAGCTCCCTAGTGCAGAACTAGATGAAGTTTGGTTGATGTCCGGTTGGAACTCATGATTAAATTCATTCATGTGGCATTATTGCAGCATATGGGCAACTCTATTTAAAGCATATAAATCATTCAAACATATGCTGTTAAACTCCAAATAGACATCATTCAGAAGAGCCATCTTATGAGATAAAGTTTCTTTCCAAACCTGCCAAATCATTCGAAATACAGTTGTTTCCAGGCTGAACATTTATGAGTAGACTGGAGCTTTCTACACATGTGTTTTCAATCACAGTACAGCCTGAAAACAAAACATTACCAGGCATTCTCATAACAGAGGTCAGTCATGACTTTGAATGACTCCAAGATTACCTTCTTCTGTAGATTTTTGATTTAATTGGGCAACTGACACATCCTGGCTCATGCTATCTGACAATTCAAAGATATGAGACAATAATGCACTGCAAAACGAAAGATTTCTGCCTCACTATGATGATAATTTCATTCAATTTATCAGCATGATCTCATTCTTATCAGAGCAATTGGGAATCCTTTCATTCTATTCACTGCAAAAAATGTGGCAGAAAACTTTCTGCACTGATTATTGCTAATGTATAACATCTGCCTTTTTATAATAACAATTGTTAAGGCTCAAAAACAGTATGAAACACAGTTACATCAATACAAACTGCACCATGTCCAATGTCGATCGACACATCGTGAAATCTGTGTCATGTGCGATTACATAATACATATGTACAACACGACGTCACAACAAAGCTAAAGTGATTTTATTGAAATAAAATTTTGCGATAAATGTGATATAGATAAGAAATGCGCGTCACGTCGAAAATTGAATTGTTGTGTAAAAAAATAGTCAACTTTGATTGCATTAATATCAAAATTCATTGATTAAAATGTAAAAATAATTACACAGAGTCATGCGCGGCGCGACCAAAATGTTTTACGATTTTATATGACATTTGTTTTTGCGCGCGCGTTTTTCAGTAGTCGATGAAAGCGCGCGCGCGCAAAAGAGAAGAAATGCACAAAATCATGCGCGGCGCGGCGACCGCGACTCGAGTCTGTACAAAGTCAGAAATTAAAAAAAACAAGTAATTAGCTGCTTCAAATTTTTCAAAAGTAATTCTGTGATTAATCATAACAACATACTTCATTACATATTATATACTTCTCTACTTTATTCATATATAATTTTTATATCATAGAGCCAGTCTTTTACTGCTTGAATTTTTTGAATGCCTTTATGAATAGTGATGGTTCAATACCATTATTGTTATCTTATCTGATCTTATCCACTATTTCATGAACGAAAGATTCACAGACTGCAAAATTTCTTAATGAAATGATGTTTTGTATGATTGAACAATCTTTGCAGCTGTGCTGGAGCCATATTTTCTATCATCAATCTATCTAAACAGACGCATTTTGCCACATATCTTTCATGATAGGAGCATGAGGACAAGATAGAAGAAGGATGTAACAACGCACCAAAACATTCAATTGTCATGAAAGGGGGTTATACTCCAGTTCCTCAGGCATTCTTAGATGATTTTGATGCAGAAACAGTGGTTAAAAAGCATAGTGAGTTTCTCACATCTTGATAATCTCATTGATTAGCAAAACTGGTAGAAGTTGATCCATGTGTAATTTGTGCTTCAGAGGAGAGTGCTAAGCGGAATTGGCAGTTTTTATATGGAATACTATTGATACTGCTATCATGTGGAGCTGGACTGGTGCTATGGTATATAAGGAGTATCAGTTATCATGATCAAGTAGATGAAATTATCAAGCCAATCTATGACAAAAAGCAATACAGGGTATTTATTATACAATGTAGATTGTAGATATAACACATCCTTTGTATCACTCTATATTTCCATAATCAGATCTGATAATAAACTATCAAGATCAGGGTTCCATCATGATCACAGTTCTTGTTTTCAGGCATTGACATTAGATAATGGTCTACACTGTCTCCTTATTCAAGAGAAGTATACCCTCTTATCAGGAGTGGGGCTTGACCTACAGGTAGCCAGTAATCATGGTTACTCCATTATTTAGTAATCATCTTACTCTAAATGATGACTCTCTATGCCGTAGTCTTAAGAGGATATGACCATCATTCATCTACATTCTACCCCTAAGGTTGGGTCCATGTCTGATGTGGATGCTGGACCAGAATATTTGGGACTGGCTCATTTCACTGAACATGCAATGTACATGGGATCACATGAATATCCTGTTTTCAGTGAGTAACGTTATGTTGATAAAGTACAGCTCTTCACCACTTTATTTCCACTTCCAGCAGTAAAATGACCAAATTTATTGCAGATGAGTTGGCTAACTTCCTTCAAACTCACGGTGGGAATGACAATGCATTCACAACACAGACCCACACAAACTATTACTTTTATGTCAACTCTGAGTCGATAGAGCACAGTCTTGAGATATTTGCTGCATCCTTCAGAGATCCTCTTTTTGACCCTGAGGTATCTATTATTCAATTTTGGTTATATTTTGGTCATTGAATTGGAGATGAGATGTTCTGTTCATTGAAAAAAGTTGATGAAAAAAGTTGATGTATTTCCCAACATAGGTGTTAGAAGGGGAGAAGCAAGCAATCCAGAATGAGCTTGAAAAAGACATTCCACAGACCACATGGAAGAAGTTCAGTATCCTCAAGCTAATGTCAGACCCTAACCATCCTTTTCATAGGTTAGTTGTTGCTTAGATTTTAAGCTTTATCCTGTGTTTTCTGTATGTTTTCCTTTGACCTCAGTTTTCACTAATATAAAAAGTCTCCGACTATTTCAGGTTCAATGTTGGTACAAAAGAAATCTTTGATAGTGCCGACTTCCCCTCGAAAATAAAGTGGTTTTACGATACTTACTACTCTGCTAACTTAGTAAGGGCATAGTTGTTTCAGGTTTCCACTCAGGGTTTTCACAAAGGTTTTTGTGCAAAACACACTGAACTTCATTTGATAACTTCCTGTTTCAGATGAACTTGGTATTGTTGAGCAATCTTCCATTGGACGAACAGGAAGCATTAGTGCGCCGAGAGTTCTCAAGCATTCCCAACAGAAACATAACCAGACCAACTTTTTATACCAACCCTTACCCTAAAGACACAGAGTAAGTTGCTTTTCATCCTGTTTCTCCACAAACTTCTTCATTCCCCTCATCAATTTCAGTTGGCAATTGATGAGCAATTTCAGTTATTTCAGCTTGATATAATCCTCTCCAATTCAGATACATAAACCAGTATGTGGTGTTTGAAAATGGAGCGTTGAACCAAGAACTAGAGATTATTTTCCCTATAGCATTCTCAGAAAAGGTTTCTACTGTTCCCCTATGATGTGAATCGAAATTATTTCTATGACTCGTTTGTGCTGTGCTATTCATGGTCTCCAATGCCAAATTTGACTAACTTTTATTTCAATTCCAGGATGAAGGTAGGGACAGGAAACTGGTTTTGACAATACTGGGTGATGAAAGTGCCGGTACTTTGACCAGTGTACTTAGAGACAGAGGATACATCATCAGTGAGTGTTACTATGAATGTTACAGGGGAGAGTGTGTTTGAGTGAGTGTTACATTTGCATGGGTGTGAATGTGAACAAGTGAGGGTGAGTGTGACTTTGTGAGTGTCGAATTGAGTGATATATCGGTGATGTCGAGTGTCTCTCTCTCTTCCACCAGGTTTATCTGCAAGTACTCTCGCGTTTCCCGGCAGTTTCGTCTG
This sequence comes from Beroe ovata, assembly GCA_946803715.1. Taxonomy (NCBI): domain Eukaryota; kingdom Metazoa; phylum Ctenophora; class Nuda; order Beroida; family Beroidae; genus Beroe; species Beroe ovata. The sequence goes on along the minus strand of CAMPET010000053.1, from coordinate 46,006 downwards.
TATCACTGTACAGATGCATCTCACAGCAAGTGGTGAGTTAAAAGTGGACACTGATTATAAGTGGACATTATCAACAGTGGACATAGTGGAAAGTGGACGCAGATAATGCATCGTAGAAGTTCAACATTTGAAACTTTTCCCTTTTGACTGGTATAGCTGAATCGGATCTCGAGCTTCAACTCTTTTCCAAGAATTGCACCTGAAGCATCCATCCATAGTTGTAGCATTTATTCCTTCATTACCTATTGCATAGCTTCATGTTCTCAGGGTGCTGCAATCACTACTTCACTGTTATCTATGTTTGCAGGGTGCTGCAATCACTACCTCACTGTTCTCTATGTTTGCAGGGTGCTGCTATCACTACCTCACTGTTCTCTATGTTTGCAGGGTGCTGCAATCACTACCTCACTGTTCTCTATGTTTGCAGCGTGCTGTAAAGTGAAGGAGATAACCCGACTACTGTTCGAATACATCGAGCTAATGAAAAGTGAGATTAATGAAGATACCTGGAGGGATAGCTTCAACTTGCAACAGATACGGTAGTCAATATGATGTTCTATGAGATGTTAGAGAGCTCCAAACCTTCTATATCCTGAGAATGAACTGTTTATCATTCATTCAGCTTTCAGCACCTCTTTCGCACGAATGCGGAGTTTCTTGCCTCAGTTTTACTTTTTCGATCTTACAGGTTCAACTACCATGATGAATCTAACATCAAGACTCTGTTGAAATCAGTTCCGCTATCCATGGCTGGTGCAGAATCACAAAGCTATTATCTCAATAACCAGGCATGTATTTCGGAAATGAACAACACATTTGAATGGACCGACATGAACTGGTTCGTTGAGATAGAATGAAATAGACCAGATATTATCAATTTACAATGAATGAATCTTCATTCTTCAGTTGCGTCATAACACCTACCCTAAAGATGATATCGATGCGATTCTCAGTAAACTGAAATACGACAATGTCAATATCCTTCAAGGTACTCGAGACTTCTTTTGAGGTGACAAACAATGCTTTCCCATCAGAAATATTTCACTTCATCTATATTTTGTTTTCTCTCAGGCGGATCAAATTTCGCTAGATTGGAATGCACATTCCCGATCCTTGACAAGTTTGACGATAGTTTTAAATCCAAGTATCACGCTTCGAGAATACCGAATGACTGGCTTGAACAGTAAGTTGTCGCATTTACAAAGGATAACTATTATTTTAGTATTTCTGACGCTGGTGAGATAGTGATGCTGGCGAGACAGTGGTATGATGGTGATGAGGACGAATCCCTGGATTTGCCGGGATCCTATAATCCGCGAGGGACTTTATGGGCCCTTGCCAGTTCTAAACTTTGTCCAATATTGCTGAAACTTCACAGTTTATATTTTCATATCAAACATCAGTACCAGAAAAAAGTAAGGCTTTCTAGCTCGAAACTTTGAAAATTATGGGGCTGTGTGTGCACCCTATCCTATATATCTGCATCTGTTGATGGACCATCGGTCTGAGTGTATGACGATCCCCTTATCCCAGTTGGAAGTCCAAGTCCTCCCCCTCCTCTGACCTAAATCTTCCTCCCAAGAACCTGTTCATCCCATCTGATTTCTCCCTCATTCCTCTCTCCACCGAGATACACCCAACTGTCACTCTTGATGAGGATGGTAAGTTGGGCTCACATTGGGCTCAATCCAGTTAGGAACTTAGGGATAGTTAGGAATTGATAGGGAAGTCAATCGCTATTTGTCGCTTTACCGCTAGGTTGAAGGTCCTAACATGCGGTTAATTTTTCATCTCTTTTTCATTCGTTTCACGAGATTCCCACGCTACTAGGTATAGCTTTCGCAATAACCAACTTCGCACTATGATCTAGAGCTATCAAAGTTGCTATAGCACCAAACGCAGCAGCATAGCAGCCCCCTAAACTTCTCACGATTGTTTGCCACCCACATACATACTCAACCACGTGTTCTTTCTTTGGTATTGACTAATTGAACAATGCCTGTGTTGCGAAATCAGAGATTTCTCACTATGTTTATGTGGATATCTTAACCATATGTGACATAATATATGTGTTAAAAGTTGTACTTTATGTGTTTTTATGTTGAGGTAATCATTTCATAAAATATCGGATAATGGGTTTTGTGACGATTAAAAACCTGTCAATCGCTCAGTTGACGACTTGACAGTTGACACCCATCAGATTGATTAAAATTTACAGTACCTGACAACTTGATGTACATGTTTCTGAAGAATAAATCATTTACAGGGTTCAAATCATATTGGAAGCAAGATAGTTCCCTACCAAAATCCTACGTTGATTGCAAGTAAGTGAAGAATATTTCCAGTTAGATTATTGGCTAAATTCGTTGGTTCCTGCCAGCTGATCTTGTTTCTAGAAATCGCAAGGTCGTTTTGTCCCTCGAATACGCTCATTGAAACAAATTATTCGGGTTTAATGCGGTTATTATATCCATTATTATGCGAATGTGTCGCAACAATTTGCCCAAATACCAGGCATGTGATTTTACTGCGTTGTCACGTGACCTGACACGTATACCTATGATATGACCCCCATTTCACACCTCAAAACACCAACTTCCCCCTCAAACACCCCTAATTGCCCCCCTCAAACATACCCCGACGAAGCGCATTATAGAATTATATCGGCCCGCATTATTCCGAATAAGGAATAATTCCCTCTGACGTGTCGTGACAATGAAGATTGGATCTTGTTGGCCACACGTCAGAGTGGTATTTCAATAAGAATGGGGGGCGCTGTCATCAAATCATTGTATGACGATGTTGAAATTGACTCAAAATGATCTCTGGGATTGAAGAATTTTGGAGATGTCAAAGACCAAAGTCCTACTTTCAAATAAATTCATTACAAAATACAATTCAGAGATAATCCATCAAAGTGTTAGAATGAGTTAGAGCAAAGTTACATAATATTTTGAAGCGATTTCTCTCTCAATTTCACAAGATATTCCATGTTCAGGTTCTTTGTCCCAGAAATGAAGACCCAATCGTTGGAGACTGATGCTGTCTTACGTCTCTACTTAGGTGAGAACAATGATACCTACCTAACTCAAAAAGAAGGGCTACCTCACAGTTTACTTAAAATACAGATGATGGTGTAAGACTCATCAATCATCGCTCACCAAATGACGTATTTGTTGAATTTTGTCAAATACAATGAATCGTATCTACAACTTCCCGACAGACACACATGTCACACACACACATGCATACACACATGGACACACACACACAAACTCACACACATACACATTCTATACACATGCACACAATACAGTGCCCAGTGATCTCAAGGTCTTTGTGCGTCGTCAATCCCAAATAGGGATAATTGACTGGTGCATTGCAGTAGGGAACCATTCAAAATGTTAATCATAGGTATTATGTCAAGTGGCAAATGAGTTTTAGAAAGTTGAGCTCATTTTGATTTATGCAAAATTGCGTAATGCACCACCAATCTAAATTTTACTTATTCCTATTCTATGATACCACTCATCAAATCTTCGAGGCAATCAATAATCAGTTATCAGCAATATAGCCGACTGACGTTTCTGATAAACTTGACAATTTGAACTCACACCACACTAACCCCCTCCCCCCTCTCCCTCATTCAGAGTTAGTAGGGGAGTCTCTTGACTCAGTATCATATGCGGCTAGCAGTGCAGAGTATCAGTATGTTCTACAACCCGTAAGCGAGGGATTCAAGCTACAGATAGCAGGTAATAGTCGTAGTCTACGATAATTCCGAGACTTATCGTCAATCTGTCATCATTTGATGCTTTTTTATGCTCATTGGATGCTCATTTCATGGCATTGGATGAACGTTTTTATCACTGAGTTTTTTAACCTCTTTCGCAGGATTCTCGGATAGAGACACGTTTTTCAAGTTCCTGGAAATGGTCGTGAGAGCTCTGAAAGACCCTCCCAAAATAACAGCCCTTAGGTNCATCAAATCATTGTACGACGATGTTGAAATTGACTCAAAATGATCAAAATGATCTGGGATTGAAGAATTTTGGAGATGTCAAAGACCTAAGTCCTACTTTCAAATAAATTCATTACAAAATACGATTCAGAGATAATCCATCAAAGTGTTAGAATGAGCAAAGTTACATAATATTTGTAAGCGATTTCTCTCATTATCACAAGATATTCCATTTTCAGGTTCTTTGTCCCAGAAATGAAGACCCAATCGTTGGAGACTGATGCTGTCTTACGTCTCTACTTAGGTGAGAACATTGATACCTAACTCAAAAAGAAGGGCTACCTCCCAGTTTACTTAAAATACAGATGATGGTGTAAGACTCATCAATCATCGCTCACCAATTTTGTCAAATACAATGAATCGTATCTACAACTTCCCGACAGCCACACATGTCACACACACACACACACACATGTATACACACATTGACACACACACACAAACTCACACACATACACATTCTATACACATGCACACAATACAGTGCCCAGTGATCTCAAGGTCTTTGTGCGTCGTCAATCCCAAATAGGGATAATTGACTGGTGCATTGCAGTAGGGAATCATTCAAAATGCTAATCATAGGTATTATGTCAAGTGGCAAATGAGTTTTAGAAAGTTGAGCTCATTTTGATTCATGCACAATTGCGTAATACTCCACCAACCTAAATTGTAAAAAAGCTTACGGTATTCCTATTCTATGATACCACTCATCAAATTTTCGAGGCAATCAATAATCAGTTATCAGCAATATAGCCGACTGACGTTCCTGATAAACCTGACAATTTGAACTCACACCAATCAAACCCCCACCCCCTCTCCCTCATTCAGAGTTAGTAGGCGAGTCTCTCGACTCAGTATCATATGCGGCTAGCAGTGCAGAGTATCAGTATGTTCTACAACCTGTAAGCGAGGGATTCAAGCTACAGATAGCAGGTAATAGTCGTAGTCTACGATAATTTCGAGACTTATCGTCAATCAGTCATCATTTGATGCTTTTTTATGCTCATTGGATGCTCCCGTATCCTATTCGTCGGCCTGTTTTCGGTTCACGCCAATTGTCCAGTTTGATTAAATTTCCGACTTGAAGTAAAATAATCCTCATTATTGAAGCACTAACTTGTGTTATCACTGAGTTTTTAACCTCTTTTCGCAGGATTCTCGGATAGAGACACGTTTTTCAAGTTCCTGGAAATGGTCGTGACAGCTTTGAAAGACCCTCCCAAAATAACAGCCCTTAGGTGACGTCATCGTGATGTCATAGGGATTCCTGTGACGTCATCATAGAGTTCTATATCGTCATTCAATGTGTCATCACATATCATCGATATTACGAGAGCTGATCACAGTATATATAACTCTCGTATAATAAAAACTTGAATTGATTACAACACAGCTCTACACGATCAAATTTGAGGTAATGATAATAATGTATTAGTTTACACGATGAATTGAAAATAGGACCCGTTTTAATAAGGACTCATTGTTCGTCTATTTGTAAGACACAAGTGTTATTAAGTGTTTAGTGTAACTAATCCATACGTGTAGCATTTGTCTTGCAATGCTCTTGCGAAATAGCTGCTCTATTCCATGGCTACAGCATAACCACTTTAACAGAAAGATGGTAAAACACACAAAACTGATTATCCATCCATTAGGGTGTGTGAAGTCAAGAACAGGATTTTCTTAGTTCAAAAACTGGCCAGTAACCTCATAACTAGCCAGTAACACCAAAATTAAGGATTTCAACCCCAAATAAACCTATTTTCCTGCAGGTATAAGTACCAGGTCCAAGAGATGATATACGACTCACTCAATGGGATATACAGCGATCAGCCGTTTAGACAGGCGTTCTGGCTCGCCAAGCAGTTCTTCCTCGAGCAGTCGTATGATAATAGGGAGTTGAATAGGATTATTCTGGGGCTAACGCAGGAACAAGGTAAATGGTGATATTCCTCCCCCTGACCTATTGAAGAAACTCTCGCTCACTCGAATATGATTGCGGAGTTTCGACCCCACCCGCTTTCCAGTGATCCCGGTCCACACCCGACATGAATAATGAATGTTTATGATCATTAGAAATTAATTAACGATTATTAAAAACATCGAATGAATAATGAACATATCACCACTCAGTTCTGGAGAAGGGAAGGGAATTGTTACGGAAGTTAGCTATCAAATGCTTCATGTTTGGTAACCATGCTGAAGTGGAGGCGAGGAAGTACGCTCTGTTCATCCGAGACCAGTTCCTTTCTCATATCATGAGTGAGTAGGTACATATGATGGGAATGAATGTGTTCATTACATGAGTATAAGAATATGTGATCGTTATTGTTAGGCGTGTTAGGGGTGGATAAGTAATGAATAATATGTGAATTCCATTATCGAATATATTCGTCACAACTCATTTCATCCCCTCTCCCATCCAAAACACACTGACAAACAACAACATGTACGTGTAAGCTAGTCAAGAGTCCCCCCTCCACGGGAATGCTGACAATAACAACTCCACTCTGTCTGACTAACAATGGGACCGTGGGAAATTGAAATGAGGGGGTATTCTCTCTTTTGGAGTGGGAATACTATTGTAGTTTTGGGTATTGTGATCTAAATAACGTGTATTGTGATCTAGATTGCATACATATTGTACTCCAAATCACATGTACAATTATGTACGTATGCTGAGTGCGAGGCTAATTGCATAGCTGTATACCTACTGCATCTGTGTACTGTGTCTGTGTGTGTGGATGTCTGTGTGTGTGTGTGTCTGTGTGTATGTGTGACCGTGCGTGTATGTAGATTTAAGAATCCCTATTTCAGAGTCAAGTTATGCGTACATGAGTTCTGTAGTTGCACTACCGCCTGGCAGATTCATATGGCAGATCAGAGCTCTCAACCCTACCGAGACGAACAACTGTATTTTTGTTATGAATGAGGTGAGTGGCGTCAATGTGGGTAATGTGGTGTCAAGGAGCAAGGTTGGTATGGTGTCAGGGAGCAAGGTTGGTATGGTGTCATGGTTCAATCGTCGGAAGTGGTGTCATTACGAGTCAAATGGTTAATGGTTTTGACTCAGTACCATAAACTACTTGACTCAGAGCTTCTGAGGCGATGGTGTTAACGGAAAATTTATGTCTCTATGTTCCGGACGAAGAGGTGTCAAGGGGAAGCAGAATTATTTGGTGGTGTCAAAAACTATGTTTTTGCTTCAGGTTTCTCAAAGTACCACAAGTGGTCCCAGCTTGCGGCGACATGTTCTATTGAACATCCTCGGTACCATAATGAAGGTATGAAAAGTGACACATTCTCCCCACTCCCTGCATTGCGATACAGTTGGTGGTATAATCACACAAATTAACTTGTCACGAAATGTGCAATGTGTGACGAAATTGGCAATTTGGACGATATTTAAGATTCAGTGGAACGCGTTGCGACATTTAGCTGAACACCTTCGCGCTGCAGATCAAATTTAGTTCGCGCGCGTGGTACTAGCAAAATAAAGTTCTCGTCGCGCGCTACGGACAATTCTAAAGCGTCAAACCTTGTCTCATCATTTCTATTCGCTCATACCATACATTCTCATGTTTGTCCTCGACTAGGATCCAGCCTATGCTACACTTCGGACACAGGAACACTTAGGTTATACAGTGTTTACGGGGTACATGAAGATGTTGAGCGTCGACTTCTTTTACATGCTTCTCCAAGGTTAATTTCCATTTTTCTCTCACTAATTTGACTTAGTTTCTGACGAATTCGGTTTAATTCATCTCTTTGATTTGGTATACAAGCTCATACGATCATCAGGCAATTGTCTTCAGAATCTCGATCCATCACTCTTGGTTCATATACAATCGGCATCAATTCTCGTTAATTAATAATTTCTCTTCTTCCAGTTTGAGTCCCCGTAATGATAAATGACTCATCTCTCATTCATTCATTACTCTCTCCCAGGAAGTCACTATTCCCCCGAAATAATGATGGAACGGGTGACTGAGTTCCTCTTGGCGTATAGGGATACTATCGAGACTCTCATTACAAAGGGTACTAGCGAAAACCCAAGGTTAGTATTCTCTTGACTCAATAATTTGGCAGAATAACGTGTGCCGAGCTTTCGGCAAGTGTGTCGAGAAGATCTGGAATTCATCATAAAGAGAGCGAGAAACATATCATACATTCGCATCTTGTTTCAGTGGTGATCAATGGTTCTCTTTAACGGTTACTGAGGCAGTTAGCCATCTCATGTCTCGACCAGAATCACAGGTTAGGAGGGAATTCAAACTCCGCAGATTTCTGCGTTGCTTTTCCCAGCTAAAAATATAATTGAGCTATTTTTTACTTAGAGCAACGATGCTAAATTTCATGCTGCTCTTTTTTGCTGAATTCTTGGTTATTTTCACTCTGTATTCTCAGCTCCATCTCACTGCTACGCTGTTCTAATATATAGCTGCTGCAATTTTCACAGCTCTGTCGCTACAAAGTGTGACATATCGATGATGAAATGGTAAATAAATAGCTTCTCCAAATCAAGTGTAGGGTTACTCCCCGCTATCGCTGGGAAATGAACATTTCATTCTTCGGTTGAAATTAGCGCGGCGATAGGGAGAAACTCTACAACTATTCATCCGGAAAAGTGTTGCTCGTTCTGAATTTGGATCAACCCGATCTCAGTTAAATTGACTTCACCTCGGTCCAGTATGAATTCAATGAATTTTCCCCCTCAATTTCACTATTCCCCCGCAGATAGGACTAGCTGAGCACTACGCAGGTATAGCCCAGTCGGAGTGGCCGTTTTTCAACAAGGGAGCATACATCAAGACTGCAGCTAAAAGTCTGGAGAAGGAGGATTTGCTAGAATTCTACGATCAATACATCATAGGTATGAGCGAAGACGCAGTAACTCATCATAAGAGATTAATCTCCAAGTCCAATACCATCAAACATCGTATGTTCATATCTCCCTCAATTCTTCTCCGTTCAGGAAACTCGAGACAGCTGATAATCCAGATCCACGGCGCATCCTACCCCATCCAACACACGACATCAGTCCCCCACTCCACACTCATCAGTAACACCACTAGGGACGATGTTCTGGGGGAAGTCAGGGAAATGAAGAGGGCGATGGAAAATGTCGCCGTGGAGTTTGTGTGGTAGTGATATCATACGTCACGCTCTGAAGTGTGTTATTTTCACGCCCTGTGTGATTTTTTACAGACGTGAAAGCGTGGGCTGCGCTCAAATCAAGCTCTGTGTTCTAGAGACTATAGTAAGCCTACTTATCTGGAAAACGTGTGTTACTAAAAGTAAAAGGGAGGTGTATTTAATCTAAATAGGTCGCAATATATATTTGTGTGAGAGAAAACATTTTAGAAAGAAGTTAGAACATTTTTGAGATGTTTTTTCAAATTTTATTATTTCATTCCGATTGATCATTCATTTTATCAATATTTAACGTGTTATTTCGAACTGAATACGATTGTTAATGTTTCAACAGGACTTATTGATATGGAAATTTCATCCCTCTGCCATTTAATTTGAAATTCACAGACTCATTTGAAGTTAAACCTTTGTTTTTTTTCTTTAACTGCCATGAATCCGTTCTACTATCACATCCAAAGTCTTATCTATAGAGGTCACCTCGATATCCAGTATTTTGCTATGTTTCCAGTATACCCATACACCTCTAAGAGGTGTATGGGTATACTGCAAACATAGCAAAATACTGGATATCGATTTTCTAATCCAAGGATTGGCATAAGAGAGGGAAGAATCTAAACTGTGGATCATCAGCGGTTACCCTACAGATGAATTTTGAATCCGTATGTTTTAATTCGACTCAACAAAAGCATACTTGGATAAGGAGGTGCCTTATCATCCTTTCGAAGGGAAGTGCCTTCCTTATTTCTTAACCTGCCAACAGAAAACTGAGAAACTTTGAGGGTGAGATTTGTACACAAACGTTCAGTTTCACCTACTCCTAGACACAGTTGCACTATGCAGTAGTAACAGTACTTCCTTTCCTTCCTTCGTCTTTCCCTCCATGTGTACACATACCGGTAAGTGACATACCGGTTAGTTACATTAACATATTGCGCTCGTTTGGTACATTTAACTTGCGCTCTATTTCATGCGCGATTAGTGATAGCAGCAGTCAAGATTTGGAGTAATCAGCAGTANACCGCCATACACACACACACACACACACACACACACACACACACAGACACACACACACACACACACACACACACACACACTCCTGGCACTTGAAATTATCGTGAATTATCAGTCATAACTCACATCGTTGCAGTCTCACTACTAGTACTATAATCTACACTGCGCGCGACTTGGACGTACGTTTAGATGCTTAATTAGCTTCAAATTCCAGCTGATCTTGTTCCAATAACGATTTAAGCTCCACTCAAAACTTGAGACGGGCCAAGATTATCGCCCGTTTCAAGAGTTTCAATGACACCCAAAACAGTACCAATGAGGACATTAATGTCCTCATTGGTACTGTTGCAGTTGTAATCTACCTGACACCGTACTGCTTTATGAGATATGAGTTTTAGTTGAGTTTACTAAAAACTTGAGACGGGCCTAGATTATCGTCCGTTTCAAGGGTTTAATGACACCCAAAACAGTACCAATGAGGACATTGTACCTACTCATTCTCACCGTTTTGAGTGTCAACTAAAACTCTTATCTCATGAAGCAGTACGGTGTTAGGTAGATTACAACTGCAATTTAACACCCAAATCGGCATGATACATTTACAAATATACGCATTTGCTTTTGATCATGTTTCACTTTCATACTCAGAGCGGAATTTTGATTAAAGGATTGAGTACTTTACACTTGGAGAAGATCTCCCGGCGAATCATTTTCTTTATTTTGAATTTGATTTAAGGATGAATTTGATGCACCCTATTGATACCTATAGACTTGAGTCAACTATAACTTGATTATTCAATAATCGAAATGGAGGATCAAAGCCTAATTGCATGTCATTGTCATTCATTCCACGTACTCATTTTTAATTGCTTCATGTATTTAAACAGTGCACATCGTACAATGTACACACAACTACCTACATACCTATTACCTATACGACCGACACATAACTACGTCTTTCAGATTCTCCGTATCGTACGTACCTACGTTTAATCAATTAGTAAAACATATCTCCAAATCGCATAGGCTTATGCTTGCAGTTTTGTTGTTAGTGCAGATAATGTATGAGCATGAGCATGTTTCAAACTAGTTCACAAGCAAAATGAGAAATAAGCACATGGAAGCCTTTGATTGATCAGCCACGTGTCCGCTTACTGTTGTGTCCGTTTACTGTTGTGTTAACTGTGTAGCTTCACGTCAAAACTTTATGAATAAATCACCCCACAACAAACGCTCAATTTAAATTGTCACCTGAATTAGGTGACATTGAATTTACACGTTATCTACTCCATTCATCATTGTAGCGGTCGGTATTGAGATGGACAATGGGGGCACCATGCTCTATTAATAATCTTTATTACGAGCTCAACATATTTCCATGGGGAATTGTCTATCATTCTGCTTGCTATTGTCTTGGGATTGAACGGTTTGACAGAGGNCCCCCCCCCCCCCCCCCCCCCCCCCCCCCCCCCCCCCCCCCCCCCCCCCCCCCCCCCCCCCCCCCCCCCACCAATGAGTATCATTAAGTGTACAAAAAACATGGTGATAAACTGCACTTCGCCAAGTTACAGTTCGCCACGTTACAGTTATTCATAAGTAATCCAATTATACTAACTGTTTTTGCCAAAATTTTTCGACACCACCCCATTTTTTTTCGATTTGACTGACGTACTATTATGCTATTATGCGCAATGCCTAATGTCGATTGAAATTTCAGTGAACCCATAAAACGTAGAATGTAGAGTTATATTAATAGAGAGTCCACCTTACACGCTTCTACACTGTCAGTAAAATATCTATGTTATTTACACGACTGCAGGGAATATATGTGTACAAGAATTTCTTATGTGAGTATGTATTTTGATACGTTTAACATAGTCCAGCGGTTATTATAAACTGAAGCTTTGAAATCTTATCATTTAGTTGTGTGAAAAATTATTTCCTAATGTCGAGCTAATTTCTCAGTGTCTGCGAGAAACTAGATGGACAATCAGAACTTCACACAGTCTCTCACGCCTTCTATCTTTCTATACACCAGATTTTTCCCAAAACCAAATAACATTTGGTTGTTTATGTCCGCAGCATCTGGCGTTCTTTACCTTANAATTTCAGTGAACCCATAAAACGTAGAATGTAGAGTTATATTAATAGAGAGTCCACCTTACACGCTTCAACACTGTCAGAAAAATATCTATGTTATTCGCACGACTGCAAGGAATATATGTGTACAAGAATTTCTTATGTGAGTATGTATTTCGATACGTTTAACATAGTCCAGCGATAACTATAAACTGAAGCTTTGAAATCTTCAGTTGTTATCATTTAGTTGTGTGAAAAATTATTTTCTTATGTCGAGCTAATTTCTGCGAGAAACTAGATGGACAATCAGAAGTGAGAACTTCACACAGTCTCTCACGCTCTACCTTCTATCTTTCTATACACCACATATTTTCGTTATTGTCATCTTTAATTTTACTAAGTCCATTTTCAGAATGATTTAGGAAGATGCAAATTCATCTCATCGCCCTTTTCAATTTCTTCGTTGCCTCTATTTCCATCCCCACGATCCGTGCCCAAAAGACAAGCCACTTGTGGGATTTTGATGGGACACTGGGGCCGGATATCATTGAGAAAAGCATTACGGTGGGTAACGATCTTTTCATCAATGGGGTGCGCAATTATCGTAATTATCTTCTTTAGCCATGTCCCTATTGCAATGAAATATTTCAATTACTTCAATTTGAGACTTTTGATATCAGCTGCCTTATATTGATAAACCACTATCGGTATCAATCATAACTCATCTTCGTTGTCAGTTCAATGAGGGCAGAAGGTCTATCTTCAACTTGAAGTGTTTCTGTGAATCGATAAAGTCAGATGATTACGTTCAGTTTAACCTCATTGAATCAAGGTACGTGGCGATAGATCATCGCGTCACCTTAAATATGCACCCTAAATCACGCGTTAAAAGTATCACGCGTTATGTATCAGGCGTGAATCACGCGTTATGCAATTGCAACTGCCAGGCTGGTTTATGCTGTGCATTCACAAAACATTTTTGCCATATTACGGTTAGTCCTTTCTATGACGCCCCACTGATCTATACTCCGCAGCACGTACAAGTCGATCATATCCGTGAGTCAGAAATGTGTCGTCGATGAACTGGTCTACTTCTCACACCCTCACATTTTTGATAAGGATTACAAGCTGCTGATATCAGGAAATGATGGAACAACATACAGTGCAGAGGTGAAATGTGAATAACAAGTTAATGACCTACTTTCAGGGGTCCTTAACGTGACAATGACTAAACTTGGTAGTACTTATCATATTGAAATTCTCGAAGTACATCCACGAAATCAGACTTTTCATCACAACTTTCAATTATAACGATGCGAACCTGTGTTATTGTGCATATTGTACTAGTTTTAAATCAAACTTTGAACGCATGCCAAGACAAAATAACAAGCTCCAATTGTCCTTATTGTTTCAGCTCATCCTCAATACAACAGACATTGACATCATAGACCAGAAGGGTTCGTCCACATTTCTTGTTCCGAAAGGAGAAATGGTGGTGAAGTCATTTGACGTGACAGCGGATGAGATACGATCGACAGGCGACTGGAGGTGAGGAGTTTTATCAACAAAAAATCTTGTCCCTGCTTCTCTTGCCTCACCTGATAACCTCAATACCACCCTCACCTCACCCACCATTGACTCAATTAAACATCCCCTTCTCTCACTCACTTCCTCCTCCATCTTACCCTCACTGTATCAGTCTTTCCCCTCCACTCTCCCATCCCCCCATTCACTATTGCCAAGTGATTGAGTGTAAGGCAATCTCTCATTCCAGCTATATCCAAGTTACTCTATCTCACTTAAACCCCTCTCCTCCTCAATCAATCAACCCTATCTTTCTCAATCACTTGAAGTGATTAACAATCACTCCCTTCCACAGCTACATTCAAGTGACGGCCGAATCTCCGGACAAGTTTATCGATAAATCCGAGACTTCAGCAGATTCGGAACGGTTTGTTGGGAAGCTCATTGTTACTCAAGACCCAGACTCCATTGAGGCATTCTACACAAATCCGGATAATGCCATATCTGGAGCTGTCAGACTAAGTATGATATGTTTTTATGTTTCTTCTAGATCTTATTCGGTAATTTGTCTCATAGTTTGGACACCAGATTTCACATATCCAACAATCAAAATTTTTTGCAAGAATTTGATGTATCGCTACATTAGGTACTCACTATACTTTTTCGCATCGCGAACAGGTTTTTCAACATTCGGCCGCATCACGATATCAAATGCATCGACGCCCATCTTGTCTGAGGGAACATGGGTGGTGGGAGTCATGGTTCACCCTTACACGTGAGTGTGAGACTTACCAATAGCAGGTTGAAAACGTTCATATCACCACCAAATATATACATCAATGATCTATTAGATCATGATTATTACATCAATGATCTATTAGATCATGATCAACTACCAAGAATCTGTAAGTATAAACTGCAGTACTAAGTAATAGCTATTGTTTCCAAAATCCAATATATATCCTAGAGCAACACTTGACAATCTTGACCCTAGTCACCATTCCATCAGCACAAAAGAAGTCACGTACAACAAGAGAGTATCCGTATCCATCAACATAGTCACTGACTACTCCTACGCTCCGAAAATCGGTATCCTCTTCCTCGTGTCTCTACTTGGTCTCTTCATTCCGCTCATGTCACGACTCATCTTCGATGCGGGGAACATGGACTTTGCCAAGTTCGAGATCAAATACTGGTGGGTGATTCGAAACCATATACGTACATTGAGACAAGCGACTATCATATCGACATACAAACGAAAATCTGTTTGAAGTTAAACCTTTTCGAAAACCAATCAGGTTACTGACAATCAAAAACTGGGTGTGGTCCGGAAAGAAGGGGTTGACGTACTTCACGACATTTCTTGCAGCCTTGCTGATTGTCAGTGCGTACCAGGTAGGTAACATGACTTGGAAATAGTGGGCGTGGTCAAGAAACCAATGCATGACAGATACCCGAATGAAACATATTATATCATCCTTTGAACCCTCATAACTAAAACATAACTAACTACTATAAAACTCTTATCAAGAGAAATATGTTTCATGTCTATGATCTTGTCGCGCGATTGACCAAGTTCTCTTGGCAGGTTTCCAACGCTAAGTACCGGGAGATGATGACGTCAGGAAACAGGGACACGTGTTTCTATAACGAGAGATGCTACCGACCTTATGGGTGTAAGTACTCAGTTTTATACCTACTAAAGGTGGCTAAAGTCAATAGAGATACCTAAAGATATTATCTAACTTTTGAGGATATTTCAAAAGTGAAAAGTTAAACAACATATTGATATAGAGCTACTCTTCTAATTATTTCAGCATTCTATGACGTGTCAGTCAACGGTATTGCGAGTAATCTACCATTCATGATACAGGGTGTTATCATGGTTTTATACTTTTCCTTCGCAGAAGCATACTGTCGATCCAACAATCACAAGTAAGTACTCTGGGTAGTGTTTGAGCTGAAGTTTGAGCTGACCCTATCAAATCAAAGTCTTAACAATTCTATTCAGGCATTTTGACTACTCCATCCCCTATTCATTCGGTATTGCTTTCATCTGCGAGGGATTCGGGTCTCTCATCTACCACATCTGCCCCAGCCAGATCATCTTCCAGGTAGGAGGACTTCCCTGGCAACTTGCCATGGCAACACACAAATCATTATTCCATCAGGAAGAATTTGAACTTTGAGATAGCTGTTATCTATCACCCATTTTCGCTTCCGCGAACGTATTATTATCCCTGGTTTCAGTTTGACACCCTCTTCATGTTTGTCATCTCAATGATAGGAATCATTGCCATCTACGACGGTTACTCTATCAGAGATTATGATGTCAGGTAAACAATGAACATGGGAAGATCTCAGGCAAAATATCTACGATGTATCAGTTGTTGAAAAGTTTATCGATCCTTCTTCTTCCAGGTATTCAAATATCCAGCGGCATAAATCAATAAGGTCACCCAAGGTGTTTGCGTTTTTCATTGGACCAGTCTACTTCTTCAATTTCATTGGGAACCTCATCTCAACTGAAGGTAACAACTTGATAATACTAAACCCTATTGCTATTGAAACCTATTGCCTACTAAGTCTCCCAAGGATCCTTATTTATTTGACCAAACGTAGAATTTTCTAGACACTTCCCAATCCATCGTCACGGTCATGGGCACGAATGTGACTTGGCAGGGTAAGGGTCATGTGCCAATTTTCTATGTGCAATGATTTTTCCTCATTGAAAATCAAATCAATTCCATTGATTGATGGCTCAGTTCTATAGTTGGTACTACTTTGGTTATCATCTCTGACAAAAATCAATTTTCATGAATATCAGAAACGCCCAAAGATTGTTTTCCACTTGAAACTATTATCTGCAGGTCTACCCCTCCCATTTATCGTGGTTTTCTACTTCCTATTCCTGATCTGGTGGATACTAATCTTAGCCTGGGCAGCTTACAAAATAAATCTCTTCCCCGCGAAGTGGGGGCCGGAACACGTCTCCACGACAGATGAATTAGAGATTGAAACAGATGGCAGGGACTTTGAAAGCCAGCCGCATGTCTCGGTAAAATATATGAAATACCTTCTGCCCTATTAAACCTAACATAATTTCAAACCACAAGCAATCATTGCTAACATTGGTATTTTCAGGCAGTTATAAAGCATCACATGGCCATCAAAGCTTCTCTTTTTGGAGGCTACTGTCTCTTGGTTCTAATCAGCTTTGTCCTGACGCTTCTGGGAAAACTTCCCTTCTCAATATTCATTCTGGGCATGTTGGTTATCGCTCTAATAGTGAGTAGTCACAGTTATACTGACTACCTAACTGTACAATTGACACTCCTATATTGTCTCGGACTCTCTTTACGGACAACAATATTTCCTTATCATCATGATTTTGACACCATCCTCCCCTCAGACGCTGACACTCATCTTCTTCATCCCGTTGATATGGAATGTCCTACAGTTCTTCTACAAACTACCCGTCAGGATAGTTCACACTAAAATACAGTTATCGACCCATATATTCGTAATCGCTGGTAAGTGAAGTGGAAGTGAAATAGAAGTCTGGGCCTAAGCCCTTATTAGATTACTACCTACTTAGATTTTAATCCAGTGATTCTGTTCGGTGTCCATGAGTAGAAATAGATATATGCTACCTATGAAGAGAATTAGATGACATAAGTGAAAGTCAATGAAAGGTGTCAAAACACGGTCATAGTAATATCCCCACACAGGCATGCTACTCTACCTCCTGATTGCGTGCGCAGTAACGGGTCTAGCCCTCGTTTTCTTCACTGTGTTCGAAGTAACTGACAAATCCATTGCTCCCTGGAAATCGCGAGAGTTGAACGACGAATGCTTCCTGAATGACTTTTACGATACCCATGACTTTTGGCATCTATTCGCTAGCTTTGGGCTGTTGATGGTCATATTGCTCTGTGTACAGGTGAGTAAGAAAGCGGAATACGGGTCTAATATGGATTGTTTGTGTCCAATCATCTATAAAACATTTCCTTGTGTTTGACATCCCCTCCTCAGATAAGCAAGCCGTGCAGGGACTGCTATCTCCGCTACAAACAAAAACGGAAAGACACCATGCGACGAATGACAAAGATTTGGAAACGACGACAGACTGAAATTATGAACGGGTTGAGTGCAACAGCAGAGGAAGATAATGAGGGAACAACGAAAGTGGCGATCGAAAGCCCGACAAATGGCGATAACGGTAAACTGACAGAAGTAGACGCAGGCAATCAATCGTCGGGATTCGAAAATCCGAACTATGGTCAGCAGTTAGGCATAGGGGAGAAAAACCTTGTGGGAGAATTAGGTGAGGAGAATAAGCATGATTTGGCTGATGTCAGTGAAGTTTGATCGTAACAGCTATGAGTGCCAATCACTAGGATAGAATGAAAAGCGATCTGAACTTGAAAAAGACGCATAACAGCTCTGAAAAACTGACAACGTACGCAAAATCTGGGAAAATACGTGTTCTTTTCAGGGTTTTTTATACGCGCTTTATTATCTGTGAACACATATCATAAAGCTACATGTAAGGGTATGATGTACATAGTATAATAGTCGATTGTTGTTATTATGCCTTCGGTTTTAGGTCTGAAATGACAAATACTTATAGTTATACTTGATCTTATTAATAGGACTTTTGTTTGCGTTTTTATTTGATCATCTGATAAGTTTTAGTTTTTCTTAATGGTTCTAGATTTTTTTTGATAGTCCCTTTTAGCTTTCAACCTTCTAGTTTTTACTGATCTCGGG
Organism: Beroe ovata; assembly: GCA_946803715.1. Lineage (NCBI taxonomy): Eukaryota > Metazoa > Ctenophora > Nuda > Beroida > Beroidae > Beroe > Beroe ovata. The sequence continues at coordinate 27,441 of CAMPET010000053.1, read as the reverse complement.
ATTTATCATCTATTTCTGATCCAAATTTTCTAGCATGATCCGAATTTTGATCGAATTGGATTCCTTATGTTCAGATTGGTGTTGAAAAACTTTTTAAAAATATATAGCGTTTGCCTTGGATAACCAATATAGCAATATCCATCTCTTCACCAATAAAGCAATAACACCACCTAACCCCAAAAACTCTGAATATTATGTCACCACATATTACGAGTGAAGCGGTTCCAATAAAACCACTTAACCTGATATAATAGAACCTAACCGACACATACATTGCTTCATTATGAATTATGTCATATGCTAAACTCTTTGGGTGTTCACGAAAATATAACCGAATATGGTGAAAACTTCACGCTGAACAGGATGATTAAACCAATTAACAAGCTCTGATTGACTGGCCAGAAACCGAGCTATATTATGCGTGAGAGAGAGTATAAAAGGATGGAGGATAAACGCGGACAAAGATTAATATGTAAATACTGTGCTGTCATTTTGAGTCTTCAGTTTAATACTTCTGCATAGTATAAGAAAAGGAAATAATCGTTTGAGTGAGTACTATCCAATAGCTATCAAGAAGTCTCAAGTCTCTATATTATTGACGTTTATCCCATGGCATTGGCCATGAACTCCAATATACATTGGAATGTCTTTGTCTCAGATTTGACTCTCTCATAATTAAAGCAATTCCTCCACAGAATTATACAGACTGTAGTCTTAATTTGGCTGTTTAATTTCTCAAATTACATATATGTTGCTCGCTGGTGACATATGGACAGGATATAATACATCAAATATTCCATTTAGATATTGAAGTTGTCTGGTTGGGTTTTATAAACGAGGTCAATCCGTCATGACAGACAATTCTGTAGAGAGAACCTTTCAGCGTACTTCGTAACACATTCTCGAGTCTTACTTTAATCAAACTTCCGTTTCCCTCCCCATCCCCACTCATTCCATAGTACACAAGGACATGCAAAACATATCCCACAGATACATATTATATTGCGGTTAAATTGAGGCTGTCCACGTGACTATGTAATACTAATAGATCACGTGACCAAGTTTAGAGCGTCACGTGACAGTGCATATGTTGCATGACAACGCGCACGTGCACAAAACGGTTATTACACAACACGTGGGTGCATAGTATGGGCTTGGCAAATCGCATGTCCTGTATACCACCGCGAAATCCGATGTACATTTTCAACTAACCTCTTATTTTGTTGGTTTGTGATTCGTAGTAGCCAGAGCAAATGCACTATACTATAAGTAATAAGCCTCACATAATCATAAATTTTCGACAACTTAAATCTCGACAATCATTCGAAATAATTTGGATCAAACATCTGAGTCACACCAAATGATTTTATAAACCCCGACTGGCGTAACCATCATATGACAAATGACAATCCGACCTACATCAAAGTAGCGCAGCATACATGATATTGATCAGCCACCATCTTCATTGAATTGTCAGTAGTTTCACGTGAGATATGCACAGAAGAATCATGAGATATGCATGGGCTATTTCAGCGGTGTATGTGATTTAATCGCAGCCATACCTTATAGATGCCTAGCATGAGCAATATATTTTCAGTCAGAGGTTCATGAACCTATTTCTTGTTTTTACCTTGTTCCACCACGAATCTGTGTGTGTGTGTGTATGTGTGTGTNTGTATACCACCGCGAAATCCGATGTACATTTTCAACCTCTTATTTTGTTGGTTTGTGATTCGTAGTAGCCGGAACAAATGCACTATACTATAAGCCTCACATAATCATAAAATTTCGACAACTTAAATCTCGACAATCATTCGAAATAATCAAACATTTGAGTCAAACCAAATGATTTTATAAACCCCGACTGGCGCAACCATCACATGGCAAATGAAAATCCGACCTACATCAAAGTAGCGCAGCATACATGATCAGCCACCATCTTCATTAGAATTGTCAGTAGTTTCACGTGAGATATGCACAGAAGAATCATGAGCTATGCATGGGGCTATTTCAGCGGTGTATGTGATTTAATCGCAGCGATACCTTATAGCTGCCTAGCATGAGCAATACATTTTCAGTCAGAGGTTAATGAACCTATTTCTTGTTTTTACCTTGTTCCACCACGAATCTGTGTGTGTGTGTGTTTGTGTGTGTTTGTGTGTGTATGTGTGTATGTGTGTATGTGTGTATGTGTGTGTTTGTGTGTGTGTGTCTATGTCTGTGTGTCCATGTGTGTTTGTGTTTGTGTACGTGTGTGTGATTAGTGATGACAGCTTGAACTTTGTAACACTTCATAGTTTAAACATCTCAGTAACTTAGCTGAGTAATTTAATGTAACACGGTAGTATAGTGAGTCAACTCGAACCTTTACAGTTAGTTTAGTAAAAACCTACGAAGTACCATATTCTCATATTGTAGAAATTGCGCTGTCGTTTTGTGTACTATGTTGATAAGGCTTAGTCCTGATACTTAATTTAGGTTCATTCAAAAAAATCGAAAATTTGGGAGCGGAATATTGAGGGAGCGCTCAAGGGACACCCCCAGTTCATATAGGGTGCATATTAGGTGCATTTAGGGTGCATATTAGGTGCATATAGGGTTTATCTTTCAGGTTTCGCAGCTTACCTTGTCTTATCTTACTGATCCGATTTTCTGAAAAAAGTCGCTGAGTTTAGCTCAAGATCAACTCAACAATGGCTTGTCCTAATGTCTTTTGTCCGAATACAAACATCCTACTGCACTACTTTTCATGTATTGACAAGCTGAAGCATTTGTATTTTGAAGCAACAAGATATCTATCGTTTTCTACCAACACAACTATATTCCTAGTGTGTTGAAACTTTGATGTGACAAAAATTGCATGCTGAATCGCATTCTGATTCACACAAAGTTTCCCATCGAATTGAACTTGACGTCATGAATTGCAGCAGTATATATTGACATAACCCTTTATCCCCATTGATCTATCGGAATTTGACCTCACACAAGCTCTACAGCTACTGCGATTGCTGAGAAATCAAAGATTCGGCTAATTCATTTTGATTTGCTCATTTTGATCATTAAAATCAGCTGTTCATTCCTTCAAATTTGACATCCGAAATACGATATTCTACATGAGATCCTATATACAAGATGGGGAGCCTATAAAAGTAGAAGCCTGAGAGGCTGAAGCCTTATTACATCAGTATTCAGTAGGGTAATGTGTTTTAATGAAATGTATATATGCCACAGCAGAGGAAATATTTCAATATATTAACCTCGCTCACTCGATGCTTAAGTTTATCATAGTGCAGCACTACAGCGGTCAGGCTAGTATACTGCGTCCTATATAACCGTGATTGGTCATAAATAATACATAGCCCACGTCCTTTACCTTGCTGTGATTGGTTCAACGTATGTCAACCTGACAGATTGCAGCACTCTGATTGGTTTTGGTAGATATAAATTATAGATCTTCGTGGTATGTACCGTCAACGAAGTAACTATATAATAAAACGGTGTTTTACTCATTTTGGTCTTAAAAATCGTACCCTCCGTTGACAGGTTTCACCCACACAAAATTCACTTGTCCGCGATTTGAGAGATTTCTAAAATATGTTATTCATAACCGGTAAATTTCATTTGAATTCTATTGAACTGTTTTAGAGTAAGAATATCATAAGTATTCCGTATTCGTTTCCACAAACGCACTTTGCTGTATACAGCTGTAACTGCACGTTCAGCTCGTTTTTAAGTATGATACTTTTAATAAATTCTTCACACCTCACACGTCCAAGTAAACTTTTCTTTTTGTTTAACTCTCGCATCGTGGGTGTATATACCCAAAATTTACATTTGAGTAAACGAAATCCTACAAATACGGAGATGTTTTTCAAGATCTGCTCCTGATATTTCTTTCGTTTTGTTTATCCGAAGATCTAAACTTGTTTTCCTTTCGTTCTCAAAAATATCGTTTAACAAAAATGGGTGGTTTTAGTTCGAGAATGGTGTTTGATATTAAGAAATACATGAGGAGATCCAATACGGATTTACAGGTTAGTTCGGAACATTGTCCAGTTTGTATACCTTGGTAAAGATACTGTTTGATTGTGATCGAAGCTTAACTGTGCTTGAATTGAGTGCACAAGATAGTATACAATGTACACTGTACACAAAATGTACAATTTAAACTGTATACATTGTACACATTATACACGCAAACACGACATCTCTCCTCGCAGCTGTGGGAGTTGCAGATGGAAGTTCTGGAACGGAGCAAAGAAATCTCACTACTTCAGAACAAGTTAGCCGGACTACTTGACCAGCATCCCGAGTCAGTGTTAGCACTGGGTGATCTTAAGAGGGTCATGGGAGAAGTTAACTTCCAGAGGTCAGCGTATACACGTGTGTTAAGATAGGATAGACGTGTCTTAATTCGAACTATAGATAGGAAGACTGCAGCTGGATATACTTTAATCTAAGTGAAGTTTAAAATCACGTTATCAGAGTTTGTGGCACACGATGCTAATGCAATATGCACGCGCAAAACTATCCCCTCCTATTTCAGAAGGAAGAGTGCAGGGGACTATGGTCCGTACGGGGATAAAGTTGTGGACATCGCCTGTACCACAGTGGATTCGGTGAGGGAACTTGCTAAGAAGGTGAGAGAATAATTAAGACGTATTATGAATGGATCTCCTGAGACTAAGATCGTGTTCAAATGCCAATCAAATAATTACAAAATGTCAATAGAATTTGACAAGTATCGTGACTCATTTTCTCTGTTTCTCTCTATAGGTGCCCGATGCAGTGTGTCAAAACTCAAAGATAAATCGATCTCTAAGTGAAAACGCAGCTCACATCACAAGACAGAGGTAAGTTCCTCCTTTTTCAGTGGAGCAATAATTGACCATTGATTACAGAACAGATAGAAAATTACTTCTCATGTTCTTATGATGAAACTCATGAGCAGAGCATTTTCACACAACAAGTACCGCGCGACGTGCCACGTCTCTTACCCTTTCCATCGCCCTATGAGCCTCCAACTACTTTCCCTCCCATTTAATCCTCTCTCTAACTCATAACCCCGCACCGCCAGGAAGCACTCCTCTCTGGACAAGATATTCCGGAACCGAACCCGAAGCTGCAACCTCAACAAACCCTCCCACTCCACCTCAAGTACCCTCAGTAAATCCCACAACTCCTCCTGCAATACTCTTGACGAGAGTGTGTCCAACATGTTCATCAAACCCACAAACACCGAGAATCAACCCGAGCCCTCTCGGCAAGCGCCGGGGAGTAGGATCCCACAACCGGGGGTTTCTAAAATCCCGCAGCCGGGTATATCTAGAATCCCGCCGCCGAAACCATCCCGGATCCCGCTGGGGAAACAGAACAGTTGTCCGTCTAATAGCAGTAGGAACAACCCGCGCGGCGGGCTGAAACAGCACCAATATCACGGAGATAGCTCCTCCTCTTCAAGAAGCACTAACCCGGCGGGAAATAATCCCGCAAACAACAACCCGAGGTACAGGGGGCAAAGTAAGACGAGATCACCGTCGAAATCACATAGTTTCCCGCGGCGAACATTTGCGGAGTATCAGCAATTCCCGCGAGAATATAGCGAAGATCATATGGAGGACACGTCGAGTTTGGATATTCTCTCCAATTTGGATGATAGTGATGGGTTTGAGCAGATTATTAGGGACGCGGATAGGCTTTCGGGGAGAGAAGTGTGAAGAGAGACATTGGTGACCTATTTTTGTGTTTTACGCTGAATCGAATATTGGTCCTGTCTTGCTTTGCTTTTGAGTAGTAGAAATATGGTAAGCTGATGTTTAATGATGAAATAAAATTACAATACTTATACACTTTGAATAGCATTGTATTATGCTTTTCGCATAAAAATCACCTTAATCTACACAAATTAACTCTAGCAAAAATACACTAAAATCTACATATTATATTTACACTTCCCCTAAAAGGTTTTCGATTCTATCTGAAACCTGGTTTTATCTGATATCCAGGGTATCTATGATCTGAGAGTCAATAATAATTGGAACAACATACTCTTACCGTGGGACCAAGAAGGGAAAGAACTGAGAGTCACGGGCCGTTACCGTGGAAACGAAAGTCACGTGATCAGCTGTCACGCGTGACCATGCTATGACGTCACGTGTTTTATAGGTGTTTGAGCACGTCACGTGCTATCAGCATGTGCATAACCTGAGATTGTCATCCATGAACACAAGTCAACCAGACACAAACCTAATCCTATGCTATACAAAATTGTAGCCTCTGAGCTTATGCCAATGTTTTACAATAAACTTTGCCGTAAAGTGTACACCCATGACCTATACTCCCAAACCCGAATTATACCATAAAAGGAATAACTCACCTCACTCGTTCCCTCGAGAATCCTATGTACTCGGGTGTCCCTCCAGAATTGCTGCACAGGGTAGGATTTGAGGTAACCGTAACCACCATGCAGTTGGAGAGCATCGTCACACACCTGATAAGATATGTGGTGTCATGAGGGATCAGAATAATGTTAAGTGGTGTCAAGGTATCAATACGAATCGGTGTCAACCTCATCTGTCTCACCTTGTACAACTTCTCCGTAGCGTGTAGCTTAGCCATAGAGCACAGAGCTATGGCGTTTGGCGCCTTGGTGTCTAGCGCCTTTGCCGCCTGTCTTACGAGCAGTCTCGATGTGGTGATGTCTGTTGCCATGGCAGCAAGCTTGAACTGTATGTGCTGGTTCGCGTTTAGCGGCCGAGTGAACGCTTTACGATCGGTCGTGTACTGGACCACGTCTTCGAACGCTTGCTGGGCGGGACCTGAGAGATAGATCATGTAAAATATAAGATGGAATACGAGTCGTGTCTTTGATGTACGTCATTCGGTGTCAAATGTTGGATATATATTGCATAACGTCTAAGTCGGTCATCCGACAAATTGTTTCAGCTTGAAACTGGATGAATTCTTCTATTAAATATGAACGCATAGAAATACGTCTAAACTACAGCGAATATAAAGTCACGTACCTAAACTACAGGAAGCTATGTTAATCCTGCCCCCGTTTAGTCCATGCATGGCAAGGTTAAAACCCTGACCCTCAAAACCGAGGAGATTTTCAACCGGGACCTCAACATCGTCAAAGTTGACCACAGCAGTGGGTTGGTTGTTCCAGCCAACCTGAGGTGGTGTCATGATGAAATGGTGTCAAGACAAATTGGTGTCAAGATGAAATGGTGTCAGGATAAATTGGTGTCAAGCCTGCAAGTTTATGCCAAGACCGCAGTGGTGTCAAGTGTCAAGGGAAAATGCTGAAGAAGATGAAAGTGGTGTCAAGGATTGGTGTTAAACCTTCTTCTCTTTCTGTCCATACGATATTCCCGGCGTCTTGGTGTCAATGATGAGCGCAGAAATTCCTGAGTAAAGTACTGTTAGCTGTTAGAATTATACAAATCTCCCCGTTCCTAAACAATACACTCCTGGAAATTTCGCCAAACAAAAACACGAAAAAAGAGACCAAATAACTCAATCATTTGTCATCCTTGACACCACTGCGCTCACTCTGCACCCACCTTTAGGTCCCTTATCTCCAGTCCTAGTCATGACAACAAGTAAATCTGTAGCTCCAGCTCCCGATATGAATGCTTTGGACCCGTTTACTACGTACTTTCCGCCTGAGAGATGACAATGATCAGTTTCGAATCTGAAAGAATTAGAGAGCTAGCTGATTGGGAAATTGGGGAAAATTTCTATTTCTTCTCAGACATAAAGGTATGAGTCGCATGATAAACAGCTCCTCAGGGAAGCAAGATAGGGCCGAAATTTGATCGGGAATCGATTCAGCGTCCAAAAATACATGGGAATTCATGGTCTTTGCTTGCATGTGCGACAAAAAAATTTCTTCGAATTTCTGATCGGAGTATCGATAGAAAATGAAGTGAGTGACTCCACACTTTTTTACTTCATTTTCGAAGGTCTCTAATGAAGTCTTTACCGGCACTTACGACACTAATTTTCCACCAAATCATCTCTCCTACTCTCACACTACAAATATCAATCCTCGTTACGATCATGTATAGTTCATACTCGCCGTGAAACCACGCCCAAATGACGATTTCTCTCCCTTGGGAAGCAAACAGTACAAAAACGCGAAAATCAATGGGACACACAAATAGGCCAAAATCAGTTCTGCACGTGACATACTGAAAAATAGTGTTTCTGGCCTATTTTTTGACGTAGAATTCGAATCTGAAAGAATTAGAGAGCTAGCTGATTGGGAAATTGGGGAAAATTCTTATTTCTTCTCAGACATGAAGTTATGAGTCACATGATATACAGCTCCTCAGGGAAGCAAGATAGGGCCGAAATTCGATCGGGAATCGATTCAGCGTCCAAAAATACATGGGAATTCATGGTCTTTGCTTGCATGTGCGACAAAAAAATTTCTTCGAATTTCTGATCGGAGTATCGATAGAAAATGAAGTGAGTGACTCCACACTTTTTTACTTCATTTTCGAAGGTCTCTAATGAAGTCTTTACCGGCACTTACGACACTAATTTTCCACCAAATCATCTCTCCTACTCTCACACTACAAATATCAATCCTCGTTACGATCATGTATAGTTCATACTCGCCGTGAAACCACGCCCAAATGACGATTTCTCTCCCTTGGGAAGCAAACAGTACAAAAACGCGAAAATCAATGGGACACACAAATAGGCCAAAATCAGTTCTGCACGTGACATACTGAAAAATAGTGTTTCTGGCCTATTTTTTGACGTAGAATTCGAATCTGAAAGAATTAGAGAGCTAGCTGATTGGGAAATTGGGGAAAATTCTTATTTCTTCTCAGACATGAAGTTATGAGTCACATGATATACAGCTCCTCAGGGAAGCAAGATAGGGCCGAAATTCGATCGGGAATCGATTCAGCGTCCAAAAATACATGGGAATTCATGGTCTTTGCTTGCATGTGCGACAAAAAAATTTCTTCGAATTTCTGATCGGAGTATCGATAGAAAATGAAGTGAGTGACTCCACACTTTTTTACTTCATTTTCGAAGGTCTCTAATGAAGTCTTTACCGGCACTTACGACACTAATTTTCCACCAAATCATCTCTCCTACTCTCACACTACAAATATCAATCCTCGTTACGATCATGTATAGTTCATACTCGCCGTGAAACCACGCCCAAATGACGATTTCTCTCCCCTGGGAAGCAAACAGTACAAAAACGCGAAAATCAATGGGACACACAAATAGGCCAAAATCAGTTCTGCACGTGACATACTGAAAAATAGTGTTTCTGGCCTATTTTTTGACGTAAAATTCGAATCTGAAAGAATTAGAGAGCTAGCTGATTGGGAAATTGGGGAAAATTCTTATTTCTTCTCAGACATAAAGGTGTGAGTCGCATGATGAACAGCTCCTCAGGGAAGTAAGGAAGGGCCGAAATTCAATCGGGAATCGAATCAGCGTCCAAAAATACATGGGAATTCATGGTCTTTGCTTGAATATGCGACAAAAAAATTCTTCGAATTTCTGATCGGACTATCGATAAAACTATAAACCCATTCACAGTCACACAACTGAAATCTGAATGACCAACCTTCCTTTTTAGCATTGGTGACAAGGGCCGAGGCATCACTACCGGAGCCAGGCTCAGTAAGACAGTAGGACGCTAGCATCTCCATACTGGACAAAACTGGACAGTATTTCTCCCTCTGTTCATCCGAGCCGAATGTGTGAATCATCGCGTTCACCATGCTGTGGGGAGGAAGGGGAGGGATGTCACTCCAAATTTTCACAAATATGCGATTCATTTCCATCCGTACGGAAAAACTTATTCTACCGCATTGATCTGCCTACGTTTGATTAAAGTGGCATCAGTACCCTCCATAATGGCTCATATGGTCGGCTCAAATCTCGATGTTTCGAACTGATCATCTCTCCTCACTTCCTCCCGTCACAACTTACTTGTGAATGGTGATGTATGCTGCTGTCGAGACACAGCCCTGACTCAAAGCTTCGAATATAATACTCCCATCGTGACGAGTTAACTCCATTCCTGCAGAAATTGACGGAGAGATATGATGAAAAATAATTGTGTCATTACGCAATTATATCAGGGGGCTGGCAAGCCCCCCGCGGCATCTGTAGAAATTGTTGACAGTGCGAGCAAAAAGGGCCCGAAGGGCCCTTTTTGCGAGCTCGCTCACCGAGTCGGCCCGAAGGGCCGACTTGGTGAGCTTTGTGTCATTACGCAATAATGTCATTACTCAATTGTGTCATTACTCAATAATGTTACCTACTTATCATATTACTGCCATGACCTATATATGTCGCTATCTTTCTGCGAACTATCAATCAGTGACAGTCGCGTGACGAACCTCCGTAGTCAGTTGAAACATAGAGACCTCCAAACCCCAGTTCGGCACTCTTCTTAATCGTCTCAATCGGGAACTCTTCCTGAAATAGGTATGTGACGAAATGAGGACGGAATGAGGAAATAGTATGTCGTCAAAACCGGGAAATAATCAATTACGGTTATTGAGTACTTGTATAAAAGTGGGTATCGCATGACGCAAATAAATGACAAAACAACAAAATTTTGACATATGGCTTGTAGAGAAAAGACCAAACTATGACGTCGGTGTAAACTATGACGTCATATAGATTATGACGTCGCACGACAAACTAAACTATGACATCTTATGTAACTATAACTTACCGTAGCATCCCATTCTTGCATGTGAGGGGCAAGCTCTGTCTTGGCAAAGTTAAGCGCTGCTTCTCTGTACTCAATTTCATCTAGAGTCAGGCCGATGTTCGCTGAAAATGAGAAAAGTGCTCAGAAAATTCTCACAAATCATAATCCTTTTCGCGTGGATTTGAGGGTGAAGTTGGACATGATTGCCCAATATTGCCCCCCCCCCCACTTACCATCTACACACGAAGCACTGATCTGACGTCGAGTGGCGCTGCATATTGTCTTGATTATCGATCCTCTCTGACAATTCCTTAGACAATACATGGTCTAGCAGAATAAGGGGTAAGTAGCAGTAGGACGGAATTGAGATACTATTGTTAGATATCATGGCCAAATATAGACGGTATATCAATTGTTGGGAAATTGATTATAGATAAGATAAGACACTAGATTTTAGAAACTTCACTGAATAACTCAACATAATATGATGTCACAAGCACAATCTCGGCTTTTGGATCAATAAATCGAATGACTTGACCAATCAATTAACCAATTAATCAATTAACAACCAATTTACTCATCAAGTCTCCTGTGGTTTTCGCCCGTAAGCATTTTTCTCCAACACATATCTCTTCCCTTTCAGTGTCTGCTTGTTCGTGTTGAACAAGAATTGATCGAGATAGGCAGGTCTGCCGCTGTTATCATGTCTGGGGCAAGGACGAGTCAGAAAGCACATCTTTGGAATCAGAGCAAAATGGACCCATCGAGAGTTTAGTCTCCCCCCTCATTTCACACTTTTATCACGTGATCTTCACTTACCTGTAACTGGATGGTTTTTCTTCTCTTGACCACACTTTCCCCGTGTGATGGTCCGTGTACCCTTCCGCTTTCGTGAGCAGCTTCGTTACCTGGCAACGCGTTGTGTCATACGTGACTCCATGTAACGCGTTGTTTCACACGTGATTTTATGCAACGCGTGATGTGCCACGTGATATAAGTTATGTACTACGAGACAAATCAGAAATCAAGTGAATAATAAATGATAAATAACTGCTCATATAAGATCAACAGAAATAGGAACACGTGACACTAAAAGCACGTGTTCACAAGCTCTTACCTGGTATGGTTTCCCATGGTACTGTATGCCTGGTGGTGGTTTCCGAGGACCAATCAGAACTTCGTCACCGATATAACACGTCTCATCCGGATCATGTACGTGAATCTGCGGTGATGGATCATGAAGTGGTGAGGTTAACCAATGAAGAGGTAACCATTTCCTCACCAGAAGGGTGAAACGACGTGGTAAGCCGTATCAACTCACCCAGTGTTTATGCTGATATAGCTTCTTAACCTCCGTGTGTATTTCTGTGTTTTCAACCTGATTTGAAACAGTTGAGAGACGCGGAAATTGAAAAGTAATGGACTTATTATCGATCAATTAGCTCATCAATTAGCACACCTGAACAACACAAGTTCTGGGGTAATCAGTCCTGACTACCCTACCCAAATATGATGGGTATTTCTTTGCTGCTTCCTCTTTCAGTTGAAGTGGAAACACCTGAGAATGAAGAAAAATTTACCCTTTTCTAACGAATATATGCGATACAACCAACAACAATTTTGCTTTTTCGCTGAGTGAATAGCCAGGTAGCAGATTTTTAGCCCCACAACATATTTTGACAGCATCCGAACACTTTCCTGCTAGCTCAAATATAGCTTGCCTCATCATACAGAAAATTGCGACCGATCGGAGTCCACATTCTACACCGTGTACTCTCTCATTTCAAATCAGCTCAGTTTCTCACTCAGATTGACATTGTTCAAAATCTATCACCATGTTTAACGTTTTGGGCAGTGTGCCAAAAAATGTGGCAAACCCGTTTAAATCTCTCGCTCTAGACGACAGCACATCCCGGTTTAACCGACTGTACATTTTCGCGTTTGCCATAATTTCGGGCGTGGTTGTGACTATAAATGATCTGGCCGGAGAGAAGATTGAGTGTCATGGTTTTACTATTTTTGCACGTGAATTTCACGAGAATTACTGCTGGACTCAGGTGAGAATATATGGTGGATCGTGATCATGAATCATCACTCATTATCACTCATCAATGTTAATGCTATACTAACTCTCATCTAAAACATGTTTTCACTGGACCAGCAATGTTTAATCGGGATGTTAACTACCCTTCATTAACTCTCCCCCCTCAGGGAATCTATACAATTCTCGAAGCATACGATCTCCCTGATGAACGAATTCCCTACCCTGGAATCATCCCTGAAGAGACGCCCTGTATCGACTTCACCTATCCTAACGGAACTATATACACGTGCCCCGATGCGAATTCCTACATGCCCCTCACCCGAGCGTATCAGTTGTGGTACCAGTGGATCCCGTTCTATTTTTGGATCTGTGCCATCGTTTTCTTCCTGCCGTACATGTTTTTCCATCACTCAGATGTGGGATCTCTGAAGCCCATGCGTGAGTAACTTACATCTATAAACAACACGTCGTCATATTCGAAATTTGGTAATCTGGATCAATAATCGACGCATCATGGAAAGCATTGATGTGTCGATATTCGAGGATCTCAATAATATTTCCTTGCGTTTCAGTGAAACTCCTAATCGAAGACTCGGTAGAAACGGCAGCAGAAGAAGAACAGAAAATGGATCGCGCTGCAGGGTGGCTTGCCAAGCGTCTCCACATCTACGTGAAAGCAAAGGGACCACTCCAATGGTTCATGATAAAACAAAAGTTCGCGTTTATCGTTCTCCTCACAAAACTCGCGAACTTGATCGTTGTTGTTCTCGTGCTTTACGCTACCAACGAGATATTTCCCGTGGCTTCGTACGCAACGTACGGATACGATTGGATCGTACATATCACTCGAGATACGGAGGAATTTCCATACAATGATAGCCCTATCGATAAGCTCTTTCCCAAAATGGTGGCGTGCGAGGTGAAAAAATGGGGCGTGTCGGGGATAGTAAACGAAGCGGGGATGTGCGTGCTTGCCCCAAATGTCGTTAACTCCTACTTCTTTCTGATCTTCTGGTTCGTGTTGATTCTCGGGATTATCGTCAACGTCTTCTCGCTAATCTTCTCCATCTTCGCGTACGTTTTCACCTTCGGACGATGGAAGTCCCTCCTTTCTTCCACCTTCACGAAGAGTACGGAAAAGGAGAAATGGGCGTATTTCACGTCCGGGACGAGCGGTCAGATCACGCTGGAGATCGTGGCGGCGAACCTTCCGCCGAGAAAGTTCGAGAAGTTATTCCGGAAGACGGCGGAGAAGTTGGCTGTGCTGGATTTGAATGAGGTGAATGTGTATGGGAATCGGAGAGTGATGAAAGCTGCACCAGGGGGCGTGGCACCAGGAGGCGTGGCACCAGGGGGCGTGGCACCAGGGGGTGTGGCGAAGGAGGTATGAGATGAGGAGTGAGGAGTGGAGATGAACATGGAGATGAACATGGATGAACTGAACTTCAAACAGATATATATCTCTCATGAAGGATCAATAGATATAGCTGACTCTTTCAATTTGAAAAAAGCCTTGAAAATATTCTCCCCAATTCTTTCACAGCCATAGATTGGTTCTACCTGCGCGAGATCTTTTTTCATCTACCAACATTCTGCCAAAATCTTGACCAAAACATACTCATGAAATGGTGCCTACCTTCACGGGTTCTCTGAACATGGGGTTCCTGGGACTGGATTTGAAATGTGGAGGAATGAGAGTCCTCAGTCTGCTTCTTGGTATTGTCATGCTAGCTACTACTAGGAAGGGATAGGAAGTTAGGAAAATGCATTGGGATAAGAGATAAGGCACTAGGCAATAATATCAGCTGGTATATAAAGATTTTTGAGTTCAGTAATAACTTCCAAATTTTGAGCATGATGAAAGTTATTCCTCGGTTAAGAGGGATTTTAGACTCAGCTCTGTCGGTAATAGTTGAATTGTAATTGATTCGTGATAGGATTGAATGAATAATATGCGATCGATTCAGATCTATTGAGACATATTTTGAGACATAGCGAATAGAAATACTTGCATTATTACCCGAAAAAGCTGTGATCTAATGTTTATTTCCGGAAAAATAATCCGAATTTTTGTCTAAAAATACGCCCTCTTGCGCGGAGACTTATTTCATCCATTGTTTTCAGATAATTAACTCTCCAATAGTTCTTAAATCAATAAATGGGAGACGACAGAATAAATGAATTTGGTCAAAATGATAATTATTAAAAAGTAAAATCTTTTGGATAAATATGTTACATTCAATATGTTCATTTTAGGTGTTCAAAACATAGCGATCATCATTTGTTAGCGATAAATCTATGCCTGACTTCGACTCATCACGGTTAAATATTGATCAAGGTCGAATTGAAGGGTTCATATCACACCCCTCAGTATAATCGCATAATGACTTAATTACCTGCGTCCGATACTTGACGTCAAAGACCACAAAGCGGCGGCACCCCGAGGTAATAATCACGTCATCCATTTATTCATTGTTTATTTTGACACTAGCATTAATGACAATGGCACGTGACAAGGATGTAAATCATGAAATTACCGAACACGTACGTTATTTAAGTCCCCATTTCAAAGGTCAAAGTTGCGTGACCCCTCATTTCAATGTTTAACTTTGATAATGGGAAAATGACCGTATATCTCCTCTCAAACCTGGACATTTGAGTGGATCTTACACCTTATTCACCAAAATTTCGACGTTGTCAAATTCAAGCTATTATAAGATTAGCTAGATTACAATACCGGAAATTTTGACGAAGGAGCAGTTTACATTCCGCGTAAGATACATTCCGTAAATTCCGGCTTCGTGTTTGCACGCACACCCAATTAGAGAGATATTTCTAGAAATAAATCGAAATGACATTATCGGATGATCGCACAAACTCCCCACGCCCCCTCTTCCTCGCCCCTATGATGCTCTCAGCGCGTCTTTCCGACACGTGGCTGTCACGCGTTAGATTTGCGTTATTTCCGTCTTGATATATAGTAACAAACGTGCTGGCAGATAGCATAGTTTACAAACTTTAGACCAGCATAACTCTCAAACATATTCCTCTCACATCATGCTGTTGCACGTGCAAGTTTTCATAGTCGCACTTGTCTTCCAGAGCACACTTTCCTCTCCGATCCCTACAGACGAAAACCTTCACCCCGCCGCAGAATCGCCGGAACACGAGATCTCGCCACCCTCCGAAACACCGAAATCACGAACTAAAGTCCGTCGCAGACTCCGCAATCATTTCAAAATGATAACGGGGGATCCGGAAGGTTTCCCTATTGATACCGATGAGGATAGACACGACGACGTCAACTCGAATCCCAATCGACGTGAGGCTCTTCTATCATCGTCTCGGGATACGCCGATGGTTTCAGCCGCCGAAGCTCGGCAGTTGTCAAGATTACGGTTAGGTGGTGTGACGTCGGACGATGGCGTGACGTCACGCCAACTGTTACGGAGTGGGAATGGTGGACCGACAAAGCTGGAAATGGCAGGATTCTTCTATTATCCAGGGAAAAGGAAAAGACCGAGGTGGCAGTAGAAAATTGATTCATTTTCAGATTGATCTCTCAATTTGAGGACCTGGAGATTAAGATGTAGTATGGAATTTTCCTTTCTTTGCTAGGTTTTTTTCTTATTTGTGTCTGATATTTATGACGTGATTCACGTTTTAACGAAACTTAACCAAACTGCATGTTTATTTATGGTGCGTTAATTATTTATGACTGTCTGCATGGTTTTATGGAATCTCTATGTATTTATTACTCTTCATTACATATTACTAACCACTATGAGCGCATTTCATTTTGTAATTGAAGAATTAGAAAGGCAGGGTTCGGGAGTCCCAGAGAATTTCTTCTAGAGAATCCCTTTCATTCCAGTCGGTTTAGGAAAAACTTGAATTCTTCCGATGCCCTTGGGTCAACAAATGATCTAACACGCATTCCTCATTTCTCAACTTAGATCATCCTAGGGGTAAAACACAGCTCAACCTATAATTTGATTGTTTCCGGACATTAATATCCGATAAAATACCCGCTCTCTGTCTTCGATCAGCTGTGATGGCACCAGCTGCTTAGAACCGTCCGCGTTCTCACTTCCACGAGATATCTTGACTCCAAATCACTCCATCGCTTCACTACGACTCACTCTTCAAGTTTCATCCGATGCATTCAACTTCACGACAGAGTCATTCCACCGCAAAAATCTCCTTAAAACGGCCGTTTGGCCGATTCCTTTACCGTTACCTCTCATGCCTAATCGAACACTTCCCTCGTTGGAGTTGTGAGATGTAGAGTTTCGTTTTACTTCCGTCCCGGCGCCGGACCCAAACTTCGCCCGTGTTGATTGCACTGATCGTCGCGCTGAAAGGGGGAATAAGTTAAGATGAGACCTTATCATAAGTTAAGACAAGATCTGATATGTCGAGAATATTTCTATCTGAGTTTAATGGAATTTCCAATAATTCTCATCCATTGTTAGAACGCGGGTTGACGCGAAAAATTGATCTCACTAATTGGCATATTTGTGGTATTTCGATGATTTAAGATCAACTGGATTTTCCGAGGAAAAATCATATATAACCCCTAAATATTGGTAACAAGCTACTACTTAATTCAAACAGTACCGAGAAATGAGGCCCTTGCGTGCGCTTTGAGCCCTCGAAATCGTGTTTTCCATCACTCGCGCATTAAAAAACGGGTCCATCCACCCTCAAATGTAAAGTACAGCACTTCGCGCGCGCAGTTGACAAATCTACACCATGCGCAAAATCAACGCGCGTGAAAATGTCTTCAGTCTGAAATTTATGCGTTTGGAGCTCGCGCCAGCGCACCATAACTCATTTTGTGACGGACCCAAAACTAAATAACTTCATTCTTTTGCAACTTACTTGAGGGGCGAAGATCCATTCTTATCGATCCACACCGTTGACCCGATGGCAAACCACTGTCCCTCATAATATAACTTGCCGTCTTCGAACTTTGCATGTTTCAAATCGTTACTGCTGACCGAACTCAAGTGTTCACGAGTTCGTCTTCGTTCCGTTTTGTTTGTATGTAAAACCTGGAGAAAGGGCTGAAGAGATAGGATTGTGGGGAATCTATCCATTCTTCATAGGTTAAGTTGAAACTTGGATAGTTTGGAGACGTTCAATCTTCGTGGCATAAACCCATTCCAACTCAATCCTACAAAATCGATCCCATTTACCTGTCTCACAAAACCTAAATCCTCCAAGATATCCTCATCAGTCAGCATATGAACGACATACGGTCCCTTAACTCGAACTGGTTTACGCTGTGCTATACCAACTGCACGCTTCTTCCGCTTTCCTAGACTTTCGATCCACTGATCTGCAAATAAATCGCGTCAAAATATGGAACAAAATATGCGTTCGATTCTCACCCATTGTTGTTGATCCATTTTTGATCTATTTTGCTGCACCGAAACAGCTTTTGTTACAAAACATTTGATCGTTACCAATATCAATATTAGCCGGTGTTCTGTTATTCATAACTTGAGTAATCTTGTCTTCTATGTCATCTCTTACACTGTTGAATAACAACAGCTTGTCTTGCTGAAAAACACGTGATTTCAGTTTCAGTATAAATATCAATCGAAAACAGGTTATTGATTGATAACAATAAGACGAAATTCAGGACAAAACAACAAGAAAGAACAACAAAAAGAGTTTTTTTCTTCTTCGATTACTTCCCAATACTGTGAAATCAATCTTTACCTCAAGCTGCTCTTTGCAACTCTTCTTTTCAGCTTCAAACTTGTTGTATACATTCTCACATCGGAGCTGCTTTATTGTTTCTGAAATGAAATAATTACAAATTGGCAATATGTGATCACGGTCGGAGTTTAACTCTTGTACTGATAAATTGATTATCTAGAGATAAAGATTGAAAAGATAAAAGATCGAGATAAGTTTGCAACAATTGATTAAGATGAGATAACGCAGGGAGATAATAAGATTCACCGTTTATCAGTAGCTTATCCTCTCCTTCAGCAGTGAGTTCACGGAGTGGCTTCAGATATTCCTCTGCCGAACCTAAAACGAGAGGGATAAATATAGGGTTTCAACAAAAAGTGGCAGTCGACCGATACGATTATCCTCCAAAATAACTTAAGTGCCATCTGAAAACTCGACAATTGATATTGAAGGTTGGCCGTTCCTTTCAAATTGCTTGGTTTCAATGTAACGATAACAACGATCGATGATAATATCGAACCTTTCTTTACTTCCTCTATCTTCTTCTCCACCTGACTTATCCTGTCTTTGTACAGCCTGAGAAAACACGCGAAAATTAATAGCTCATGTATTGACCAGGCGAAAAGTTCATTGCTCATTTTCAAACAGTAAGTAATTCATTTGACTCACTGTTCCTTGAGATCTGTGAAATGTTTCTCAATTCTGGCCATGCTGAATTGAGCTTCTTTCTTCCGTGTCTGGTCTATGGTATCATCTAAAATTATTGAGAGGTGAGAGAGTTATAAGGGAAAAGTTTCAAGAAATTATAAAATTGGTTTCATGAGGAATTCAAATTAAAAAATCAAGAACAAAAGGTTTCCGTATATCCTTTTATCTCTAGACTCTAAAGTCCCAACCTGAATGATCGTCTTGTTCACAAGAAGAATCGGTACCACCGTGTGATTCTGAGCTGTCTTCTTCACCTACACTCCCCTCCCTCTTTGATGTCATTCTAAACACAATAAAATGTCTTGAAATGCCGCCGGTTTTTAACCACAATTTTACGTTGAACCGTGTTTAAATATGGAATTTCTCTCTTAATTTTGTTCAAATTCAACACAAGTTAATTCTATGTAAAGGTATACTGGTATAATTGAATGCTTATCAGTACGAAACAGACACAAAACAGCAATCCATAGTTAGATTTTATCGAAACAGAAGCAGAAAATTGGTGGGTAACTCAAAATCAAAGTTAGAGTTTCATTTTATAGCTTTGCGTTATTTAATTACTAAACGATTTCCAGTGATTGAAGTGTAAGTATTAAGTACTGGCAATGAATCCGTTAGATGTGTAGATATTATCACATCAAGGTGTGTATATACCAACACCTTCACTAAATATATGAAGACGAATATTGACAATGATCGGTTACCTATAGCTCCATGAGCTATGAAGATCAGAGCACTGAATCGCGAAATCCCCCGAAAAATGAGTGCACCAAGAAGAAATAAATACCCAAAATAAATTTATATTATATGGATACGTACAAGGAAATATCAAACCGACGAAACACCAAATTTAGATGTCATATTGAATGTAATATCTAAATAACCTAAACCACGACAAATAAAGATTTCGTCACGGAAATCGAAAGTTCTGTGTGACAAAAGATCAAACTTTCGTCAACAAAACTCGACAACAATGTGTGACAATGTTCAAGATCGTGATTTCTGGGCTATCTGATAACTTGAGTCGACGGAGTTATTCTTGTACAGGATGTTATCGGTTATGTTGTCCAAGGACCAGCGATGATTTCGTACCTGGGGAGTGGGGAGGATGAATACGTGTGTTGATGAAGGAGCAGGGAGTTCAGGCCACAAAATCAGTTCAGCTTCATGACAAGATCTTAAATCGAATTTTGGCGCTGGCCCTATCATGCATCCCTGAGGAGCTGTCTCTGAAGTGACATCGAACTGCAGAAATTCTATTGTATTCCAATCAATCATACCTCTAACGCCTCCCATTCCTCTTTGAAGGCTTTCTTCATATCAGGCGGCGCGCCGGGGGTGGCAGTCATCTGGGTGGCCATCATCATGCTCTGATCAGCTTCGTTATCCGGCCCTGAACGGGGTGAGAAGGAAAGGGTAAGGGGGGAGGTCGACCGTTCGGGGAATTGGAGAATTGGGGAAACGTAGCTAAAATCGTGGATTTCAATAATTAGCCTGTAGGTCGGATACGTATAGTGAGAAAAGGAGTGAAAAGAATTCAGAATTTGCACCACAAATCTATTCCCCACCTAAGAACAGCGAGTAGATACTTCTCAGACCGAACACATTGATAAAGTACCAACTCGCACTGCTAACCCAGCTTGCGTCCAGTGTGGTCAACTGTACTCCGCGTTGTAGCATGTCCTTGAACCGGAGCGTTAGGGCGAACGGGACCTGGGAGCGAGAGGGTGGTGTCAAGTGTCATTGCCAAGGTATGGGGTGGTGTCAATAGATTTGTGCAATAAAGTGGTGTCAAGAATGTAGAGTCAGTGAGTGGTGTGTTGGGCACGAGGCCCCATATTTTGAACGAGAGTGGTGTCCGAGTCGAATGCTTTAAAACACTGACCTTGGTAGTAACGAATCCAGAAAATGTCCAGTTAATCCATCCTCCAATCACCACCATCGGAATCATGTTCGTTAGATTACCTGTGGAAAAAACATTTGGGCGTTGATTAGTCCTTCGAAACTTTGGCGCACTGAAATGTTCAAAAAAGTTTGCAATATGATGACAAGAATGAGAGAAATGGCCAAGGGTACCTTTCATCATATCAGCCATCATGGATGGGTCAGTCATGGGATTCGCTGCTGCAACAGAAGTCCTCTCTTCTTTCAAAACCTGAGAAGTTGAGAGTAGGTACTTATCTAATAAAGGATAAGGGGTTATGGCGGCCGCTAACTCGGGAACCGATCATCCGATTGACATGAAATTTTGCTCGTCCGAGT
>CAMPET010000052.1:325561-336976 GCA_946803715.1 Beroe ovata | reverse complement strand
GAGCAACACTGTCTCACTGTTGCTGAGATGCTGTGAGCAACACTGTCTCACTGTTGCTGAGAAGCTGTGAGCAACATTGTCTCACTGTTGCTGAGAAGTTGTGAGCAACACTGTCACACTGTTGCGATGTTACTTACTGGTAATCGTAGTTTGGAAATAAAGTGCCTGAGAGCTTGTTCGAAGGGGAGGGAGGTGAAGTCGATCTGTTTCATAAACTCTCTGAAACAAGTTATCTTTATATTGATTGTGTGTGTGTGTGTGTGTCTGTGTGGGTTCCTGTGTGTGTGTTACAACTCACCCTATCACTGTTAAAGGAAAGGAACTCTGCTGTACTTGGTGCATTAGACCTAGCCCTAAAACTGCCCGAGCTCTTGGTGGACCTGACCACCACAAATGATTTGATTGTCTTGTTGTTGTTGCCGTGTGATGCTGCAGTCCGGTTTTCTATCGGTTGAGACACTGCGTTCCTTGCCACTGTGATTCTGAGGGATTTGAGTGGTGATGGCGACGAGCGTATCCAATTCTATACCAGATCAGATGTTATCTGACCTCTGTTTCGTGCGCATGAAACAGAGGTCAGATAACATCTGACAAAAATCTATAAGTTTTAAATGTGGTCAAAAGAGAAGAACTCGATAAAATTCAAATATAAAATCCCGACTTCATTTAACAAGTTTCTGAACATGAGAATTACAAGTTGCTGTACCTGTTGACGTCCATTTCCAGAAGTTTCGGTACATCTGGGTTCCAAGTGTCGTGGATTGGTGTAGTTCTGGACGTGTTTACACACCAAGTCTGGCAGGGTACAACATGGGTTTACTTTTAGATATGAACTGTGTTGCACGGCGGCGACCAAAAAAACCCTCAGAGGATTCTCAGCAACAGCTTCAAACAGCGATACTTTCCCATTTCAGTGACACTTCACTTCAATGATAAAACCGAGACTTAAACTAAAAACCTCACCTGATCCGAATCAGGCTCCAAGCTCTCCAACTTCTCTTCTCCGATGAGAGGCTCCGGTTTCATCGCAAGTCCGCCGCTCTGTGATATAAATGACTTCTTCTGGTGCTGGCTTAGCACATGAGCTTTGTACGCAATGTATGGCTTGATCAGGAACATGCCTGTTGAGCGATCACGGGGATTACGTCATGACGGGTCAAACTGTCAGACAGCTTGACATATGACAAAATGCATATGACAAAAGGGATTTCATAGAGAACCTTGGCATTTATTTGCGGCTTCTGATGCTGAATTGAGTTACCCAAATTGAAATAATCCAACTAACGATTCAGGATGCTAATACCAATACATGGAATATGTTATCAGTTATAACTACCTGACTGATGCTCTAGTCTATCCAGCTGTTTTGTGAGAAGGTATGCCAAGTCCTCTCTCTCAGCTGCCAACTGATCCATTTCAGCTCCCAACCTATGGGAGAGAAAGAGATGGTGAAATTCGGGTATTTAATTGTGGAAGTAGTTGGAGAATGAAGATAAATTGTTCGTGATGAAACCAAAATTATCTATTTTCCAAAAATATAAATCAAATTTTCCAATCAAAATATAATCAAAACATTAGCACAAATCACAATCGGGTAAAAATGTAGTGCTTGACTTCATAGGAACTTGTTATCGGGAACTCGAAAGTAGTCTCAGATTCTGCGTCTGGTGACAGGATTCTGACATCATTCAACTCCTTGCTGAACGACACGGATTTCTTCAGTTTCACTTCGCTGTTGTCAGAGGAGGGGGAAGAGAAGGGAGGGGAGGATTTGATGATCCCTTTTGGAGAGGAATTCTTCTCTTTCTTCTTCTTGAACAGCTTGGACGATGAGAAACTTCTCTTCAGAGTTGCTGTCTTCACTTTCTTCACTCTCCTACTCTTCCTCCACTGTGTGAACTGGTTCCAGATTCCGGAACTCTGGACTGGGGGGACGGGTCTACTCGGGTAGGGAGGGAAGTCAATCATGGAGTGGTCAGAGTAGTCCGCTACCAGTGAGGGGAAGTCCTGCTGGCTGGTATCAGGGGAGTAGAGAGGGGGAGGGGAGTAGAGGACTGGAGTGGACATGTGGCAGGAGTGTGACGTCATCAGTGACATCATGGTGTGGTGGTCGAGTATCCTGGTCCCTGACTGGTAACTGTGGTTCTCAGGGAGGGTCTCCTGGTAGGGAGGAGGGAGAAGATCGGAGGAGGGGTCGTGGACAAGACACGGTTCAGAAGATCTGCGGTACATGTTGTTGTTGTTGTTGTTGTTGTTGTTGTTGTTGTTGAAGAAGACAAGAGAAACTGATGGTTGTTTTGCGTCATGTTGCTCTTTTATACCACACCACGGCATGTGATCCTACACGAGCACGAAGAGAGAGAGGGGGTCACATATCCTCTTCTCACGTGACGAATGATCTCATTCCATGGGATCAGGTTCAGTTCGTAGCCTGTCTCTCTCCCACGAGGGATGAGGTGGTCACGTGTCACGTATCACATTCACTACGTCACCAGGGTAACGCGTGTATGTGTGTGTGACGTATAGAGGAATGAGAAGTAATACACGAATGGGAAACACTAACAGTGGGTACGTCAGAAAAGCGGGTTCGAGTGACATGTGGCAAAATAGTCTCAACTTCCAGAAACGTAGTAGATATAGCTACTCCTATCTCAAGAATTGTGGAGCAATTTGAACTGTGTGTGTTGTGTTTAAGGCAAGAAGAACTGAACTCAAGCAATGAATAGGAGGCTGGAAAACCAAATCAAAAGAAATCATATTTTCGAGCAAAATTCAGATACAATCAGCTATCAGTCAGCCAACTAGCTTACCTTGTTCGACGTAGTAGATACAGTTCGTCAAGTCGACTGAGCACATCATCTATATCCTCGTCAACTGGCCTGTTCAACTGTATATTCTCTGAAACCACGTGCGTCACGTTATCATGCTATATTACATGAGGACACGTGCGTCACGTTATGCTATATTACATGAGGACACGTGCGTCACGTTATGCTATACAAGAGGACACGTGCGTCACGTTATCATGCTATACAAGAGGACACGTGCGTCATGTTATGCTATACAAGAAGACAAGTGCATCACGTTTTCAAAAACAATCGTTATTCGGTAGCTGGAAATATGTGATATTTGAAACACTCTTTTTCATCCTTGGTGTCACTGAAATTGAGGCGGAAAACCACATTGCACGGTTTCGTGGCTGTAATTATAACATCTTCAACAAGTTTTTAATGTTTTGTGGTCATAACTGTGGGCCATGTATGGAACTAGAGACAGACAATTGACAGATAAGACTCAAGACTTAACTGGTCTCCTATCAATCATTTCATCTATGCTAACCACTCCTAACATTGCAGATGAGATTTTCGCCCTCACTGCCTCACCTACCTTCCATGATTTGCATCCTGGCATGTGAAATGTAGTGTTTAGCTAGTTGTTGGAGGCGCTTCTGTGGGATTCCAGTGTAGTCCTTCATCATTCCCAACACCTCCTGCAATGTACGATATACACGTCGTGATGTATGATATTGTATTTATACATTGTACATGATGTATCATATTGTACATTGTACATGATGTTTATCATTGTACTAAATGTTCATTGGAGTGTACATTGTATTCAAATTGATTATCCTAGTGTATCAATTTGAACAAAACAATCAATGTAAAATGTACATAGTACATTGTGTACAACCATACGGAATGTACATTGTACAATGTAAACAATGTACAATGTACATTCCGTATCCCAATATCCGTACCTCATACTGTTTTGGGGTAATCTTGTGGTTGAGCATGGCTTGTTTCAGGGACCTCTTGTTATGTTCCAGATCAGTATGGGCGAACATGGCTGTATACTTGGCATGGGGCCGACGGGAACCCTGGAATTAGAGGCACATGGGTCAGGACTGGGTGGCATGTACCTATTCATAGAATAGAACATGTGATAAGTGTTTGGTAATGAATTAGGTATCCGCTGCATAACCCTAGAATTATGGGTCTTAAACGAGGTGTTTGGTAATGAGTCATTCGAATTTAATGTTGACAGAGCCTAGATGAACCAAAGTTTGAAATTAAATTTCGGGAAATCGAAGAATCCACATTCCCAGCTATACCTATATGAACTGTCTATCTGACAAACCTGTATGGAAGGCTCAGGGGCTTTAGGCTGGCTGGCAGGTTTGGAGAAGTGATGGATAGGAGACGTCGCCCTGTCACATTGCTCCACACTCACCCTGTGGATTGGGGTGACGTGAGTTTTCACCTTCCTGATTGGGGTTATAGCTGTGCTCTACACTTATAACCCAGCAAGTGCAACGGATTGACTGATTTGTAAGCTGAATTTGGGCCCAACTCCACTATCCAAAAATAGGTGCTGTATAACTTTGTATATGTTATATCTGTTATATCTGTGTTCAAATAAACAACCTAAAAACAAAACTGGCAAAACCATTTTCAGTCCAATATCTATATATCTATTTTCAATGAAATTCCCAAATCCACTGAGCTATCATGATAGCTCTGTGACACTACAGATATCGGCTCAGCTGTGTTTACCTCTTGGCAGTAGATTTGGGTCTGATTGTAGTGTCCCACGATAGCTTCTCTATCTTCGTCTTCTCCTGAGGTATAACACGATAATTAGTCGATAATTAGTCGATAATTAGTCAATAATTAGTCAATAATATTAGTCGATAATTAGCTGTTGTTGTCATGTATAGGTTGTCCCTACTGAGATGCTAGGATAAAGTGGAGTCGACCAGTTTGATTTGGCTTCGTGGAATCAATTAGGGTATCTATGTGGTCAAATAAAATTCAATAACAAAAGGACAGAAACGAGAAGAAAGCGTGGACTTTTTCACGAAATCGGAAGTTTATCGGGACAAAACATCCATACCTTGCTGAGCTTCTTGAAAATCTTGTGAACAGTCTTTTCGGAGCTATGCATCACTGAAACACGATAGTAAACTATGAAAACCGACGATTCTTGTCGAGCGCGCAAATACATACACTTCAAACATCACTAACTCACACACAGGTCAGTAAGATGGGTCACGTGACTCTTTGATTACAAAGAGAAAGAAAACGAAGAAAAAGAGAATAATTTAGCTTGCGCTTGTTAAAAAACTTGAGATTCGATTGATATAGAAGCAGTGCTGGCGATATATGTTTTGCCAATTGCTATCCACCGCGCGACGTAAAACAAAACATATGGATTCGAGTATCTCATATTGAGGAAAGACATGGAGTTTTTGCATTACCGCAGGGCCAATCAATCAATGTTAATGATGTGCATGTCGTAAAACTGTCATGTTCCGAAAAACAATAATTCGGAAATTCTATGCATGTGCATATCGTGCGGCAATTCGTTCCAGGCGCAAGTAACAACTCTATTGGAGTTATTGATTGATAAAAAATGAAAAGAAAAGGGGGAATAAAAATGAGCCTAAAACAAATTAAATAATGGACTGTTTAGTTTGTATATATAAAACTGTCACACTGTTGCTAATTGAGCTCTCGAGTGTTTTCGATCTATAATTAGCTTCGGATAAAACATTTCGAGACTTATGATCTTTAAAGACAAAATCGCATAATTAGAGTTTAATACAGCTGGGGGTGGGTATCAAGTTTAACAAAATGACTTAAAGCAGAGCAACGAGCAGTATCTCAATGGCCAGGATGAGCATTTGATCATTGGGACTATGGGGTATAGGTACTGGGTACAAAAGTACATCAAATCTGGACATTTGGCAGTGAGTTTTTAGTATTTTACTTACATTTTTTTTGGAAAAAAATTCAAGAACCAAATCGTTATATGATGGGCAATGGAGATACGAGATTAGCAAATTTTCGCGGGATACATCATATCACACTTTTTAGGGAACTTACTAAGGTTCCTAAGTGTGAAGTGAGAGTGTATCGGATTACAAAAACCCTTCCAAGAACATGGTCAAAAAATGGATCTCGTGATTTTGTCAACATTGCGAAAAAGTAAAAAACACATCTCAAGCAAAAAATGAATGCGAACGCAAAAAAAAATCTAGCGAGGAGCGTCATTCAACGAAATGACAAACCCAATTCTTCACTTGATTATTGTGGGGGATTCACTGAGCCATTGGGGGATGGCGTTAAGTAGTATTGACAGAGCTCGTCATGCCACCAACAGAACAAGTTGCTTGTCACAAATTCACCAAGCTAATTTCAGGATATCATGATTCATATTTAGATTCCTAATTTTAGGATGTACCTATGTTTATACAATACAATTGTATACAATTTGGGAAATATTTATGAGAATTTTATCAGCTAGTGCAGGTGTCGTCATGGTGATAAATTATTGAATATTGGTGGTGTATTATTGATGGATTATCATCTTTGTCACATAATATTATGTGTGCTAGGTTCTATGCATAATTTGCTGCAGGCTCGAAATTTACTCTGAGGATTGAATTCCCAGACCCAACGCGGTCAGTATTGCAGCTCACCCTGTGCAATGTTGCTCTGTATCCCTTCTATCTGCTCCTGTATATTGTTATCCTTGCTAAACTCCAGTGTGCTGATCTGCTCCATCGACCGCATCATCAGCATCGTCTCTACAAGAGTGATTGATCACACACTAATATCACGCAATGAAAGTCACGCGTTATCTGTCACGCGGTAAAAGTCACGCAGCCACGTAGTAATCGAAATGAGCAGTCTTATTGCTATAGCTCCAGTGACTTCATCATCAGGATGTCACCTCTAGTTTCTACATTCACTATTAAGAGCATCATAACTCGAGTGATAAGGAACTATAATAGTTATGCCCATATATGGGCAAAGACCCATTTCCACTAAATGGCCAGGCGCAGGTCCAATGAACGCAGGCTGAACAATGACAGAGAACGAGTCTGAAAATTTACCACCCGATGAAAAAAGGAAGAAGAAAAAATTCCCACCTGTCTCATCAATGACACCCATGTTTTGTATCTCTGACAATATATCTATCAGTTTGTCCTTGAACTCACAAACGTGGTCGTACATTGTTACAACCTGAGATCAATGGGAGATATCATAGATATCGGTGTGTTTGGAAATATTTCATTGTGTTTTTACTCCTTTTTTCCATCTACATTCAGATTTAAACTGCGATCAAAATCACGAGACACACAGGATATCAGATTGTAACAGTTTGTATCTATCATGTGTATTGTGTAAATCAAGGAGCAATGATTGATATCGCGAGCATGCGATACAAAGCTACAATAGATTTTGATGTTCGTGCATGCTATCAATATTCCTGGACTGGATACCAGTCCATGGATTGTCATCTTCCAAAAAGAATGAATATGTTGCGAAAGACTCATTTAAAAAGTTATCACAATATCACTGATGTGTTGATTCAATGTAACTTGCTCATTCACAGGGGTTAAAATTGAGATCAAGATTGTATCCAGAATCTATGATTTCACCACTCCAACATTGATAACCACCCCGCGACGTCACCATGGTAAGTTACCATGGTGACCATCATACCTAACATACCTGGATAATGACTGGATTGTCCGGACCCGGGGTCAGAGTGTTCCTAATCTCAGTGTTGGGACGCTGGATTGAGATGATGTTCTTGATTTCATCATCGTCCATACTCGTGAATCCCTGCAATAAATGATGACTCATCACTGATGTGTCATCAGTCATCACTCATCACTGATGTGTCATCAGTCATCACTGAATTGTCATAACTCATCACTGGTGTGTCATCAGTCATCACTGATGTGTCATCACTCATCACTGGTGAGTGGTGAAGTGCTATCACATTGTGATGTATGCTCGAGTTTGAAAGAAACGCGTGAGATGCGCATTCTGTATCTCACGCATGGTAAATGATAACCACTGGTTAAAGCGTGATATGACGCGTGATTTTGATGTAAACCTCAGTTGACCGTGGCACATGGTAATCCGTTGATGAGGTGGGTCGGTGTGTGAGGGGGCGTGAGGGGGTGAGTGGGCGTGGCTGTGTCAGTGTCCGAGTGGGTAAAGTGGACCTCCTTGTGAACAGAGTTGAAATCCGTGGACCGATGTACTTCCTATTCTTGAGAGAAAGGTGAAATGATGAACACGGATCCACACCGAAAAATGATTGAAGAAATTTCCGATAAATGGAGGACTATTTTCTGGCAGAGGGCCAACTCACCGTATGCCGACCATGGCCATGCTCTGACTCGAAACTGTCGTGAACCTCCTCCTCATCCTCAACGATGGGAGTCTGATCCTTTTCATTCAACTTCTCCCCGATTGCATGGTCATGCTCCAAACTCTCTGCTTCCATCTCCGCTACCATCTTCCGGAACTTCTCTACCTAAACACAAGGAAATATCTCGAAATGAAAATCTGAGTCTTAGCTTTTCATAAATTCAAAAGGTATGGAGCGTTGGTCATCCGTAATAATGAAGTAATCTTAATTGTATCAAATAGGTATTAATGTACTTATTTAGTCAATTCAATTCAAATAAGCATCGATCGTTAAAATCACTTTGAAATCTGTTTTTTATCACTTATCAGTCGATGAAGGTTAAAACATCGTTGGAATTCCTAACCTGGGATTCAAGCTGAGTTTTTTCCTTTATCCAACCCTTCTTCGCACTTGACAACTCATTTCTCAGCTTGTCCACCATACTTTGGTTCTGTGAAAGCTAAGTACTGAGCATGAGCATATTTTGTAAATCATAGACATCGAGATATTTGCTTTCTCCGGGAATTTCGTGCAAAAACTTTCCAAATTTATCAGAAAATTTGGAGATGAATCTATTGGAGAAACAAGTTTTTCATCCTTATTAATCATCACCTCCTTGTTATTCTTCTCAATCTCAGCCTCGACCTCAGCTCTCTTCCTCTGAAACTCTTCCTCCAATTCCGTGTACTTCTTGTTGAGCGCCTCCGTGGGATCGATAGACACGTTGGATGTCGTCTGAGAAGGAAACTATGAGTATAAAAACCTAAGAAATGTGCGCGTGACCTAAGCAACGCGTTGTCAATGGCAACGCGTTACCATATGATCATATAATGGCAATCCCCTTTCCCCATAGCAACGCGTACCTATGTGGTGCGTCACTAATACTACCCATTACAGGCCATAGCAACGCGTTACCATGGCAACACGCGTGACATATTCTCCTTAACCACGGCCCCGTCACTCACAATGAACAGATCAGACCCTAGGTCCAGGCTGAATCTGATTCCCTCATGGCCGGCACCGGGCTGTATAACATCTTTAGCCGAGAGAATGTGGGGTGAGACCACCTCTTTGCCACGAGGGGCTGGTCTACTCAGGGTATTGATAGCGCCGCCGCCACTAGCAGCGCCACTTCGGAGTGGCATACTGATGAATCACGGCTATTGTGTTGAGTGGTTGTTAGGGATTTCAATGTTAGCTAAGGCGGCAATGTACGAGCGATAACTTGAATTGGATCGGTAACTTGGAGCAATAACTAGACCAAATAATCACCAAATAATATGGAAAGGTTAATAAAGTTGGCGAATAAAGAACACCGCATAGGTATCTAAAGTAATGGCAGCATCGGAAGACATGTTTGGTCCTGCGTGACCATTCCAAGTGACTGTTACACATCCTTGTTAACCTAGTGTCGCAAGCAAACCTGTGACAGCTGTCAGATATACTGTCTTATACTCACACAGATGTTAGAGAGACACCTAACTTAATGTAAGGTGTCTCTCTGACAATCAGTAAACAAAAATAAATGAAAAGAATCTTTCTTTTCAAAGAATCTTTCAAAAGAATCTTTCTTTTCTGGAATAAATTTTTTTCATGAAGTAACAAATTGAGTAAAATGTTACATTCTTTTCAGATGCATTTACATAGCTCAGATAAGATTCCAGATTTCCAGAACGCATTCTCGTTTTCGATGATCGATTCAAATTTTTTTTTTCTGCTGAAATTTGATTTTAGATCAAATAGTATAAAGAAAGCATGTACAAATCACTCGTCATTAGCAACAAAAATTGGTGCCTCAGACTCTTCAAACTTCACACCCCAAGATTAGANCACACCCCTCTCTCGATATTGTGTACTAACCCGGCCACACCCCTCTCTCGATATTGTGTACTAACCCGGCCACCGGGCCACACCCCCTCTCTCGATATTGTGTAGGTACTAACCGGTGCCGGGACTACTGTCTCCTCCTCCTCCTTCTTGACTGGAGATATGGACACTGTAGGGGTTGAGGACTGCTTCGACGGCCTGGAAGAATGCGGGGGATTGAGGTTAGTTGGGGAGAATGAGATGTTACGCTGCCAAGTTCGTTATTATAGCTTGATCTACTGGAATAGCAGGTCATTCTGAGATGATGTGTGAAGTTATCACATGCCACATTAATAATATACAAGCAGATGGTAGTAGCGATGAGAGACGAAAACAGCAGAGTCTATCCTGAAATGACGCTGAAATGACCAGCCATGCATTCAGTGTATACTTTATCATGTTTATAGTCATTTCTATAGCGCTGTATAAGGCATGCAAGAAGCGTCCAGTAGCATTCCAGATCTAAGTATCAGACAAAGCAAGTTATATTTTCCATTCCATTCACGTATTATGGAGTGAATATGTTCATTCAAATTTTCATTTCAGACTTCGTCATTAAATTCTATTTGAGTTAGTCTAGCAAGTCATGCAACAAGTCAAATTGTTTTAACCTAATGAACAAACAATTAACAAGCTTCCTTAGTAAGACACTGTCCTGCTAGCAGAAAACTTACAATTTGTTCTTTTTTCGTTTCTTTTGTAACTGCTCGTTTAAACTGATATGGATTCGTTGAAATGAAATCGACCACACCCATATTTCGGTTATTTTAGATATTTTTGATGAATTTCAAAAAATTTCCTCACCGAATAGCTTCTTCCAGCCTTGCCTCCAGATCAGCAATCTGAAAGAATTATATGAGTCAGTAGAACAGAAAATATCTTCCATCAAATTCTTTTGGTTATTCTTAGACTTTGATTAGGACACATGCAAATTTCTATAGCTAAGAGAACTTGCTAATGGAACTTGATATTTAGAGTGAAGAGTTCTTATTCATAGCAACATGCAAAAAACAAAGAGAAATTTCCTGAGATTCTTTCCTATCCTGATTATTCATTGATTCAGAACACATGCGTTGAGTAGGTAGATTGAATCATTGCTAGACTCATATTCTACACGGGGTCACCGCATACCATGGAGGGAGAGAGGCATGCAGAGCAATCTCTGATATCATTCATTGGATGTATCAAGTCAGTAACATCTATCATTCTACATCATCCAAATCATCTATTCGTCCTTGAGTAGAACTTAGCATCATCAGATAGACTAGCATCATCAGATAGACTAGCATCATCAGTGATAGACTAGCATCATCAGATAGACTAGCATCATCAGAT
>CAMPET010000052.1:304680-315556 GCA_946803715.1 Beroe ovata | reverse complement strand
TGTGTGTGTGTGTGTGTGTTTGCAAAAACTCTCTTAGCATGTACTACACATATGTGAGAGACCAGCATAATTATTGCATGTCCACAACTCAGAGTCTCCACAACACGCTTAATTTTAAACGACAACAATAGACTTGAGTTTTACACAACACAGTGTTAAGTCGGAATTGACCAGTTTAAATTCTAAGTGATTTCTATTCGAGATCAGTACACTGAGTTGGTGTCAGGGAGCACAATAAAACTTTATTCCTGTGGTTCGGGTACGTGTTGTGAAACACAATGAAATATTACATAACGTTGTATATCAATTTCTCGCCTACACACGTGTATCTGTCACGTGTGCCGTTTATCGAAGAAAACACGTGTTGCACAATGTAAAATCTCAATTAGCAACGTGAATTATGTAGATCAAAACAAAGCATCACGGTCGACGCACGCTTGCATGGACACATGGAGAAGTCTACATTAGCGAGGTTTGCAGTGTGAACCCGGCTTTTTCTACAATTGCGAAGCTAACCCTGGCTGCCAAATTGTTTCGGATTTCTGTGCTACTGAAGCTCGTGTATGATTGTGACATTTCACAGGGGATAGAACTGGTGATCCACCTTCTATAGCTAATTAATTATTTAATTAACGACGCCAGCGACCTTGTTAACTTCATCGGCGACACAAAAGTGTGCAATTTCCTTGGATTTTGACGATTTCTCTCCAGTATTCAGGCTGATTTTTGTTGGACGAAAAAAGCAGTGGTTCTCGAATCTCGTTCCTAAATTCGCAGCATTAGGAGCGGTGCAATATAATGAAATAAGACAAAATCTTACTTGATCATGATATGAATTCAATAATATCAAAGAAATTTTTTGTAATAAATTGCCCCCACCAACCAGCTATCAAATTGTGGATGACTTACTTTTCAACTTCTGCTGATTTCATTTCCAGGGTGATTCTGAGGCCATCAGCCTTGGCATTAGCTTCTGTTAAATCTGAAATACATGACGTCTGAGATAAATCAACGGCAAGGGCGATTGAAAAATTTTCTTTTTAATTAGACCAACTTTTGATAAGTAATTTGAATAAGATAGATAGAATAGGTACGAAGAGTAAGAAGGCTGTTTAACTAAGTATTGAGTTTTGATCATCCATCATTCATTTAACGGATCAATATCTGTTGCTTACTTCTGGATGTAGTTTCGAGTGTGTCTTTCAGTCCGAGAAGCTCGTTTTGGGCCTCTTTCAGAGCTTGTTCCAATTTCTTTGTCTTCCTGAAGAAAGTCCATTAAGTTTCTGTCCACTCACTTTAGCTCTTTTCATTTAATTTTACATATGGCGGGAACTGCAAATTTTTTTCCTGTCCAATTGTACCACGGGTATATCACAATATATCAGAGGTACATTTATTGGACAAAAAACCAATTTTGCAGAGACCGTCAATCTTATTAACTCAATATTTCAGGGCTATATATTATTCTCCTTGAAAGACTTCCGTTACAATCATTTCTCTCTCTGGTGTTTTAAAGATGACATGGACAAATTTGATCGTAATATCCAGGCGGAGAGATAGAAATTGTTCGCACAAAAACACGTGACAGTGACAGTTTGATATATAATCCACCTCATCAGAGCATATTAATTACATATATTCTCATATATTGATCTCATTTATATTCACACAAATATCCTTTGTCACGAATCATATACCCGTGAGATGGAGAGAGACTCCAAACACCCCCTCTTTTGACAAGTAGCAACATATATAATATACGAATCAAGCTATGAAAATTGAATACATCAAAATGTTTGGATGCGATGACCCCCCCACGGCCCACATGTGAAGCACCATCATATGACTCTCTTCCCCCTTCCTATCTTCTATAAAAGTGTTTGGGTACAATCACACTTTCGTGTAGGTGAAGGATCTTCTCAGAAGTTTAACGTATGAAATTCAACTAATGAATTATTATTTAGGACTTTTCAGGTCACAGAAAAATGAATGTAGTCGTGAGTATATATTAATGAATTTATGAATATAATTCTACTCATTTTGATCATGAGACTATAACATTATCATCAGGCTGCCACCTGAGTCTTTGGTACAAAAAGGGAAGTATGAGGGGGGGGGCTTATTCGATATCCTTTATTCTTTATCAATTTTCATGAGAATTACGTGAATTCAATATTCCATATAAAGTAAAATGAGGCAGTTGAGCAAGAATTGAACGTCATACTACGTATAGTGCTTTCACTGAAAATGCAAGAATAGAAAGGACTGGATATCACCTTATATTCTAGTTATCGTGCGAGGAGAGTTTAAACGCAAGGAAATATTTTCTATTACCATGACGGCATGACACATCTTAGCAAGCTCATTTTTTTTCAAGAACACTTGAATTTCTCCATTGTAATAAGCATCAGTTAATTTGAAGATGAATGTTCCTGGTATACCGCAAGACACCAGAATATTGGCATATTTTCAATACAACGTGAGATACGTCTCAGGTTCCCACTGAGAATTTTCATGTCCAAATGTAAGTCCAGACATAGTTTCAATGTAGCTTCATAGTTAGGTATCATACATGAATTAAGGACGCACGTGTGTATGTAAGTATGAATGTCTGTGTGTGTGTGTATTCGTGTGCAATGCACCTGTGCAACCTGCACATGTGCACTAATAACACTAATAAACATTAACTGGGTCACCATGGTTACTGACACACGACTAGTCACTAGGTATATGATGTGTGTGTGTGTGTGTGTGTGTGTGTGTGTCTGTGTGTGTGTGTGTGTAGAGGAGTATGGAATTTGATCATATGAGTTGCGCACTATGACACATTATATGACACATGCATATGATTTAGCTAACACACACAATATGACAGCTCCGACTCAAGCCGTAAAATGAATGAGAAATACCTATTGAACACGTTTCAAGAGGAAACATGATCCACTACCAGCCACTTCATTATCAATGAAACCATTGTGAATGAAAACAAGTTTGAAATTTCACCCTCATCTCTTTTTAGAAATAGAAGAAACTTTATTCAGTATTCGCAAAAGTCGTAAACGTCATGAATTCTCGAATAAATTCAGTTTTCACTGTTTCGTTTGAGAGCCCCTTTTTTTCTTTCAAGCATGTGAATTTAGCAGCGATAACAACAAAAACCTCCCTTCTCTCTCTATTGTCATTCACCAAAGTGGGTCGACTATTTGGTACCCTTTTCAGAGAAAGTACACCACTCCTTGTTGCACGAGTCCCTCATATTGTCATATCAAGTTGCTGAGCTATGAGCAAGGACCGAGATGTGAATGCGTGCTCATATCTGCAGCTCGTCAAATAAGATTATTGTATGGACAGATTATCATATGGACGGTATCCATTGTGCAATGTGCGAGACTGAACTTTCGCAGCGCCCAAGGAACAGCACCTTGAGCTCCTTCATCAAAATGGTAATAATGTGCGCTTGAGATTATATTTTGTCAAGCAGCTCATAATTTAATTCAAAAACGTCGACGTGCACAATTTCAAATGTTGTCCCTTGATAAACATTGACAAAATGAAAAATTCAAATGAGACCTTCTTTAGCAGGCCGTTACTAATCTACATACAAAATGAATGTTTGAGATTTACCAAAAAGCTCTCTGAAGTCTCGAGAACAAATGACATTCAGTTAATCCCTCAACAATTCACTTTTCTGACACACCATGAACTATTAGTTTTGAGTAGCCTGCAAACTATGATACATCTCCTCTATACTCAATAATATATTTCAGAGAGAGGAAGTCCTCAATTTGACAAAATCGAAGTCGGAAATTATCAGAAGATCGCCATTCCATGGATCCAAAGTGGCCTTTTGTAACAAATTCTCCCTTAATTTCACTATGTAATGAAAAGTCAGCTGTTTGTACACAAACCATTATAACTTAAGTATAAATGACGAATGTGTGTAAGCTACATGCTATGGAGTATCAGTGAAGTATCATGAAGTGAAACTGCATGAATCATGAATGGACTTAATGAGGAACAATTTCATTCGATGAAGGACAAGGAAACCTTTTGCTACAGTTAAATAGAATTTTGTTATAATTTGAGAAGTACAATTTCGAATGGAATTTGAAATCCCAAGGGGTATGGATTAGTATTGACATGGTGTTGGATTACTAAACCTATCCGAGTTTTATCTTACTGGGTGTGGGGTATTGGGTGTGGTATGTGACGCTAGATGTAGCTGTCACGTGACCGGACAATGTGCCACTTAGGTGATAGAAAACGTCAGGGCAGCGCCACTCATGATCTATTATTGGCATAGTGGCCAGTCGCCACCAAGTTAAAGATATGAGGCATGAGCATTATAAAATTGAGCTCTCTATCGCTTATTCTCAATAAGGATCATCTCTCATTCTCAATAAACAAACTCACCATACTCCATCCCTCATATCAATCTACAGATAAAGCCGTCTATAGAGAATAGTAGATCCCAATTTCCCAATTTAAAAGTCTAATAAGGCTATTACCCCCATCTTTTTTCCTACCTGAGTCATTCCAACTTCCTTTTTTCCAACTTCCTTTTTTCCAACTTCCTTTTTTCCAACTAACATCTTTTCAACTTACTTTCTTCCTACCTACTTTCTTCCTACTTACTGTTTCCCACTTACTTCTTGTTTTCCTTGTCTTTGAGCTTGGTTGAGTAGCTATCCATAAGCGCGTTGTGGATACTAGCCAGCCTCTCAATGGAGGATGAGGCAGTGTGCAGACAGTCGACTGCCTGGTCATAGCTCTTCTCGAAATCAATGTCAGGCAGAGGGGAGGAGTCCTGGTCGTCCTCTTCATAGAGCAGGAAAAACTGCGGGGGGGGTGTATGATCGTCATTTGTCATTAGGGAATTGAGATATTAATAATAAAGGGTTCTAGATAGGGGTAATGGTAGGTTTTCATTGACCCTCCCTTCAATACACAGCGCCGGTTATGTACCTATGTTGAACTTTAAGCTCCCTTTGGCGCTGAATGGTTATATAAGATTTAAATTCTAATACTTTAGATAGTGGTGAAGCCTTACATGAGATGGGCTGATAAAATTTCTCCCATGGTGTCAGACGTAAGCACCCTGTAACAACCGAATTCTCACTGCCCATGTTTCATATTACACGAGACCTTATTACGCGTGACCAACTGACAATAGGTGGATTCAAACTGGTCTCTTTGTAGTTATGAAACATGAATATGACTAGAACTGAAGGAGCTTCATTCAGAATATGAGTTTGAGTCAGGATTCCTATGAGTTTAAGGTGAAGCCTAGAAATGGAGTAATGGCTGGATAGTCCTTAATTCATTCGAGTGGTGCCTTACATAACCAATCACCAAACCTACTGCCGTAAAAAATTAGGTACATCGGTTCGGACAGTTCTATGAAAGCAATTTTGTTACTGACGCCCCCTTCAGACTGTAAGCTTTTCTCGAGAAGCATTCGTGTGTCCCAAGGTGACTTTATGAGAAACAATGGGACTTGAAATCCATCGTTTTCTCATTTGGCCAAAAAAAGAAGCAATGATAATCGAAGCTGATCTTTATTCGAAATGAAAATTATTTAATTATTATGAGTGAAAAATGACAATATTATGACTCACGTTATACAGCGACTCCAGTAGCTGAAATAATACGTGTATTAGGTTATCATTATTTCATTTGGATAATCATACCCTATTGGCTAATCATACCCAATGGATAATCATACCCTATTGGATTGAAATTTTCAATCCAATAGATTTATTCGATTATGATCATTGATTATGAGTCGGTCATAATTAATTCGCAGAGGATTGAACTCTTAATGAGCAATAAAGCTATAAGTCTCCAATCACATCTAGAGAAACTAATACAAAGATGACCGACTTAATCAATTTAAATTCTATTTCCGGAGTGATCAATTTATAATACTACAAATTTTCAAAAGTGTTACAAACTTTTTAACCAACTACACTCAGCTATAATGAAGTCAGGCAAAGACTTCTTCCTGTCAAAAGAAATAACAAACGGTCCAACAAGCACTTTGAAAACTGGAATCGAGTTAACGCTTATTTATCCAAGTAATCATGGAGGTTCGGTAAAGTGTATGAACAATATAAGTATTCCACATTAAAACCAACAAAGCTTATATTTTAGCACTCTGAGCACCCCTGAAACTCCGCTACCTATCCTCTTAAAGATCTTCGTCAAAGATAAATCAAAACATTCGCTCAATACAAGGGTGTATCATTCTGAAATTTGCATGAATGCTGCCAAGATTTTGCTCCTTTTGTTATACCCAACCATGCACTGAACGGTGCCAATTGGTCGTAAGAAAAGATCAAAATAATACATGAATAACAACAATATGACGTAGATGAAAGTGCTTGACACGCAGACACACACGAAAACGCAGACACACACAAACACACACACATGCACACAACACACACATACGTCATACACACACATCTGAGCTTTGATGGTGAAAGACAGAACTAATCTAAGGAAATAAGGAAGTAATAGGATAAGAAATTGATGAGAAACTAACTTTGCTTTTCTTCTCAGAAGATTCATTGAACCCGATAATGAAGACGTCAAAGTCTTGTTCTGATTTCTGTCGATCTAGCTTGAAATCCTGCCCGTCTCCTAAGGTGCTCATCGCTTGAAATTGTGTGTTAGAATACATGAAAATACAATTAGGAACGAACTATGAGATACTAGATGAACAAGAATTTGCAACGATTCGATGTTTATGACAGAGCATACCTAGATCATATTTAGAAAGAGCAAGTGAGATCCTGTCTTGTATCGAGCCAAGTTTGTCTTTGGTCTCTTTCTGTCTCCTCATCCTTTTCTTGTCAGCATGTCCAGCAAGAATCTGTAGTTAGATTTTCAATATAACATATATTTCTTCTTGGGTGATGCTACCATATACCAAGACCTTCAGTGAATATTGACGTATGAAAATGAATTCTGTGTAATTTCCCCTGATCCAATATGAAACAATGAGAATATTCTGTCAATTTGCACCTCCTGGGCTACACTGTCTCCAAGACTGTTCTCTCTGTCATCAGCTCCCAAGTCCATGAAGGAGGCTTTGCTGATGCCGCCAGTCTCGCCTTGGTAAGACCTCATTCTAGTTGCCATCTGGTATTTCTTGAAGGTTTTTCAGGAAACTTTCACATTCTAGAAATCAAATTGAAAATGTTTCACACTTTGTGGTAGGTACATATCTACTGTACAGTGTAATTGACATAAATCCGTTTGCGACTTTGGCCAGGCTCCAGTCTTAAGTAATTCATCAGCATAGTTTTTCTCAATAATTCAGGATTAGTGCAGGAGGATATCAGGAAAAACAAGTGACTGTTACATAATTTATCAAGAAAGCATAGTACCAACAATCAACATATCGCCAAAATTGTAGGGCAAAAAATTGGCAGTTCAAACTATAATGGATATTGTGGATGATATCAATTCCTGATTAATAACAACAGCAGAACTGATAACAGCAACGAAGACGAAATACAGGTAGGTACCTGCGTAATAAGCATTCTGTTAGGAAAGAGATCAATTGTTGTGATTCTGTTAGCTTCTACCTACGCATCTAACTGGATTGCTTAATGTTATATGCAGCATTATGCTTCACAGAAAGCTTGAATGAAAGTGATTTGCTATTTTCTAGAGACTTGGAGTATATCAAGAGCATAGGTAACACAACAGCATACAGATGTGAAAAGAACGAAAGCAAGGCATCATATTTAAATGCACTTTGATCTGATATGTTTTTGGCATCAATAAAGCCAAGTATTAACAGGAAATAAATCAAGCATGTAGGGAGAAAGCAAATGACATAAGACATTGTAGTAGAAAGGGATACTTTAAATACAACTTTCTTCAGCTTCCTGAGGCTTTCCCGAGATGAAAGCTTACTGAACTTCCAGTGAACTACTAAAAATGTAGTCAGAAGGAAAAAATCAAAGAAGAAGATTCCTCCCAAAAATATGGCACAGCAAATTTTCAGATTTGACTTGGTAAGAATTGGCAA
This sequence comes from Beroe ovata, assembly GCA_946803715.1. Taxonomy (NCBI): domain Eukaryota; kingdom Metazoa; phylum Ctenophora; class Nuda; order Beroida; family Beroidae; genus Beroe; species Beroe ovata. The sequence continues at coordinate 307,512 of CAMPET010000052.1, read as the reverse complement.
GCAGCCAACCCTGCCAGCTGATGAGATGACATACTGAAAATCAAGTTTAGCAGGGAATATGATCAGCATGCTCAAAATTACAGAAATCATACAACAAGCAGTTACACAGTACTTGACTGTCTTGCAGGTCATCAAGTAACGATAAATAAGAGGTGAGGTAACAGCTATTGTTCTTGAAAGGCAAATGAAAGCCACGAAAACTGAAATATAGCTAAAATAAACTGTTTGCACCATTCCAAAAACAAAGCAGCCATGAATGGTGCTGATATATCCCAAACCTTTGGAAAATGTCACTATCCCATTGACTATATTTCCAGCTATAGTAAAACCAAAGACCATGAACATGGGCTGTTTCTTCGAATAAATGCTATAAATAGCTCTCAAAACATAGGTATTGTGAGGTATGCATAAAATGCCAAGAGTCAAGAAGGTAACAGAGAGAATTATTATCTCTGGAGGTGAACCAGCTAAAGGGCTCCCAGTGGGATGGGAAAGTGATGTCACTGGGTACCCAGAAGTTTGATTGGCATGCTTGGCAGATAGGTTACCTCCTATCACAGTATCTGCTTCTAAAGACCTGCAATATGTTTTATCCATATGGCAATACTACTGTCTATTCAAATAATGACTGCTCAATATCAAGAACATGAAATTTTTTGATACAAAATTATTAGCAGCAGAATTGACTTTGATTAAATTGATTTTGACACACAGACAACAATGTTCTGTGTTCAAGGCATTATATTAAACAAACCCAGGTGTAGAAGTTACTTCATGTGGGAACCACAGTTTACCAGTTGGTTCCTTGTCCCAATTCCTAGGCATCACAGTTCACACTAATGATAGAAGAAGTTATAGAAGCATTTACTTAATGTGAATGATGGTTCCAATGCTGTAAAATATAAACAATTTGTTTTACTAAACAATTTGTTTTTTTTTACTATACCCATAAAGCCATGGTAAATGATTTGAATATCTGAAAACTGTTTCAGACTCCTGTAGTCCTTTGTTTTAGAAAATGACCATAGAACTCTCAGAAATGGAACTCTTATTGATAATCAGATTTTGATTTGCCTGGTGATGCTAGGCCCAGCTGATTCAAGCCACAAAGACAGTGCCAAAAAACAGTGAAATAGGCAAATTTTGAGTTTTACTGAATACTCAAAGGTATGCAGGGGTTATCTCTAAATTGGGAATCCGTCACTGGTTATCAAACAGAGAATATCAAAAGAATAAACCAGTGAATGATGATCAATCATATCATACAAAATACTTGTAGATTTGCAAATTCATGTCAACATTGTATGGATTTGAAATTTGAATGCTTGTATGTATTCTATTTTCCCAAATGGGATTTGGTTGTTTCTGTTCGCGGAATCTGGCGCTTTTTATTCTAAACTCTATGATATGAAAAAGAGCGCGCCATATTCGACAATCGACATACTGCCGCCACATCACAAGAAAAAGCTGCAGTGTCTTTTGTTTCCACACGTGCTTCTCGTGCGCCTTCATCGAAGGCCGAAACAGGGACTTCGATATAAAAGCGCGCGCAAGAAACAGCGGACAGATAACATCCGGCAATAATTGAAAATAGAACAGGGGGACGGGGGGGCGCGGCGACTTTGCTTTACATTTCAAATTTGTCGATCGATGATAGACCCTGTCGAGAATTTCGTTTCGCGCGCGCGCGGCGCTAACTTATTCTCGCGGCTTGCATCAGCGGCTTGCATCAGCGGTCTAGCATCGCCAGACAAATTTCAAATTAATTTTAAATGTTGTATGATATGAGTTGTTTCAGAAACAGTGCTTCTCGGATTCGATCGCGTCGCGCGATTGCGCGAACCTCGCGTCGCTCCGCAGCGTGTCGCAGTGACCGGCTAAATCTTGGTTGTCGATGATAGCCCCTGTCGAGAATTTCATTGCGCGCGCGCCGTTGTAGGATTTTACCCCACCGTCGGTGCGCGCGATTTTCAATCCTTGCCAGGGATAAAATCCCGCCAGCAAGGCCAAGGGTATGGTGAAATCCTTTAAGCGCGCCGCAAATTATTCTCAGACAGGCTCGCGTCAGCTGGGTCTATGGCATCGCCAGGCAACCCAAATCTTGCGCGCATTTGGGTCACCCGAATCTGGCTCTTGATCTTGCTGACTTGCTTATGCTAATTTGCTAAAGCTAAATATAAATCCATCGCCCTAACTTTATCACGTGACTTAGGTTTTTCGATCCGAAATCCACGGAGACGCGCAAATCGCCAAACCACGGAGATGCGCAATTTTTTGAAAATTCCTATTTTTGTCTCTTTTTAGGTATTAATTTAAAACAGTCATGAATCGACGTATTTTAGGCGCTGATTCGAATCACCCCTTGGCCTTGTGATGTAGGGTGAAAATGCTTCTCTGGCGAGTTAATGTTATGGCGAAAAACTGATTTGGTCAGTGTCACGTGACCAGAAATTTTTCCACTTTAATTTTAAATCGTTTTTTGCCGTTTTAAACCCTCTGGTTAGGGTTTGGGTTTGGAAGTGTCAAGTGAGTTAGGGTTTGGGATGAGTCAGGAAACCGAAAAACATAAGTCACGTGATAAAATTAGGGCGATCGATTTAGTAATACTAATAGTACGAGCTGCCAGCGCGCGTGGAGTATTTGTACTCCTTGGGCACGCACCGGGCAAAGAGGGTACACAAAAGGGGCATTTTGGGGGCTAAAAGGGGAAATTTGCCGGCGAAAAAGGGGCACTTTGGGGTCGTAAAGGGGGCGTCGGAGGAGCAGTCAATAGCCCGTCAATAAGGGGACACTTAGAGTTAGTTTGACCTAAATAGGATGCACTTTGACTTT
>CAMPET010000052.1:281205-301304 GCA_946803715.1 Beroe ovata | reverse complement strand
TGTGTGTGTGTGTGTGTGTGAATACGATCATATACAATAGTCAGAGCTCAGCAAATCATGGACTACGTACTGCTACTGCTTGCAAAGACAGATGAGAGCTTGGAAACAAGAAGATGAGAATTTTTGCATCTCATAAATTTCAACGTGATGAAGTACTATTTGGGATGTGTGAAATCACGACAATTTGTTTCACGCAATACATGCATTGTTTGCAAGCATAGGATTGTGCTTGCGTTAAGGACATTATGAGCTAATTCTCTGTAGCCCTGATGAGCCGAGTATCATCACTTGCTTTCTAATTTGTTATTAGTTTCACAGCGACTTCCAAATCCTTACTTTGTCGAAAAACGGGATTTTCTTGACCCGATAATGATATATTTTTCATGGGGCCCACAGAGGACTTAATTTCCACAGAGGACTTAATTTCCATAGGGGCAGTCTTAAACAATCCAGAAAACCCCCTGAAAACACAGGCCGGCATGTATCACTGTCAGTATAGGCTGGCTGATAAACCGTCTGTAAACCGTCTGAAACAGCGCAGCCGGCCGAATTATGGCGTCGGACAATCAAATATAGAACATTCATTTCGTGATTTTGGAAGGGCGTTAGACCGGCATCAGACCGGCGCCAAAGTGGCAAACGGACTTATGCCCGATAAGACCAAGAGTTCACTAACTCTAAGTTAATCAGGCCCGTCCCCAATTAAAAAGTGGAAGTCACAGATGTGCGATGAATCATTGAATTGATAGCCAACAGAACTAAAAAGTACTAACCGTGATACAATAATGAACCGTGACCGAAGGCCGAGGTTTTTACTTTTAGTTTTACCGAGTTATTAAACTGAATTATGCAACGTCTTTACAAATATGGCACCCATTTCAAACACAAGGAAATGTTTTCAAGTATGATCTGAGTTAAAATATTGATATGCAGCTGTAACAGTAGCCTTCGTTCCCATCGTTAAATAATAACGATAATTCGGGGTATTGCCCAAATTTCACTCGGCTATTGCTAACGCGCCTCGAGGACGGCCAAATACGCACCTCATAAGTGTAGAGTAACTTTATATATCGCACTGTCAACTATAAAAAACACCATTAATACAATTACCATAATAAATTATTGCACACGGTCTACGATGCCTATATTTAGGGCTTTGAGTGCACTGCATAAACCTGTCGGGTAGGTACATAATTTAGTTTAACTGGAATTAATTTAGTTAGTTTACCTGGAATTTTGAGTCCAAATCAGAACACATGCATAGCATTGGCAGTGGCATGGACAAATGGCCGCACCATTAAAATATTGAAGCTCGCTCTCTATTGCTTCGTTAAGAGAAGTCCAACTTGGATTCAAGTTGACTTGATATTTCCAAAATCACGCTCGTGCAGAAATCCGCATATTTGATAGATCCATTTTAATCATTTTGGCGTGCTCAAAATTTTAAACCGCTAACCGATCCAAAAATACCTTTCCAGAAGAGTCAAAAACCATCTTTCTCCATCCAGCTCATCTCTCCTAGTTATACAAACACAAGTTTATATTTTCTCAGTACCTGATTTTCCTCGGGATTAATTAAAACACTGCGTTTCTTTGGCCGGGTTTCATCTGCATATATATTATGTAGGCTACAATATATGCTCAAAGTAACAAGTATGGTGCTCTTTGTGAGTGATGCAAATTTGTAAAAATTTCTAAAATTTCCAGTCGGATCCGTCTTTTCGCAAACAGAGTCGAGCGCGCAGTTGATTGCTACAACACGACCAATGTTTGGATTGGAGTGCGTTATGGTAACAGCGTATAACTGCTTGCCTATCCACTCTCGGATTAGCACGTGACATTGCACGTGACGAGTGTTAGCAACAATACAAAAACGTCAGAATGTGTCACGTGCGGCGTGTTGCCAGAGTAGAGGTGAACACGTGGCGTTGTCACGTGCACGGATTTTGTCTTGTTAAAAAGGTCACATGTCTTGCTTGTCCACACTTACAAACACTTGCAATGCACAATAGAGTGAGATTACGAGAACTCATTTTTCTATCTTGCAACTGTTTTTGTCAATTGTTGCTCCCTTTGATCATCAATCGCATTTTGATTGATCGTGGATACATTGATGGCCTTGAAAGATGCATAAAATCGTGTGATTTCACACGGCTCCCAATCCTTCCTTATTTTCATATGACTTCTCGCCAAATATAAGGATCCTACAGCAGTACTTTGGCAAATTTTTGGACAGTGCGTTCATTGATATTACCGAATATCCAATTCCCAAATGTTTGCTTGATAAATTGGAAATTGAGTCGATTATCTTCAGCTACGGCCTGAACAATTAGATATTTTTACGTGATCAGATTAGTCCAACCAACCAAAATTGACACAAGACCTTACGATGTGTGCGTCAAATCATGCTCAAGTGCCATGGTAACAATTGTTACCCTGGTAACAGTCTAAACTCAAAAACAACATTACCATCGAATCATATCACCATGACAACCGTTCTGACAACTCACAACTCTGAAAACAATTCACCATGACATGTCACCCTAACGACACATCAACCTACCGAACACTTCACCCTGACAACACTCCTGAAAACACTCCTGTCAACCATCCTGACAACCATCCTGACAACAGATAGTAACAGTTCCACTCTCCCTAGCTCTCCCTCGTGGCTCGGAATGTTGATGGGACCTCTGTTCATCGCCATCCTGGCGTGCTACACTCAACTCACGGTGTCTGAGTCTCGGTGCAACTACCGCACTCTCATCGACCCATACTTCATGGAAACGGAGCTTCACTGTTTTGACACAGACGAGGAAACCTACACTGCCACCGCAGAGTATGACTTCGAGAAATGCGCCGTCGGCGGCTTCAGGACTCTCCGTGACGCGCCACTTGGGCTCGCGTGTGTGGAGGGAAGCACTCTGGTCGGTTACTACAAGTACGATTGTGTGGACGGAGTTTTGGGAGGGGAGGTTACTGAAGATGCCGTGCTCACTGTCTACTCCAAGTGTGTGGATTCTTCTACTGCAGCTGTCTGCGCAAACGTAAGTAGATCCTACAACTCTAATACTCATACTGATAGTGATAATGACTGCGTGTTTGATGAATTACCTACAACTAACCACACTCTTTTTAGACTATCAACACTGCCACCAAACTCTACATCGATCCCGATTTCCACGTAAACCATGTGGATCTTATCACCGTTGAGGAAGAAACTGGAGGTGAAACTGGTGGTGAAAGTGAAACTGGAGGTGAAACTGGAGGCGAAACTGGCGGCGAAACTGGCGGTGAAACTGGCGGTGAAACTGGCGGCGAAACCGGAGGTGAAAGTGAAACCGGAGGTGAAACTGGCGGTGAAACTGAAACAGGAGGTGAAACTGGCGGCGAAACTGGCGGTGAAGCTGAAACTGGCGGCGAAACTGGCGGCGAAACCGGTGGTGAAACTGGCGGCGATGTAACCCCGGTTGAACGAAAACGAAGAGAAACAGAAACAAATGGTGAGTATAGTCTGATAACGAACAGTTTAAATCAGAAACAAATGATACCATTTCTTGAAAAGTTGTCAAACGTTAACTGTGCTCACTTAATATGGCTGATCCCTGAAAATCTTTCCCCTCTCTCCCCAGTCTTCTACCCACTGAAGTGCTCTGAAGGATACGCTTTCGATGCCAATGTGCCCGCCGTTTACGGTTACTGTACGGGGAATGATGACAATGGCGGCAACACCTTTGCTATCCATGAGGATGTGTCAGACTCCAGTTGTTACGGTAAAGCACCTCTCAATAGTGGGGAACCTTTCGCCATGAAATGGGGGTTTTGTGGGAAATAATCGATAGATAAATACCCCGGAAGAATTTAGTCCAATAAATCAATCAATCAACCAATCAATCAATCATATTCGTACTGAACTTCTCCCTGAATAACAAATCAGAGATCTGATAACCCTGACTCCCGCAGCCCAGTGCCCAGCTAACCCAACAACTGTAGAGGGAAGCCCAGTCAATGTTGACAGAGTGGTGATTGACGCCCCTACAAGCAGTGGCGGAGTTGTAACTGCCGCCGTGAGTACACCATTGTGCCGCAATTGACAGGCTTCAATACGATTTCCCGGGGATAAAAACATAATGTGAACATGATATGTTATATGAGTGATCTGGGACTCTGGGAGCACCCACACACACACACACACACACNAAAGTCGTCTGGTGTCTGTGTATATCATACACAGATACCAGTGTATAACAGGATGATGCAACTATGCCATGTAGTTATCTAGCAATGATTACGTCACCAACACGCCTCACACCCTCACATACACACGCACTCACACACACCCACACACACACACACACACACAACAGCCAAACAGCAATAGTCATAGTGAGTACAAAGTCCACCAGGTCATCTGTAACGACGGGTTCAAGATCGCTCAAGACGCTCCCGCCAGCTACGACTTCCTGTGCACGGGTACTACCGACGGAGCTGCTTTGAGCGGAGTGTATTCGTGCGTCGGAGACTGCCCGGCTTGTGTCCGTAAGTTGGCAACGATCCAAATGATATGGTAGATATTATAGTGTGACAAGAATAACAGATTGTGCCACTTCACAAGGACTAATGAGATCTTAGGCACTTGGCATCTTAGCGGCCAAGGCTAGGCTATCGTAGCACTATTGACACATCAGTAAAATCAAGTGACACCATGCTGTTGACACCATCCCTTTTCGCAGCCGCCTGCCCAGCCGACCCAGAGCTCGATACTGACTTCACCAACATTGGAGACATCGCACACATCGACTCTGTGGAAATTGGAGACGCTTCTGCAAGTGCTGAGACCGTCAAGGCCGTGGTTGGGTGCGAAGAGGGGTGAGTTGAGACTGGTGAGGGGCAAACTGAGAGTGAAGAGTTCAGATTGGTGGGGGTGAGTGGTAAGTGGTGAGTGGTGAGGTGTGAGTTGATACTGGTGAGAGGCAAACTGAGAGAGCTGAGTTCAGATTGGTGAGGGGTAAACTGAGGGGGTGAGTTCAGATTGATGAGTGGTGAGTGGTGAGGTGCGAGTTGATACTGGTGAGGGGCATACTGAGAGGCGTGAGTTCAGATTGGTTTAGAGGTCAGTAAGGATTGATGAGAAGAGAGAATTGAAGGATTCCCTGCAGTTCATCAATCCCAACAAGCATTTCCTATTTTTAGATTCGCTCTGGCAGTGGATGCTGCGCCCAGCTATGACGTTACTTGCCAGGCTGGCGAGGATACTGCAGCCTTCTCCGGGGTTTACACTTTTGTTGGAACTCTGCCAGAATGCAAACGTGAGTCGAACTGAGTACCACCTCCAATAAAATAACACGTGTAGAAACGTGGAGGATATATTGGAGGGATATCATTGCGAAATGTAACATTGTTTCAGCCATGTGTGACAAGTGACAAACAGAACGTAACACACATTGTTTCAGCCATGTGTGACAACCGGAACGTTGAAGAAGTTGCAAACAGCATTTCATCATTCATGCTCAAGGATGGTGCTTATGGCGAGGAACAAACCGGTGAGTAGAAAAATCGAGTCAATACAAAAATGGCCAGGCGTTACCAAAAATGTTAGTTATTTTACCGTTGGAGTGTCAACAACAGCCTGATAATAAGAGTGGTACCCACCCCTCCATCTAAAAAACACCCCTCCGAGAGTTTAAACTCCAAACTGTAGCTTTCCCAAGGTGGCGTTGTCTGTGAAACAGGATTCTCTCACGAATACGGCGTGGGGGATGATCACGATTTCACATGTGGTGACGGAGCCGAGACCGCTTTTGGTGGAATCTTCAAATGCGGAGATGACTGCCCTGAGTGCAAACGTAAGAAATATTTCCTTGTGTTTGATTTAATAGAGACCATGCTACAGTGGATACTATAGTGGAACTGGATACTATCGAAATCCGAGAAAACATGACTCCATGATTGCAGCCGTGTGTACATTCCCCGAGGACGACGAAACGTTCACGTACACTCTGGCGGACACCAAAGCGAGACCCGGCGATGGAAAAGTAGCCCAAGGACAGAACATCATTGAGGTTAGCTGAGTTGTATCGGTCACGTGCGTATCCAACCCGAATTCTTATTCAAGGAGAAGATCCCAGGACCCAGGGATAAACTGATTGAGATGGTCACTGAAGTTATCATAGAGCTATAACTAACATGAAATTCATTAAAATTGGCAAAAATTACAACAAAGCCCAGAGAGTGACATCACCAATTCTCAGCTGACTTGTGTGGCTGAAGGCACCAACATTCTCGGATCCCGTTTCTACAGTTGCAAAGATGATACATCCATCGGCCACTTCGATGCTGCAGACCCAACATGCACAAGTAAATTATAGGGTCAGAGTGTGACCATTTTTTGATTCCACTCACTGATGCCTCATCACTGATGACAGATCACTGATGATTCATCATTGATGACAGATCACTGATGAGTTATGAGTGATGAGTGATGAAACACATCGGATGAAACATCACAGAACTGGGTAAATTTTTCAGCCGATCCCGTGTGCCAGCACCCCATGGTCAAGAAGGGAACAGTTTCCACTTTCAACAACCTCGCCGTCGGTGGCAAATACACCATCACTTGTGACACAGGTTTGTAGTGCAATATGGCGGGAGGGGGAATGAGTGTGTGGGAGGGGAAGCTGAACAGGAGGGAGGGGGNATGTGGTCCCAAATCAATTGGAGATGAGAGGAGAGGGGGTGATTAACCTGAAAAAAGGCCACATAGCTTGATGGAACTTTTGTATTGGTCACTGAGACAAGTTGCGTCCAATTTTTGAAAAACTGACTCCGTATCAAGGGTCAAGACTTATAGTAAACGAATGAAAAACCTGACATAATAATTTCCCAGCCCATTGGTTTGACCTGAACACAGCTACTACATATGGTGGAAACAGCACAACCAAGGACTACGAGATCGAGTTGGAGTGCACTGGCGAGGCATTCCCAGTCTTCGAGTGCTACTGTGAGTTGACAAACTTCAATTTGGTACCGGATACTTACAATCGTGTAGTTTCGATAACCCATTTGAATACAGTATAGGTAATAATATAGACGCCTTGAAATTGGAATGCAAGAGCAAATATCGTTGTCTTTGAGGCACCAATAACACAACGTGATGAATTATCCGTCGTTCACCACCCCCTTCTCCTGACATAAACCACCCTCCAGACGGTTGCCAGGCCCCATCCGAGTTTGTGATCCAAGGACAGGTGTACCCCGATGTAGAGACCTCGGGACAAGCTCCCTACGCCATGCATCAGGAAGTGTCCTTCACCTGCTTCGACGACAAGGAGATCGTGGTATGTACACTCTAGGAAACTTGTGCCGGTGTCGATGCAACAATAAGACAACAATAAGGCAACAATAATACAACAATAAGACAACAATAACGCAACAATCGAGACAGGCACAAGTTGCCGTATCCTACATACATGTTACCTAATATCAGCCTGTATCTCACACAAGAGTCCACTCTAGCGGTTTTTTGCCGCCGTTCTACAGTCCGATACCGTCACTCCATTATACGGGGGTGAATAGAAAACATGCGGAAAAACAGCTTTTACCCCCTCTTAACTCAATAATTCCCAGGAGGGAGCGGCTAAAGCCACCTGTGAGCCCGGTGGCATCCCATCCCCTGTGTGTGGAGCCTGCTCTCTGACAGCCACCATCCTCCTCTTCATCATCCCTTACTTCCTCCTGTAACTCAAGATGATGGAATCGCATCGCCCTGATCTATGATATAGCCCCAACCCCCCTCTTGTCCTAGGCCCTCAGCATACCGTCCCTCCGTCCATAACGTCCCTCAACTGTCCATTTTACGAGGTCACATAACCGTCCGAACAACACGTCACTTTCGCTATCTCTATCGAAGTGTCCAGTAAACAACAAAATCATGAAACCTTCTCGAGTCACGTCCCACAGTCCACACAACTATAGAATATCGATTGAGAGATGGACACTGAGAATTGATAATGATGAATATTATATTGGGTAAAACTTTTAAATTATTTGATGTAATATACATATTTGATGCTTACTCTGATATGTGTTTATGTATATATCAAGTGTGTTGTTTTTTATCTTATCAGTAAATTCAAAATGTACTCTATTATCCCCTATATAAAGTCACATTTGTAGATTCTAATAATAGACTTTTCGAATTTTCAAAAAAAGCTGTTTTTCGGAAATCTGGAATTTCAAAATTTTGCGTCATTTTTGATAGGCATGATTTTCATGATTTTGAATTGCTTCTGTTTCATTTCATCCTTTCCGCGTCCCTTTACAACCGTTGCTCTATCTGACTCAAATGCGAATTTCTAAATTCCGGGTCCCTCAACTAATCTGACAATGTAGATCACGTATCTTGCGATAAATAATCAAATTCCATAAATCGGACACAACGAGAGTGTTCTTTCATAACACGAGAGTTCTTTGAGAATTGATCCGTAAAACGAATCAATATCATCTCAAAACCACGATGGTTCAGGATGCGATCTGATTTTTTAAGGCTCAACAAACAGTAAAAAACGTACAAATCCGTTATAAATTACCCCTTTAATTAATAAAAGTAGAAACTTTTACCTTTTTTTCTAAATCTTCGCACATCCCGCAAAATTCGCAATGGTTTGAACAGCTAGGTTCTGACTGTGTGCTTTGAGTCTGAGGTTTCCATCATCGGTGAGTAGAACCACTATCCGGGTTAGGCGGAGTGAGCCTTGCCGCTCTTCAGATGACCCTGTAAATAGTGGTGTCAGTGAAAGTGGTGTCAAGTGATGAAAGTGGTGTCAAGTGATGAGTGGTGTCAAGTGATGAGAGTGGTGTCAATAAGGGTGGTGTCAAATGATGAATGATGAGAGTGGTGTCAATAAGGGAGGTGTAAAGTGATCAGTGATGAGGGTGGTGTCAGTTAAGAAGTCCCTCGCTACCTGTTTGATCACTTAGACAGATCACAGAATTCAGGATCAAATCATCGTTTGTAACATTCAGCTGCCGCTCCTCATTAAAATCACGACTCTCCAGAATGGAGCCCTGCAATCAGAGAAATTATAATTAACAGTTCGATAAGTAGAAAACTATTAGAGCTACCCATAGATGAAAAAAGTCGTTGTGCAATATAAGATCAAAACTAGACTTCAAATCATTGAATCAACCCATTCGGAAAATTTGAAGATGAGACAATGACACAATGACGGCATAATCGTGCTACCATCAACTCATTCGAAAAATCTGGAGGGGGACATAATCTACCTTGGAGGTGATGAGCGCTACTGATTTATCTCGTATCAAAGTTGACACCACGTCAAGTGCGTGTGCCGCGCGCTGTCCTTTTTCAGCACTCTTGCACAGACCGGTTATCTCATCCATGACGATCAGGGGAATGACGACTCTGTACGGGCTCTGTGACAGCTTTTGTAGCTGGGGAACATAGGAATTAGGAGCGGATTAGGGAATTGGGAATTCGGGAATTAGGAGTGAATTAGGAATACGGACATGAGGAGTGAATAAGGGGATTAGGGCTAGGAGTGGATTGGGGAATTGGGGAAAAAGGAGTGGATTAGGGAATAAGGAGTTAGGGAATTGAAAGAGGGTGGAGTAGGAATGGGTGCTGTTCTGTGGATTAGAATCTCAGGCGATGCTATGATGTTTATCGGAATGAATCATTTGATCCCGTTATAGCGTTTCTAGAGTTTCACATTCGTCAGAGTTCTCTCAGTCACTACGTCAAACACAGTCACACATACTCGCGTTACCCTGGTGACGTAGTGAATGTGATTCGTGACACGTGACCACCTCATCCCTCGTGGGAGAGAGAAAGGCTACGAAAAGAACCTGATCCCACGGAATGAGATCATACGTCACGTGAGAAGAGGATATGTGACCCCCCTCTCTCTCTATGTGCTCGTGTAGGATCACATGTGGTATAAAAGAGCAACAAGACCCAGAACAACCATCAGTTTCTCTTGTCTAATTCAACAACAACAGCAACAACCACAACATGTACCGCAGATCTTCTGAACCTTGTCTAGTCCACGACCCCACCTCCTCCTCCGACCTTCTCCCTCCTCCCTACCAGGAGACCCTCCCTGAGAACCACAGTTACCAGTCAGGGACCAGGATACTCGACCACCACACCATGATGTCACTGATGATGTCACACTCCTGCCACATGTCCACTCCAGTCCTCTACTCCCCTCCCCCTCTCTACTCCCCTGATACCAGCCAGCAGGACTACCCCACACTGTCGGCGTACCACTCTGACCACTCCATGATTGACTTCCCTCCCTATCCGAGTAGACCCGTCCCCCCAGTCCAGAGTTCCGGACTCTGGAGACAGTTCACACGGTGGAGGGAGAGTAGGAGAGTGAAGAAAGTGAAGACAGCAACTCTGAAGAGAAGTTTCTCATCGTCCAAACTGTTCAAGAAGAAGAAGGAGAAGAGTTCCTCTCCAAAAGGAATCATCAAATCCTCCCCTCCCTTCTCTTCTCCCTCCTCTGACAACAGCGAAGTGAAACTGAAGAAGTCCGTGTCATTCAGCAAGGAGTTGAATGATGTCAGAATCCTGTCACCAGACGCAGAATATGAGACTACTTTCGAGTTCCCGATAACAAGTTCCTATGCAGTCGAGCACTACATTTTTACCCGATTGTGATTTGTTGATTGTGATTTGTTGATTTTGATCTGGTAATGAATTGATTATTTTATGAATTCACTCATGACACAATCTGTAGTTCTATTTTTATTTAGTAGGATTTAACTAGTGAAATTGACAAATTATTCATGAACACAGAGCGTTGTTTGGTGAGACAGTTAATACACAGGTTAACAGGACATGTTTCACCTTATAGGCTCATCAGCTGTCTAAAATTTGATTGTAATAAGTAGTGTTGATAAGTTTAAAATTGATACACGAACCTTATCCAAGTGGTCGAGGAAACAGTTGGTGTCAGGGATCAGGTATTTCGGCTTCACGGTGATAATAATCCTCATTCCTTGAATCATCTTGACGGCACTTTCCACCTCTTCACGCTTCATCTGCAATGAACAAACTGGTGAAAAAGGGGAGGGGTCGAATATTGAGAACATTTAGCCAATACGAAATCAGATTCGGCCAATGAAAATCGAGAAAACGCTGTCACGTGATTTAAATCACTTGTGGTGGCCCCTCCCCACTATTGCAGTATTGCACAGAAGTCCAGAAAATTCTCTAGAAAGGAACATCAAATTCAATACCTGCCCTTAACTTGACACTCGACATCTGGTTACAGAAGGAAAATTCATGAATTATTGGCACCCTCAGGAATTATTTAGAACTATCTCGAAGGTACCATAGTTCATGTGTATAGAATCTGGTCATTGTTTCATTATTAGATTGATAAAACTGGCATTGTTTACAGTTTTACAAATCTAACAATCATGAATCTTGTTTTATGAGATGTCAGCTTGTTTGTAAATCAATTTACGTTAATTGACACTGTTAACGAAGTTCACTCTGTTCTTCCCCCATCACAACCAGAAATGTCACAATGGATTATAAGCAGATTTGTCCATCTGCCAACACTCACACCTCGCGGAAAAGGAGGAAGAATCAACTTGTGAACTGTCAAGAACACAATATGACAGCCCCTTGCTGCCGACTACTAAAACACGTGTGCCACTCCATCTCGCCACTTCTCCAAAATGCTGGTTCAGCTAATTCTCGCTGTAGCCCTGTCCGTCACGGACGCCGCGCCGTCAACAGCCCCTCTAGAGGCCGTCCTACGATCACCGGAAGCGCTCCGCGGACTATACAACAGATTCAAGGAGCAGGAAAATGTCCAATACTCTCTCGCAGAGGATAAGCTGCGGCTGAGAGTGTTCCGCGCTTACACGGCGAAAGTGGTGGATTGTGAGAATGTTGTGCCCTCCGCTCGTTTTGCTGTCAACAAGTTCGCACTCATGACTGAAGCGGAAAGACGTGCGTATGGTGGGTTCAACGCTAGTACAATACTGTCACCTCCCCCACCAATACCTGATGATGATGACAATGGTCCCCCACCAATCCCTGATGATGACGACAATGGTCCCCCTCCAATCCCTGATGGTCACGACAATGGTCCCCCTCCAATCCCTGACTCAGAAAGCGGACCCCCACCATCGCCCCCTGATTCCAAATTCTGGACAGATCTTGGCGCGGTTACCGAAGTCCAGGACCAAGGAACATGCGGCTCCTGCTGGACGTTTGCTGCAGTCGCCGTCCTCGAAACATGGTACAAGAAAACAACGGGAGTCCTGAGGAAATTCTCCGAGCAGGAGTTGCTTGATTGTAGTCCTGATAGTGGCGGGTGTAGCGGAGGACACCCAGACAAAGCGCTGGTACACGTGACTTTGGATGGGCGACTTGCGCCACAGAAGCTATACCCATACAAGGAAAGCATGGGTGAATGCAAGGCAGATCGCAAGAAAAACTCTCTCATTGGAGCTCGAGTTGTGGAGTCTATCGGACTCCCTATCGCGTTGGTGCAGCCTTACATCACGGCGCTATCGCAAGGTGCTATTTGGATCGGCACGCGAGCGACAGAATGCCTATACTCGTATACTGGGGGAATAATGCAGGATTCGACATGTGGCGACCTAGACGCCGATCATATCATGGCAGCCGTAGGCTACACCCCAACATACATTCTCGTTAAAAACTCCTGGGGTAAGGATTGGGGAGAGCAGGGTTTCGTTAGGTTCGCCCGAGAGAAGGATAATTGTAGTGTCTACATTCACGGTGGCTACCCAGTGGTGGTGGCAAGTGGGAAGGAAGATACGACAAAGTCGGATGAAGCAGCTGTGTACGAGAAGCCGGATGAAGATTGTCTTGACGAGATGACCAATTGTTCGCTGGACAACTGTGATGACATACTCGGGTCAAGGATTTGTAAGAAGACGTGTGGAAAGTGCTGATTCAAGTTTCTTAAGGGCAACGAATGTCTAAAAATGATCATTCAGGAATAGTTTTTAATTCTCATGAAGCAAATTATTTGCTGCAGATGATAAATTCGCAGCATTCGTATCGCGCGAAACTTCTCCACGCGCGCGCACAACCAGGACAAATTAACCCCATAACTGCAAATCACCCGCGTATGGAATATTGTCAATTGTACAGCGCCGCACGTATACGACAATTTAGATTGCGACCGGTAAGCGTGGGAATATTTCCTGATCGAGACTCACCTCCTTTTGTTGGAGTGTCTGGAGCAGTTTCTCCTTCTTTTCTCTAAGTTCTACCATCTTCTGATCTTCCTCATCATCATCTTTAGCGCCCTGAACACAAATCTGATTTGACCAAACATTAAATTTTCTCACGATCCGCCATTATTCCTTCATCTTTTTTCAGACAAAAAGTTACTTTTTCTCCCCTTACTTGATGGTCTGAGATTTTAACTTTGGATATTATCTCAATATCCGAACCACTCGATTCTGCTTCTGACAAGCTGCCAACATCTGCGTCTATATCATCGATATTGCCCTCATCATGTTTCATTCCAACTTCCGCTTCCGTCTCCGCTTCAGCTCCGGAATCGAGTTTTGCTTTCGCTTCTAAATCTACTTCCGCTTTCTCAGCCACTTTCTTTACTGTTTCAGGTTCTTGCAGCTCACCCTCTTCTAGAATTTCAAGATCCTCAACCATTTCTTCCAGGGATTTCGTAACAAAGACAAACTCTTTCTCCTCTGTATCATAACTCATGAAGCTGAGTTTTTCGGATAGCTTCTCGAATGTGCTCACGATTAGTACTGAAACGATGACGTCATTACCACATTCAGAGGACAATATAGGGATATAGAACGCCATCGTAAAATAAGAGTTCTAAATATTTTCAAATCATCTGAGGGCGGTTGCCACTGATAAACATCAAAGTTTTGGTTGCAGATGATTCATCAAACAAACTATGAATCGGTATTCAAAACATTTGCTTCCTTCTCCAAAAATACCGTGATAAAAAGGACGAAAATTGGAAACATGGTGGACGATATTCCCACAACATACCTCCTCTGCCCAGATCCTCGCTTTGGTCACGTGACAAGTTCTTCAAGTAGAACGGTTTTGTGATAGTTTGGAGTGATGCCAGCAATTCTACGCCACGTAGCATAGTCACTTCCTTCAGAACTACACTTTCTTCCGTGAAATCAGTGTACTGAAATACAACCAAATATCTTTGTCAGCGGATTGTCATGCCGTATCGAAATACTGCAGTTTGAATTAAATGACTCAACAAAATATAAGTTTTAATCTTATACCTTTTTGTATTTCTGGATGGCTGTTTTGAGTAGGTTAAGCCAGGATATAAGTCTGATCTTGAACTCATCAGTGAAGTTTTCCATCCCACTTCCAACTTGACAACCGATCTAGGGGGAGAAGAAGTATAAGTTGAGGAATGCTTTGGAATGAGTAATAATGAATGATGAGGAATAGAAAATTCATAATAACCGAAAATCAATTACAGCCGAACTGCTGAGAATAAGAGGGAATGAAGCTTCGCCATTCCAAGAATGATAACAGTTTCAATGAGCCTTATTTCACACAAAATATAACCTTGTGTTTGAGTTACCTGATAGTTAACAAGAAGGAATATGAGTGAGAGAGGAGAGTGCATTTTACACAGCCAGCTATCGTCCTGTAACAACAAGCTGTTATCACAGCAGGAAAAAGTAGATATTGCAAAAATGTGACCCCTAACTTTGTTTAAAAGTGTAGGATTGACAAAAAAGATCCGATAAAAAACTAAAAACCGAATCGATAAGGCCTAAAAACCAAATCGATATAGTTCTCCATGCAGAATTCTCAAACCTCAGTGTTAGTGATGGAGTCATCACTCAAGGCGGGTGTGAGAAACATTTCCAACATTTGGAGACATTTGGGAGTGTGTGACGTGTAGTGTAGTGTGTATAGTTGCACTACAAATAGCTGCGTGTATATCTCGTCAGACTTAACTGGGGATGAAAGAAGTGGGGGTTGAGGTCATCTTTAAATTCTCCTATCTGAGCTGTATCTGGCCAGTGGCCAATTTCTCTCCAAAGGAGAATTGAAAAAGGCGGATCAAGAAATGATGATTTATAGATGAACATCGTGCGACATCATCGAAATCGAGGAGACGACATTCACTAACTTACATGAAGTTAGTTTGATGTAGTGATTGTAGAATTTACAGAANTTCTCTAAGTTCTACCATCTTCTGATCTTCCTCATCATCATCTTTAGCGCCCTGAACACAAATCTGATTTGACCAAACATTAAATTTTCTCACGATCCGCCATTATTCCTTCATCTTTTTTCAGACAAAAAGTTACTTTTTCTCCCCTTACTTGATGGTCTGAGATTTTAACTTTGGATATTATCTCAATATCCGAACCACTCGATTCTGCTTCTGACAAGCTGCCAACATCTGCGTCTATATCATCGATATTGCCCTCATCATGTTTCATTCCAACTTCCGCTTCCGTCTCCGCTTCAGCTCCGGAATCGAGTTTTGCTTTCGCTTCTAAATCTACTTCCGCTTTCTCAGCCACTTTCTTTACTGTTTCAGGTTCTTGCAGCTCACCCTCTTCTAGAATTTCAAGATCCTCAACCATTTCTTCCAGGGATTTCGTAACAAAGACAAACTCTTTCTCCTCTGTATCATAACTCATGAAGCTGAGTTTTTCGGATAGCTTCTCGAATGTGCTCACGATTAGTACTGAAACGATGACGTCATTACCACATTCAGAGGACAATATAGGGATATAGAACGCCATCGTAAAATAAGAGTTCTAAATATTTTCAAATCATCTGAGGGCGGTTGCCACTGATAAACATCAAAGTTTTGGTTGCAGATGATTCATCAAACAAACTATGAATCGGTATTCAAAACATTTGCTTCCTTCTCCAAAAATACCGTGATAAAAAGGACGAAAATTGGAAACATGGTGGACGATATTCCCACAACATACCTCCTCTGCCCAGATCCTCGCTTTGGTCACGTGACAAGTTCTTCAAGTAGAACGGTTTTGTGATAGTTTGGAGTGATGCCAGCAATTCTACGCCACGTAGCATAGTCACTTCCTTCAGAACTACACTTTCTTCCGTGAAATCAGTGTACTGAAATACAACCAAATATCTTTGTCAGCGGATTGTCATGCCGTATCGAAATACTGCAGTTTGAATTAAATGACTCAACAAAATATAAGTTTTAATCTTATACCTTTTTGTATTTCTGGATGGCTGTTTTGAGTAGGTTAAGCCAGGATATAAGTCTGATCTTGAACTCATCAGTGAAGTTTTCCATCCCACTTCCAACTTGACAACCGATCTAGGGGGAGAAGAAGTATAAGTTGAGGAATGCTTTGGAATGAGTAATAATGAATGATGAGGAATAGAAAATTCATAATAACCGAAAATCAATTACAGCCGAACTGCTGAGAATAAGAGGGAATGAAGCTTCGCCATTCCAAGAATGATAACAGTTTCAATGAGCCTTATTTCACACAAAATATAACCTTGTGTTTGAGTTACCTGATAGTTAACAAGAAGGAATATGAGTGAGAGAGGAGAGTGCATTTTACACAGCCAGCTATCGTCCTGTAACAACAAGCTGTTATCACAGCAGGAAAAAGTAGATATTGCAAAAATGTGACCCCTAACTTTGTTTAAAAGTGTAGGATTGACAAAAAAGATCCGATAAAAAACTAAAAACCGAATCGATAAGGCCTAAAAACCAAATCGATATAGTTCTCCATGCAGAATTCTCAAACCTCAGTGTTAGTGATGGAGTCATCACTCAAGGCGGGTGTGAGAAACATTTCCAACATTTGGAGACATTTGGGAGTGTGTGACGTGTAGTGTAGTGTGTATAGTTGCACTACAAATAGCTGCGTGTATATCTCGTCAGACTTAACTGGGGATGAAAGAAGTGGGGGTTGAGGTCATCTTTAAATTCTCCTATCTGAGCTGTATCTGGCCAGTGGCCAATTTCTCTCCAAAGGAGAATTGAAAAAGGCGGATCAAGAAATGATGATTTATAGATGAACATCGTGCGACATCATCGAAATCGAGGAGACGACATTCACTAACTTACATGAAGTTAGTTTGATGTAGTGATTGTAGAATTTACAGAAATGGTCGAATTCAGGATCCACTCTGTCAATGTCTATGTTGGTGATAAGACCTCCAATACTCGATAGTAGATAAACAACTAGCCTGGGAAATTTCAAGATGTTAAATAGAATTGTAAAGATCAATAATTTCATGTCCAAAGAATCGGGAAGAATGCCCAATGCCCATTCGAATCAATTCCTGAGATGAAAACCTTCTATAAGAAATGGTTAAAAATGTGTCATGTATGTCTGCAAAAAGGATCATTCCTCTGTGTAGTTTCGTTGAGGAAACATGTATTGGAAAACTACAAAGTGTGCGGTCTAACCGTTTCCGAAGGTCAGGCAGTGGTATGTTGAGGGATTGGTCACCATCGGAACTATCCTCCTCAAACACCCATTCTATCACCTTGTTAGAGTACACCTCCTTCGACCCTATGGCAGTGGGCATGTAATGGTACTGGTAACGCTATGGCAATGTGTAATGTGAATGTAACGGTTACTGACTGGTATGTTACTGACTGGTATGTTATTGACTGGTATGTTACTAACTGGTATGTTACTGACTGGTATGTTACTGACTGGTATGTTACTGACTGGTATGTTACTGACGGGTATGTTACTGAATGGTATGTTACTTACTGGTATGTTACTGACTGGTATGTTACTGACTGGTAGGTTACTGACTGGTATGATACTGACTGCTATGTTACTGACTGGTATGTTACTGACTGATATGATACTGACTGGTATGTTACTAACTGGTATGTAACTGACTGGTATGTAAGGGAACTGTCCTGATAACGCTATGGCAATGTGTAATGTAAATGTAACGGTTACTGACTATACAGTGGTTACCACTGGTTGGTAGTTTGGGGTGTATGTAGTGGTCGTGCAGTGGTCGTGTAGTGGTCGTGTAGTGGTCGTGCAGTGGTGGTGTAGTGGTTGTGCAGTGGTTGTAAAGTGTTGTCTGTTGAGTGGTTTATTGCTTAACAGTGGTTGTTCCATGATTGAGCGATGGTTGTACAGTGGTCGTGCAAGTGGTCGTCATAGCAACCTGGTATGTTAGAACTCCGACTAGTCCTATCCCGATCTCTGTTAGCCAGGATGACTGCTTTCCTCCGCAACTCTGCTATAACCCCGTGTAGCAACTCTCTGAGTTAGTGAGTGAAGAAATTTGACATATTGACTAGAGTTCCATGATAATTAGCAGCAGCAAATTTGTCAAGCGATGGCGAAACTGCGAAGTGGTGAATCCTAAAATCATTGTGAATTGAGTTTTGTCATTGCAACCAAATATTTACGTTGAATATAATACTTTCGCTAACTTGGATTGAGTGAAGGTGTTTTCACTAACTTGGGTTTTTCACTAACTTAGGTTTTCACTAACCTGGATTGAGTGAATGGGTTTCGAACAAGAAGGGAAAGTGTGAAGTAGAACACGGCGTGCAGACGTCTGTGTGCGTACTTCCCCAGTAGGGCCAACTGAAAAGGGCTTACTATTATAAATACTGATCCATACATAGTGTATACACTACTTCCTAGAGAGTAGAAATTTAGACCTTCCTCATGTCTTCATATCATAGACTGGCAATTTTAAGCGCGAATATTTTGTGGCAAGTACTTTCTGACCAGATGATATGCAAGTTTGAGTGCGACTATTTCTGTTCAGGTAGTTTCTGTACCTGATGGTAAGGTCGCGGGTTTCTGGGAGCTAGTGTCTGAGCGAGAAGGTAGCAGTTTCGTGCCTGTCCCCACTCATCGCTGTCACGTGTCTGTGATAGGTACCTGCCGGCGTGATTGTGGTGAGGAGTTAACACCTACCGGCGTGATTGTGGTGAGAAGTTAACAAGTAACGGCGTGATAGTGGTGTCAGGATGGCATGTGGGCAGAAGGCGTGAAATCGTCGTATTCAAATCAAGTGTGGCTGACAAACCTATAAAGATCTCCGATCCATAGAAATATTTTATGAAGGAGTAGAAGGGCTAGGACCTGGGCACGGTTGTGTCCCGTTGTGTGGTGTTTGTAGTTGACCTGATACCTGAACCGAACAACCGATAGAAGTAACTAATAAATAGGCAAATCGAGTAGTGGGAGATTACTTAAAGATGAAAGACAAAATCTATTTTTGAATGAATTAAAGATTCATTAAAGATGAATGAAGTAAATATTCCGAAGCGAAACCGAAGTATAGACTATATTTCGTGTCCCATGATTGTACTCAAAAAGTTACCGTTTCTGAATCTGTCTGACGAGCATGTTGTAGAATGATATTCCCTCACCAATGTGTTCCTCCAGTTGCTGACTGAGGGTTGCTTTCACACTGTCTGTAATAGGGGGAGAAATATTTGAACCTGGCTTTCCGACTTTCTAAAAATTCTTTCAACCTCTAACGATAGTAGTTAAAACTCGAATTCTTGTGAAATATTCCATAAGTAGGAACAGAATCAATCGAGCCTTATTTTTGTAGGTACCAGCGTCCGACTAAGTGGAATCAAAGACATAAACGTTTTTAACCAAACCCACCCGACCACGCCCATTTAACCAATCCCATTTGACCACACCCATCCGACCACGCTCATTTTACCACACCCACCTGACCACGCCCATTGAACCACGCCCATTGAACCACGCCCATTTAACCACCTGATAGAGCGCTGGTGATGGTATTCCTGTAGTACTGAATGAGAGTGTAGAACACATTTTTCCAGAGCACACCTTCACTCTGATAGTCCTGACACACGTGTAGATCGTACATGAACGCGCAGCTCAACATACACGCTAACTCCTGCCTGGGGAGAGAGAAGGGAGAGGAGTGAGGGGGTAAGGTGAAGGATGGGTGACTGGTGAGGCGAGGGAGGGATAGGTAACTGGTGAGGTGAGGGGTGGGTAACTGGTGAGGAAGGAATAGGTTAGGGGAGGGCAAGGGGAGGGAATGCGCAGCTCAACATACACGATAATTCCTGCCT
>CAMPET010000052.1:220100-267018 GCA_946803715.1 Beroe ovata | reverse complement strand
ACACACACACACAGACACACATAGTTTGTTCATTGGTTCATGTAAGATCAGACCATGAACAATGATTCTAAGAAATTCTTCCAAATTCTGAGAAAACGGTTGTGACGTTGCTTGTAAGGATGCTGTGAACATGAACTATCAACTCACATGACTCGAAATTTGCATGATCGGAAATTCACATGACTCGAAATTTGCATGATCAAGACATACAAACACACAATGGCTTATAAGAAAACCGGTAACTTCAACGACTATCGCTTATCGGACTTATAATTGATAACGTAGTACCTATCATGGTATGGTGCTCAAAATTTCAATTTCGCAGTTTTTAGTCCCATCTCTAGTAAACCTTTGTAGAAGGACGCGTAACTATATTTTGACCTATTCTACTGCAACGAACAATTCACTGGCTATCAATATTTAGTCAGCGTTACTTAGTAACTTGTTGTTTTGATGTCAATTTAAATCTTACAGTCCAATTAATGATTGCGTAAGTCATGGGCCCGTGAGTTAAAATGTATTAAATCGTCAGTTAGTGGCTCGCTTCAGTCAGTCTAATAAGTAGCCCGAAATGTTACAATATCAGATCAACACTATAGGTTGAAGAGTCAATGAGATTCAATGAGGAAAGTTTCCCAAATTATATACCCCCAATCAAACCCGAAATGAGAATAGTCGAACACCAAAATTATTCCCGTAATTATTGACCCAGTTATCAAACTTACCCTGTTCATTCCAAGCTGCGCTCTTCACCTTTACACTCTCGTGTATCGTCGCTTTGAGCTCCAGTTTCCGTGTACAGAGCGCAATTGCGCGCTTCGCAATCAGCGCCACGTGCGACATGTCATCCGACCAAACAACTCGCACAACCTTCGATATTCGCACTGTTGCTACAGTCCTGGGATGGTTGTCATGGTGATGGATAACTCATTGTGATTGGTGATGGATCACTATTTGTGATTGGTGATATCATTAATTGTGATTAATTAAAAATTCACAGTGATTCACTATCGGTAATTTATAGGTTGGTAAGGGAAAAACATATGCTTTCAATTCCATAGCATCCCGGTTTTCTAATCAAGAGTTATCAAATAACCGAACCAATAAGAAACCAATTATAACTCCTATAATTATACATACGATTTCTGCTGGATGTCGTAGAGTGATACACATTCTGGAGTTCTGAGAAGTAGAGTTCCGGTCCCGGCATAGTAGATGAAATCAACACCACCAGTTAGATCGATAGTCTTGGTTGTCTGAAATTATATATTGGGGGTTGAAATTGTAGTTCCCTTGTAGTTGCTATAATATTGGTTGTCTGAAATGATGTTGAAATTGTTGAATTATTAGGAGGTTGGAATTTTTGCTATTGGTTGTCTGAAACTAGGATGGGGGTTGAAATTGTTGCTCTATTTGGGAGGGGGATTGAAATTGTTGCTAGAATCTTGGTAAGGATTTGAACTGTTGCTTGATCAAAAATTTTAGATTGGAATTGTTAGTTGTTACAGTATTTTGGTTAAAATCTGAGGTTATATCGCGCGCCCTGTGATTTTTGCCGATTGAAATGAATTTGCCCAAAAGTGTCGCCAAGAGCATCTTATTTCTAGTGAACGAACAGTTTACTATGTTTATGAGTCTATTGTTTTCAAAGCGTGAACGACGAAACTACTTTTACCCTACTTCTAAGTTGTCAGGTAACAACATACACAATTATTTTACTGTGAATTCCAAACTATTTCAGGTCACGAAATTAATTCTGAGCTGTAATGATGCAAATATTAGGATAAAACGCAGCATTCAGCAATTCTCCGCCGACTATCTAGTTGTTGAAATTATCGGAAAAATCTTTTCAGTTTTGTGTCTATTTTTACCTCGTCCAATGGCCATATTATCCATCGAGAGAGTCAATAAAGTCGGTCTAACGTTTTACAACACAATATATATATATAACAACATTAATCTCTGCGCAATTATAGGGAACAATTAATTTTACTGATTTAGTCACGGAACCGGGGTAATTAGATAATTGAGTGTTGGAATTGCAAGCTAAAAGACCGGTCAGAAGGGTGGCGTGCATTGATTGATGAAACATGCTGCTGCTCGTGCTATTCACATAGGTTCAACATACGCGAATATTATATACCTAAGTCATTAGAGGAGCAGTTAATTATACAGCGAATTCAGTATATTAATTCAGCGTAGTAATATTTAGTATAGCTCGTTAAATTCTTGTCAATTATCTTTTTTTCACTTAATTCAATAGCCGTGTAGTTTATTAATCATGGTCAAGTACAGACCTATATGGCTGAATTGAGATATCCATCAAAGAGAGAGCACGATATGGTCAATATCCTTACAAGGGTTTTGTTATAAATAAAGAGCAGTAATTGCATCTAAATTGCGGCTATTGAATACAAATTTTCGATACCTCGCAATGTTTTCGAGGATTCAACATAATCTCCAAGACGCCATGCTGATGCATCAACTGCCATCAGCGATAAATATCCGAAAAGTTGTAAAGGACGAGTCACGAGAATAATTCCCGATATATTGATAATAAACTTCCCGGTTACAACAATGCAAAAAGGAAGAAATCCGTTATCTGTCAATATGATTTTTCTTCGCACAATTTGATTTGCCCGGAATTTCCCTCTGAAGTTATAATTTTATATCTCGTACTGCTGCTGCTGTTGTGCGATTATCACGTTGATTTTATTGCACGAAAAGTATTGTGCGCAGCAATTAGTAGCTTTGTTTCCCCACGTCCGCATAAAATATATATAGCTGTAATTGTCACGGAATCTACCTTCACTGATTTTTCGTGCCATGGAGCAAAACTCACGCGTGATCATTCAACTCACGCGTGATCATTCAACTCACGCGAGATCATTCAACTCATGCGAGATCATTCAACTCATGCGTGGTCATTCAACTCACGCGTGATTTTCAACTCATGTCGAAAGGATGATTGGATAGGTACAAAATGGAGGGTGCGAAATATATTTCCATCTTTGGGCGTTAGGTATTATAAGTTGTGGCATTTTGTACAAAGATAGACAAGCTCCCTAAAGATCACGTGATTCAAAAAGATGATTAAATCATGGGTAATCCAATTAACCCAATGTAGACTCAAGCACTTATGTGGTGACAGTCGATCACTTTCCACGAAAATTTCATTATTTTGGAGTCTAGCAAAGCTTCCAGCTTGATCTAAATCAGCTTGATTTCATGAAATGTGAGTCCAACGTTAGCACAAGAGCATATGCCATGCTGCAGTATAAGAATGGTAGTGGGTAAGGGTAAGAAAGAGAGAGAGAGAGAGAGAGAGAGGGGAAAGAGGGATACATGTTTACTTCACAGCTCATTTGATGCTCTCTCAGCTGTGATTAGTGTGATTGCTCCTACATCAACAGAAGCGTTGACAAGACACACCCTTGTGTGCGTGCGTGCGCGCGCATTATTGACACAATCATGTCTCTGACAGCGTGTCAATTACAATAGTGATCCCAGAACCACACACACACACACACACACACACACACACACACACACACACTCATATAGTGTGTGCCTTTCTGCGCCTAATTATGTGGCCTAATTAGCTATTTCAATAAGACGTAATTAGTTCCCGCAATCTTGTCTGAGGGAGGCACTACAATTTACTCCCTGATATTATAAGATGACCGATGATAGGTGGCTATAGAATGTGAAATTGGGGAGCGCGATGTCAGGCGTAGGTCTGTTTATCATATATAAAAGCGCTGTCTAGCATCAACTGGATTAGCATTGCGGTCTTTCTCACTCCCTCCTGTTTATTGTTCACAATGTGCAGCATTCATACGTTAGAGGATCTGCAAATTTCAACAGCATCTTCCCTTTCACACATCAGTTTAAGGGGATAGCAATCACGTCGGTCGCGCAATCTGGACATGTCAAAGGAAGGGGGGATAGTGTTTGGCAGTGTGTTGAAATGCGTTTTCACGATTTCCCATGTACTGCTTCTCTAGATAGTGTTATGATTTACTGTTTAACAGCTGCTTTTACGAGTTGTGGTCTGAAATTTGNTCAGCGATAAATATCCGAAAAGTTGTAAAGGACGAGAATAATTCCCGATATATTGATAATAAACTTCCCGGTTACAACAATGCAACAAGGGAGAAATCCGTTATCTGTCAATATGATTTTTCTTCGCACAATTTGATTTGCCCGGAATTTACCTCTGAAGTTATAATTTTATATCTCGTACTGCTGATGTTGTGCGATTATCACGTTGATTTTATTGCACGAAAAGTATTGTGTGCAGCAATTAGTAGGTTTGATTCCCCACGTCCATATAAAATATAAAGCTGTAATTGTCACGGAATCCACTGATTCGTCGTGCTATGGAGCAAAAAAAGCGTGATCATTCAACTCACGCGTGATCATTCAACCCACGCGTGATCATTCAACTCACGCCTGATCATTCAACTCATGTCAATAGGATGATTGGATAGGTACAAAATGGAGGGTGTGAAATATTTTCATCTTTTGGAGTCGGGTATATACCGTAACAGGAAGTTGTGGCATTTTGTACGAAGATAGACAAGCTCCCTAAAGATCACGTGATACAAAAAGATGATTAAATCATGGGTAATCCAATGTAGACTCAAGCACTTATGTGGCGACAGTCGATCACTTTGCACGAAAATTTCATTATTTTGGAGTCTGGCAAAGCTTCTAGCTTGATCTAAATCAGCTTGATTTCATGAAATGAGAGTCCCACGTTAGCACAAGAGCATATGCTCTGCTGCAGTAAAAGAATGGTAGTGGGTAAGGGTAAGAAAGAGAGAGGGGGAAAGAGGGATACATGTTTACTTCACAGCTCATTTGATGCTCTCTCAGCTGTGATTAGTGTGATTGCTCCTGCATCAACAGAAGCGTTGACAAGACACACCCTTGTGTGCGTGCGCGCGCATTATTGACACAATCATGTCTCTGACAGCGTGTCAATTACAAGTGATCCCAGAATCACACACTGACATAGTGTGCGCCTTTCTGCGCCTAATTATGTGACCTAATTAGCTATTTCAATAAGACGTAATTAGTTCCCGCAATCTTGTCTGAGGGAGGCACTACAATTTACTCCCTGATATTATAAGATGACCGATGATAGGTGGCTATAGAATGTGAAATTGGGGAGCGCGATGTCAGGCGTAGGTCTGTTTATCATATATAAAAGCGCTGTCTAGCATCAACTGGATTAGCATTGCGGTCTTTCTCACTCCCTCCTGTTTATTGTTCACAATGTGCAGCATTCATACGTTAGAGGATCTGCAAATTTCAACAGCATCTTCCCTTTCACACATCAGTTTAAGGGGATAGCAATCACGTCGGTCGCGCAATCTGGACATGTCAAAGGAAGGGGGGATAGTGTTTGGCAGTGTGTTGAAATGCGTTTTCACGATTTCCCATGTACTGCTTCTCTAGATAGTGTTATGATTTACTGTTTAACAGCTGCTTTTACGAGTTGTGGTCTGAAATTTGATTAGAAAGAATCGCGCCGTTCCTTTGAACTCTAGAGCAGGGAGTAGGATAATATGTTCTCGTGTCAACCGAGATCGCGTGCTCAAGAAAGCTTACTAGGTACTAGTTTACTAGGCATCAAGCTCTGTTTCTCTGTTAGGTTGTTGATTGATTTATATTCCATTTTGAACTGAATCACCCACACGCGAAATCGTGTTTGGATGGTGCTCTTCACTCGAAGGTATGGTCCCTAATTACGCTAAGGTTGTGCTGCAGCATTCTTTGTTTCGACATTACCTATAAGTTGTCAGCATTTCCCCTTGACGAAAGCATACTCTTCATCTCGCGATCCATTATTTGTACGATATCAGGGGGCAATGTGAACTTTACCGTACCGGAAATGTAATCCCTCTGTACGTGTCGAACGTCGACTCTTGGACGTTATTGAAGCTTGTTTAACGCCCCAAAAACACACACACACACGGGTATTCATGGACCATCAATATATGGGTTGGAATATATCAACAATAGTCAATAGATAATACCATAATATGCTGATTTTTCACCTGAAAATAACAAAAATGTTGATGAAAGTCATGCTATCATTTAAAACCAAGCCTATCATCACGCCAAACATATAGCTAGTAGGGGAGTGAGAGATTATCACTCAAAGCCTGCGATTAAAATCATTGTGTGTCAACAGGGAATTCCCATACACATACTGACATCAGCGTCATAGGTACTGCACGTGGTATAAAGTGTGATTGATAGAAATGTCGCGAGAAGTGTGAAAAACCGTGTTCATTCAGCGGTATTTCACAGAAAATATATCCTTGTGTTTAATATTCCGCTTCTTCTCGGACCTGCTTCTTTCAAGCAAGCACAATGCCGACAAACATTTCATATGACCCATGTTTTGTAAATAATATATCCCAGCTATTCTATCATATATATATACTACAGCAGCAGCAGCTGCTCTAGGGATCTTAAACCCAGTTTAAACACCAATGTTCACCAATCACCAGCTCTTGGTACAGCAGGTCACGGGAAGGAAGCGTATCCAATAGCAACGCACTATGACCCTACCACGTGACACATTATCGACCAATCCGGATGACGATCTATGGTTTCACAAGCTCTCTCTATAGCAAGATCCATCGAAAGTTTTTCATCACGATTTTTAAAATCGCTTCGCTGCGCGCATTATATAAGGTCAGTGATCAATCACGAGAGAGTTAACCTAACACACACAGATACAGGCTTCATCTCTGTCCTAGAGCTCATATATTATAATACTACCGAGCTCTAACATAATATATATATCGTGTTCATATCACATGATAATAACTTTGCAGAGGGAGTATAACTTTGCAGCATTCCCATCTCTCGGATCTTTTTAAAATTCATCCCTCTCAAGCGACTTTGGGATTTGTTTATATATTATCGAGTAGTGTGCTGTTATTGCTGTGATTTTATTGCCATCAGATAACTTATATCGGGCTCATCTCGATATCAATCCGGAGTTGACCATTTCTGCACGTGTCTAGTGAGATGAGTTTCGATGGGCCGAAACTCCTCCGTTCTCTCTTGCCACCTGCTCATACTGAGATCCGAATCGCAGTTGACAGGAGAGGGCCTTACATCTGTAGGGTAACCGCTGATGATTCACAGTTTAGATTCCTCCCTCTCTTATGCCAATCCTTGGATTAGAAAATCGATATCCAGTATTTTGCAATGTTTGCAGTATACCCATACACCTTTATAGATAAGACTTTGGATTATCTAGCATAATATGTCAGATTTGCGCCGCGTTGTGCTCATATGTCTCATTTCTCTCCGTTTGAATGCGATCATGACCAACTTGTAACGAATAGGAAAGATACTCATACCTAACGATATAATTGACCCGGACTTTATTAACCCGGAGCCTCAGCAATCATGCGGGTGGTGCTACAATAGTTGAGCTGCCAATCCGCTATCTCCACGATTTCCATGATAAGAATAACTTGTCATATTACAATCAGTGAAACCAATAACTGTTTCCACGGTATGAAGATTGTGCCGAGAGCTTCGTGGGCGCTTCGTGCAAAAGAAGGATACTTTGAACCTAACTACCGGAACCTACTATATGACTGTATCACGTGGTTATCAGAATACCCTATCATAGCCCATTTAGTGGTGTCACGCGTGACGTCACGACTAGCTGGGGTCTAACACTGTGAGACGAGTTCTACTGCTTAACTCGTCTCAGAATTCTGCAGAATTTCTACTTTGGCGACTATAATCAGAGTTACTATATAGAATTGAAACTTGACAAATGCATTAGACAATTATAGAAGTTCAATTCAATAAATCATAGTGAAAAGTACCATTATATGATCACATGTGGGAATTCTAACATGAATCTTCTTCAATCTTCATCTCCACAGTCATCGAGTTAAACAGAGATGAACACAATATCATTTACGCTGCGTGGTGGTAACAAGCATTGTCATAAACACGTGCAGTCCTCGACTTCTTGATGATTTCCATCGATTACTAGGTATTTCATTGCACGTTTATGTGATAAGCTAGTATAGAACGTTAATTAGATTTCTAAGAATTTGGACTTATGCCAATCTGTTTGAGACGTGATTGAGACGTGATTGAGACGTGATTCATAGTGATTGATCCTGGGTTCCTTGTCTTGTCCTCTGAGTAGAAGGAGAAAAAAAGATACCCGCTAGACGGCATCCCAGAGAGGACACTTTGTCGTTTGCACGCGAGGACAGAAAAGCGCCGCGCAGCTCTACCCGAGCTCCATCTCTCAGTGAAGTTGAGTTCAGGTGAAATAATTCCACCGATTATTGGCCCAGCCGCACAGCTGTTTTCATGCTGAGAGACCCAATTCAATATGGTCATTTCAACACCAACATTCACATTCCATCACGTCAAATAATTGTGTTGGTGAATATACTTAACAATGCCGACTCGTTGTTTTTTTTATTATATTCGACGTGCTGAGGAGTGCAATTGAAGCACGACTTTGAAGCTAGCTGGTCGATAATTAATGGCTGGTCTCTGGGCTGAAGTAATTGTGAGGGTAAAAAGCCTAAAGGTATTATTATAGATGAACGAATTATTCAATAGTTTTGACGGTAATAAATAAGAACACAGTTATATCATTCTCTCCTCCTAATGTGCTGATAAACATGAATTATAATAGTCTACCGATAGAGGAAAGCAGTCTGCCTATTATTTTGCACGATGATACCAATAATTCAACATCTACCTCGTGGAATGTTGCAGAGATATGGTATTGTCCAGAAATCAGCCTTATGACGTTAGCCATTATATCTGGAGCCACCAAAGATCATCATGGATAATAGATGCAAAGCCCAACTTACGGAATACGGAGCGCAGCTCATGTCTGTTCCCGACACGCCGCCAATTCGAGGTTACACAACAATCAACTCGAAATCTCTCCTGTGCTGGCGTAAAGACAAAGAGGCATCTGTGGAGTTGTCAGATCCGACGGCTCTCTTGAGGATCAACTGACAAAGACATAGGTGACATAGGTAGGTACTTAGGTATTAGGTTTGCACACTGGTTGAAGCAACAGACTATAACTTATAGTAACATCGTACCTATTCGTAATGGTCAAGTTTGCTTTTAGCACGAATCCTCCGGCCCCACGAAACACCGAACTCAGCCAGATCCAAACAACATATTATGTGAGCTATTCTCGCAGCACAACACATGGTATTTGACAATATTCCTGTCACAGTGCGATTTCCCTGTGAAGAGTAATCACTATAATCTACAGGGCTACTTCACCATAAACTTCCCTAGCTGTCGAATATCTCTCAGCCGAGAGAGAGAGAGAGAGTCAGAGAGAGTCTTCCTGCTATATCATGTTTGCTCTCCGACACTCAGTCAAATATTACCCAACACGAGCTCTGAATAGAGCTCTCGATAGATAGCGCCGCGCGCGACCCAATTACACAATTAAACTGAGCTCCAAATCAGCGGTCGGACATCATTTAGCCAATGAAGTGACAAGATACTTCCAGCGACCAATGGGAACGCAGAACCACCCCCACGTGACTCGCTCCGTCCAATGGGAGACCATGAGTGGTATAGATGATGATAGCTGCTGCGGCCTCCGACTGATTCACGTGATACAGCATTGCACGTGACGCGTGTTATGCTACTGTCGACACGCGTAACTCTGAATATAATCTTCCTAAACATGTGTTTTTTCCAACTCTCTCTCTCTCCCTCTCAATGTGATGATTGGTGTAGGTAGGTGTTCCAGCCATTTGCCAATGCTGCTAACTAGTCAGCCGAGAGTAACGCAGGACCAGGGCCATTACAGTTGACCGCTCTCGATCGTATATAGATATTATGCTATGTTATGAACACTATATCAGCTGTCAAGAGAGTCATCTGCGTTTCCTGGCGTTGCACTCTATGCAATAACATGGATCTTATACGAGATTCCAGTATATATAGAATCAGTGCTATCTATCTCTCAACCCGAGATCATTCAGATATATTTTGTATTATATATTAGATATGTTATTGTAACAAACGTCTATATAATATTTTCATTTTTCACCGACCCCCTCCTCCTCTCTTTCTATTCATGTTTTGCTATATCTCCCTGCGCGCTCCACTCCTCCCTCTCACTCTCTGTATTTTACTAACTTTACTATTGGTGATGGAATTTGCTCACAAGCTTGTTTGTCTGATTGCTGCACTAATTGTGCCCGAATTAAGCAGCGGGGAGAGAGCAGCTCACCAACATAGGCCGTTGACCGCGCAGCCGCCGAACAAATTCCGGGATTTATACTCGACGCACTAGCTCTTCTCGGACCAGCATGCTATATATGTTTTTCATCACCCCCTTGCCCACTCGCAGCTGTAGCTTTTTCTCTTCCTGTCTCTCTTTCTGTCTCTCTTTTTATTCAGGATGAGGTGAGAGGATACCACTTAGCCAGTAAACTTTCGTCTTGAAAAGAGAGAGAGGAACGCAGATACCACTATATAGCTGTTGTAATTGAGAACGGAGCTATTGTTGCATGCTCGAGCTGCTGATACTTCTTCCTCCTTTTTCGTCGATGTTTGAAATCAAAATTTGAAATCTAATTAGGTAATTAGGGCTTGATCATTGACTTAGACTTAAAATAAAGTCAATGATTTTCCCCACGCTCATTCATAGAAACATTTTAATTGACTCCAAAAACGGATGGTTGGCTGTTACTTTCCACAATAAGACCTTAGACCATGTCAAAGTATTGTCTCACGCAAACACACGTTACACGCGTACCTATTACCGACAATGCCAATCGNGAGAGAGAGAGAGAGAGAGAGAGGAACGCAGATACCACTATATAGCTGTTGTTATTGAGAACGGAGCTTCCGTTGCATGCTCGAGTTGCTCATATTTCTTCTTCCTTTTTCGTCGATGTTTGAAATCAAAATTTGAAATCTAATTAGGTAATTATGGCTAGATCATTGACTTAGACTTAAAATAAAGTCAATGATTCTCCTCACGCTCATTCGTAGAAACATTTCAATTGACTTCCAAAACGGATGGTCGGCTGTTACTTTTCCACAATAAGACCATGTCAAAGTATTGTCTCACGCAAACACACGATACACGCGTACCTATTACCGACAATGCCAATCGATGCTGTCATATTATGTTTTCTCAGTACGTATACTCGTATAGAGCGTTTTTTATTATGAGTGTGTAAACTTAATCGCTGTTTTATTACTTTTGTCGCTTGTGTCACAGACTTACACATATGAATCATATGAAGAGCTATTCTCCTGCAATACTTCACTTTCCCATCGTTACTCTGAGTAGGTAGGTAGTATAGTTGCTGATCTTTAACTTGACAAAGCGTCCCTCGATACTTAATTCGGCAAGGGCGATTGAAACCCATTCAGTAATAATCGATTATTGTCGATGAGGCGGCGGTAATAAATCGATTTTATTAAGAATGCCGATAATAAAGCGATTATTATTGGGGTCATCGCTATTCCTCACATCTATGATCCATCATGACCGATGTGACAGAAGTTGATAGCCACACATTGACGGAGCGATCTTCGAAACTTTACTCCTTACAGTTAGGTATTAATATGACCGAAATCGTATCTCACTTACAAGAGTTTTGTTTCTGTTTATGATCGATACTTCCCATACTTATAGCAACTTTCGTCGTTCATTGCTCCACTTGATAATTGATTTGGAGTCCAAATCATGGTCCAAATTTTGGACCATGATTATTGAAAAATTTAATTCGGCAGTTAATAAAACAATGAAACTAGCGTCTGCAGAACAATTAAGTTTTGGTATTAGAAACCTCCTCTCTTACTCGTATATTCTGCTGAGAAGGGGAGTGAAATACTGCACTTTGAAATCATCCCCTTTCTCGGGCAGCGATTTTGGAACATGCTGCTTTTATCTGTGTCATCAGCTGACAAGCTTACCAGGATTGCAGTTTTAGAGAATCGCGGGCCAGAAATTTAATATAATTATGTTTAATTCACCCGAGTTCGTTTTATTTTTTCGATTTCAATTTATATATATATATATGAACTCTATATATATATTCTTGTGTATCACATGAAGCTCCTCTCTCTCTTATCATGGTTGAGGCACCACCACAATATATTGATAAGATGATGATTTGGGAGGGGTGGTTGCGAAGTTTCGGGTGATGATTCTGGTCTGGTAGATGACTCATCAATCTGCTAATCTCATTTAGACTGCCACACGATCATTCGACCCCTCTCTCTCTCACTCACTCTGAGATCATTTGGAAAACACATATTATAACACACTGTTCAACTGAGAGAACAAGATCTTGACTTCTCTATTAAATTAGGAGTCCGAACACACACATACTGCACAACGTTCTTATCAGATCCCTATGGTCACATCTGTTATCCGGTGCTCGACCAACCGCCGCGATTTTCGACGGTCACGTGACCACCCCCTGCGCTCACATTGATCGGTTGCAGGTCACGTGATTGCGTTCTCCGTGCTCATTGGACGGCCAGGAAGCTAGGGCTTGTGCACGGAAGGCTGAGATTTACGTATGAAGTGTAACCGTATACACTGCAAAGGATGATCCGATAAAAAACTTTGATCGATAGTGTACGTTTCGTTGTGATTTTTTCGAGGTCCCGGAATAACTTTGCAACGGAGCGCCTGGTCATCTGATCGTTATCAGGTCTCGCGAGGAAAATTGCATTACAAATGCAGATAATAGCACTCGGGTCCGAGCTCAATCAGATAAATCACCTCTCTCTCTCTCTTTGCTTTTCCATCGATTCCCGTTCTAATTATTATATTCGTTGGTTGAGTCCACATAACGCGTCGACACGTCATAATCTGCCGAAATCTTCAGTACTGCGCACAGAATTAGTTATTTGTCATGGTTTTCTGTGGTAAATTGCCTTCGAAATAAGGAAAATCTTTCGTTTACCGTTGTTTTTTCGTTCATCCATCGAAATGAAGCGAATATAACAGCATACGTGGAATTTATGCCGACTTTTTTTCTAATAATTGTCGATTGTGAAATCATATTGAATTATAATCGTGAAGAATAAGCGAAATCGCAAGAAAATACCAAGCTCTATTTCATCACGAGCCTTCGAAATATCATTCTAATAATTTCGATAAGTAAAAAATAATGGTGGATGATAATATTTTAAACAGGAATTCTTTCCAATCCACTTATTAAATGTTAATTTAACCTAAGACAGTTCTCAGCGCGAAAAAATGGGCGTTTCTGTTCGATCTTAATCGTGCCCAAACCACTTCTATCAACTTTATTTACACCTACGGCACTCCAGACTAGAACTCATTCGCACAAATCACAATTCCATATTTCTTCTCATCCGATATTTTGTCTCTCTCTCTCTGCTCCCCAAATTGCACAGGAAGACAAAGTCGTCTTCATCATACGGCTATCATCATCCCAATTATACTCCTTCCACAGAGAGGAGGATTTTCCATAATTAGAAAATTAATTACGCTAATTTTCACGTCGAAAATCATGCTGCATATAATATAGAGCAGTCATCTGCTGCTACTGCTAAGGGAATTTATATGTGTTCTATAATATAGGGAGCCCTCTTCTTCCCAATCTAACCTATAGGAATTATCATGATTTTCAGGGATTCGAGAATATGTGTGTGTGCTCGATGACAAGCGATGGGATTGTGTTGTGTGCCATTCAATCGTCTTAGCCCTCGTTTGTGTTTGTGTGCCATTTCTATGTCTGGACTCTGGGTGTTTGCTTTTGTGTTTGTTTGTGTGCCCTTGTCTGTGTCTGTGTCGGGTGTTCATTTGTGTATGTTTGTGCATCTGTGATCGCAACCCCACAAACGATAACCCCTCTCTCCTCTTTCTAGAGATGGAAGTGATGGCGAGTTTATCACATGACTCCCTGGGCAGTTCTCACATAGAACCGAATATGCAGACAACCGACATCACCATGACGACCATCCAACCCGATTCGTCCGCCTCACTACAGATAGCTCAGAACAACATGATAGCCGAGACTGTACGTTCAGAGGAGGTGATGGGACAGGATGATGGTGGTAACCCGTCCATTGGGTGTCAAACTGCGCTGTCATATGCAAAGCAAGATACACTCGTACCGCTCACAGCGCTACTTCAGCTAGTCAATAACTCTATCTTGACTGTCATGGAAAACATAGGTAAACACCAACTTTGACCTGTGTCTCATGAAACAAGAATACTGCCAAAAGTGTGAAAGATACCTGCAACTGAAAATATTTGACACGTGGTTGATTGTTTGTTGGGTAATCTTTTAATTGTTTACACATACGAGCAATCATATGACCATTGGTAACTGGGGACTTGCAACCTAATATCTGTGATAATGCACGTTGCAACTTTCCCTAATTATCCCTGATGAATCCTGCTAATGATTTGTAGTATCCACATTCTCAGAGAAGGTACTACTAGTGAACACATCGGAGGAAGGCATCTTCTCGGCTGACAGCATCAACTCATTCTGGAATGCAGCTACCAGTTCAGTGACAAACTCACCGACTAGCTCAGGTGAGTGCTACTCACCACTATTCACCACGTTTCTTCCACCTGGATAACTGATTCATTGCTAATGATCGTCTACCAAATACCTATTGAGTCCGTTGTGAGCGCACCAAGATCCAACTATAACATAGTGGCTCCACTCAATTAGGGCAATATCAAATGATTCTTCTCAACCGAGCCCCCTGACCTCGACTGAACTAAGACTTCTCCCTGGCAAATCTAAACCTAATAACCCGCCCACAGTTCCCCCCGACCGCGTCTCCCCTTCGGCATTCCAAGATCCGAGAGAATCAGAGCCGTTGTCCGCCAACAGTCCCTCTACACAAACCAGTGACAAACTTGTCAGACCCATAGTCATACAGGTACAAGACGTTAAGATCAAATTCCGTTTGGTTTGACGAGCAATTACATCGAAAAATTGAAGAAACAAAACTGGTGTTGAGAAGTTCGTTGAGACCTATAAGAATAATTTCATATTAGAACAGTTTCATTGCTTCTCACTCCCCATTTTCCCACCAGGACATATTCCGAAACAACGTGGACATGCCGTCCCCCAGTGATCTGAATCCCTCCTCTCCTACCACTGCAGTGATGGGAGCAGGGAGTGCAGTGATGGGCAGTGGCATCATGGGCAGTGGCGGTGCAGTGCTAGGGTGCTGCTCCGAGAGGAAGTACTGTGGCAGTGACACCCAGGAGGTACAGGGCCAGACTTTCACAACCAATTCCTCAACCATCGCAAATATGCAGGTATTGTGGCAATATCCTAACGACACAATCCAAGAGGTTTGACCACATAATGGACCAATCTATTCTCTAGTACGATTGAATGAGCCAGTCTAATGGACTAGTTGTGCTGGTTTTAACCTCCCGGAGGCTATTGGCAAGCACAAAATAGCCCCACTTTACTCACTATCCCAAATCTACCTCCCCAGGACGATATCCCACCCACAGTACCCAGTTCTCACCCCACTTCCACTCCCTCGGCCCCCGACTCTTCCTCCTCACCTGGAGCCGATCCCGGCCTCACCAAGTACATCTGTCCGTACTGCTACAAGGTGTTCAACTGGAAAACCAATATGAACCGACACATCTCTGTTACACATCTGATGAAACCCAAACCTACCATCAAGGTACGAGGGGGAACTATGGAGAAATTTCCATCGGTCAACCGTCACGTGCTCACACAGAATTTATCAATTAGCATTAAACTTTTTCTATTAACGGTCACAACAATTAATAATTAATCAATTTTCGCCCAGTAGGTACTTTCGTCCTAGATTATTAACCATTATAGTGCATCGTAATAGCGTGAAATTCTCCAAGAATTTGAACGACTTCGGTCCGTTTAGACAAAGAATCACGCCACCAAACAATTAACAAAACACTCATCTGGAGTCAGTCAAACTCTCATTGGAATCTCTCATCACAGTGCGCGCCTGCGTCAGTCCACAAAACTGTTGATCCCGATACAGTCCAGAGCTCATTCACAACAATTAACTCGGTCTAAACATAAAGACAGCTCAAGTCAACACAACCGGGAATTTTGTTCACGCTGGCGTGAAAATCATGCCCGCAGACCTGACATTAATGAAACCATAGATAACGAACAAAACTCGCGGTAGCTGTAACAGTTGAGCCTCAAGACAGCAATGCCAAGCACAAAAGTCTCCTTTCTTCTTTTCTTGTTGAAAATAGCAACAGAATTGCACGCTGTTTCAATACCTAATAAGAGAACACCATAAAATTCTATGATTCAGTTGCATTTTTACGATGGGATGGTATTCCATATCCCAGAAGAAGTTCCACTTCACAATTCTGTAATCAATTCTCGAATCAATGGCTCTCCCTTTTTCTCTGACGTCACCATTCAATACATGACGTCATCATTGTGCAGGTTCCCATAATGAGGAAATCTAAACCGTACACGTGTCCTATTTGTGGGAACACGTTTGCATGGAGAAGCAACATGAACAGACACATTCTTCATCTCCACAAAATAGACCACAAGCAACTCAATAAACTACTCCTTTCCGGTGAGTGATTCCTCGGGTTCCTACCTAATTAGTTAGATAATAGAGTAATTAGATAATAGGGTATATTGTCCCATTTCATTGCTCATTCCTCTCATGTGTCAATTGAATCCGATCTCCACTTTACCCTGACGTATCCCCTGCTCACCCCTCCCCTCACCCCATAGCGTATCTACCAGATATCCGGACGAGCGATAGCGCCACCTCTCCCGTCACCACAGTGGCACCGCCGCTCTCCTCCGCAAACCAGGCTGTCACCGCCGCCAACACCACGACCACGCCAAACTGTACTGCCGATCCTGAGTCCTTTAGTTCACTCGGTGCATTGACCATGCTGCCACAGGTGAGACACATCATGGATCATGATGACATGATATCCATTGATCATTCCTGATTATTGTATCTTTTCCATGATTATTAACCGACTTTTAATAACATTGAATTAAACGATTAAGTCGAATTCGAGTTTCGACTTTCTAACGATGCTGCATCCATCACATGCTTTGAACCCTCTCTCCTGTATTCTAACCCCACATTCCCCCTCAGAACAGTTTCAAGACGGTCAATCCGAGTACTCCACCCCCATCCTCAACAGCTGCTGCTGCTGGCACTCATCCAACTCCCATCTCCTCTTCCACTCTCCCTTCCTCGTCCTCTGGAGCCTGCTCGTTCAGCGCCTCTTCCACCACTTCTCCAGAGCAACTAGCGTACCTGTACCGTCATCATAAGGCTCTGCTGGAGAGTGTCAAGAAGGAGCAGGTATGCTGGATTTATATTCCTAACTAGGTATCTCAACTCAAGGAAATGATAAGTGACAAGTGTCCCCTAGGTACCTCTTCGCTATCTAGGCACTTCCTGTTCCAAAAGCTCATTTCAAGGTGTCAAGTTCCTACAATTATATTTAATTTTCACTTCTCCTTGCCTCCCCAGGTCCCAGTTCACGTAAAGGAAGCTGCTCTGGCTTCATTTTACCAGAACAACAAGTCCCTATTCGACCATCCTGCCCCCTCTCCCCAGCTCTTTTCTCCCACGGGGGGAAACCCCATGGGGGTCGGGGGCCTACTCACTCCTCCAAAATCTGCCGACCACAAACTCTCACCCCCCATCACCAGCATCAACAACCTCTCTGTTCTCTACCAGAAGGCGCTGATGGATCAACGGAACGCCGTTGTGGGTGGTGGGAATGTGCAGCCACCTAGCGCCCCCCAGTCTCCCGCCACTTCCGCCCCAGACATGAGCCATCTGCAGTACCAGAGCCATCGAGCAATGCTGGATACGGTAAACTTGCTCAGCAATTTGAATACTATTGGAGTGAGTAACAAGTCAGCTCCAGAGGTGGAGATAAAGATGGAGAGCACGGACAAGTGAGTGTGTGTGTGCGTGACGTCACAGAATAAATTGATGGTGACGTCACACGTGGTATCCGTTATCGTCATGGCAACACTTTCAGTGTCTAGTTTCACTCGAGATATGAACCAATGAATCATCACCTTCTATGAAACGCCTTAGACCAGATAAATACTTTCGTTCCAGTGAATACCCCGCAGTTACCTACTTAGGTCTTTAGGTGGTTCGAAGCAAATGAACTAAAATTCTCATATTTTAACATCTTCAAACCATAACCCACAAAGGTTTCAATATTTCTATGATATCCCTGTTTTTATAACTTAGTCGTATGTTGTGTTTTTATACCTAGTCCTTTTGAGTCTCTTTCTCTGATTCAGACTCGAGAGTTACATTCTAGAGTTCCTCAAATCAACTAGTCAAAGGGGAACTACTTTATATTTTGCTAATATATCAGCTGTAACATAGGATATGTTGATTTATTGCCAAGTTTTGCAGGCAAATAGCCTGAATAGCCATTTCCTGCATAGAATAGTTCTACGGACATAGTTCTATGTAGCCCGGAATTCTGTTTAAGTTGATGTCCAGGTTTTTGCCTTGATTTAACTGCAATCCTAATAAAAACTCTTCCATGTTCTGTTGTTGTGAGTAAAATCAACTAAATTCAGATTCAGACTCGAGAGTTGTATTCTAGAGTTCCTCAAATCAACTAGTCAAAGGGGAACTAATTTATATTTTACTATAAAAAAATAGATAGGTATATAGATCAGCTGAAACTTAGGATATGTTGATATATAGCCAAGTTTTGCAGGTTGATAGATAGTCTGAATAGCAATTTCCTGCATAGATTAGTTCTACGGACATAGTTCAATGTAGCCCGGATTTCTGTTCAAGTTGATGTTCAAGTTTTTGTCTTGATCACTTGATTTAACTGCAATCCTAATAAAAACTCTTCCATGTTCTGTTGTTGTGAGTAAAATCAACTAAAATCTACGTGTTTTTCTAATAACTTGTTACTTAATTTGATAGGTTGTATTTATGGGTTTATACTTTCATATATGATTTGTAAGCTAACAATGATAGGTCATAAGTTTCGTTGGTACAGATTACAGAACTACGAAGTTAAGGACTGATCATATGTTCTGATAGGGATTATGTGTTCTGATGATTGATGGATACTTTTCTTGTCAAGAGAGGAGTCTTGTCATTGGGTTATTCAATATCTTTGAGGAATCTTTGATAAATTAATAGCACCAACACCACGTGAAGTACCAACTGGGCGACTATTTTCTCGTTAGATTCCAAAGGGACTTTCTTCGATTACGGTGCTTAGTGTGCGCACTGCCCACAGTCCCGTATGTCCGTACAGATGGTATGCCAGCGGTTAACCACAAGTCCTCTATGGGCATTGGGCACAGAAGACTGTGACTGTGGGCATAGGACACCATTCCCCGTTTTCCTCATTTTGTATCTGAACTGGTTTTATACGTGTCGGGTTATGTGTTACATATTATAATAATTGTTTCTGTCCGTTGATTTTAATATTTATTGTGGTATAGAAACTTCCAAATAAACTTCGCTGTTTTACTTCGTGACCACGTGAACAAAATATGCAATATGCATCTTAGCACGGAGAAAAAGTCATGGTTTTCCAAAATCACGCCACTCACGTGACTCACTCTGAATATCGGGTTATCCGCGCGTGATATCACACGTGACGACTAGTTCAGTAACGCGTGACAAGTCACGCGTGATTACCCACACACAAACCTCGTGACTGCTAGATTTGATGAGGAGCTTGCCAGCTGAGTCAAGGACCGCGTATCTGTTCCTCGCAACCCACACTCCTGTTACACCCTTGAACCGCTTTCCTGGGCGCGGAGAGGATAGATTTAAATGGAGAATATCGTCATTATCACCTAGTAACAGCTGAAATTTGACGTGATTTCTGGGAATTCCGGGTAGCACGGCATGTATCCAGGCTAAAATTCTGGTGGTTTTCACGACATTTGGAGGTCTGGAAGTACTCCACAGACGAACCAATCACTACTACTGCTTTCAGAGTAACGTGAGTTACGTGTATAAGCACTCATTATTATACACTCGTGTGAGAAATGAGAACGTAGCAGGTGTGGAATGAGGTCAATCTCAACCGAAAACACGTCATGAAATGTGAATATGGTGAACATAGGTCGTGGGAACATTCAATTATCATTGCATTACGAGTTATTCCATAAAAGGGATGATTATTCGAATAATAATTCCTTATAAGGAATAATTACCTTCCCCGGAGGATATCTCGCTGCTGCTTCCCGCCGGAATCTGGTACACCTCGTAGTACGTGCTCCCGCTACCTGTCTTGCTACTGTTGCTCGTGGATACGATCACACTGTTCTCAGCGGGGTTGTATGATAGTCCACTCGGCTTCACGTTACTGTCACCTGGGAATTGGGATTTGATTCGGTTGTAGAGAAATTAGGATCGGGATTTGATTCGGTTGTTGAGAAATTAGGATTGGGATTAGATTCGGTTGTACAGAAATGGGGAGTGGGACTTATTGGGGTGGGGCTGAAACTAAGGTTTACTCCGCTGATGGATTGATATATTGTGGGTGTATTTCAGTGGTTGCTTCAGTAATCAGTGTGTAAGAGGTTAGCGCTCGATTAAATCCTCTTGTTACTTTCAACCATGCGTAGTGGTAAATGAATTTGTAAGCTGTGAGTATCTGTAAGTAGTCTACCATGGTGAAATAAAGGTACTTCTTCACGATATTTAGGTAAAGAAGTCCTATACCACGCCTATTAGGTACATATCCTTAACATCAGCAATAATTCTTCTACCGCTATTTCATATCTCATTTGTCCTACAAAGCCGTGATATCCGTGTGCATCAGTTGGTTGGACACAAACGTGACAAAGTATTCACAAATTACGACCTGAATTATCGAAGCGCGGCTAAGCACATATTGTTAATAACGGCAACCAATTGTTTCAATTGTCCCGTATCAGAGGTAGAAAGTCTTACCGCCGACTGGAGCATTGCAATTAGAGTGCGCGAGCAAATCAATCAATAAACAACGACGATTGCCGATGAAATATTGAAACTTACAACACTTTCGGTTTGCCGACAAAATAATATGTAACGTGTAAAACAACGTGAATAGGTAGGATAATGATAATGGGTAGGGCTGTGTAGTAATGAAAATAAGATTACGTC
The DNA here is from genome assembly GCA_946803715.1 of Beroe ovata. NCBI lineage: Eukaryota > Metazoa > Ctenophora > Nuda > Beroida > Beroidae > Beroe > Beroe ovata. The sequence continues at coordinate 245,841 of CAMPET010000052.1, read as the reverse complement.
ACTCTTGTGGATAATATCACGCGTGACAATGCCGTCACGTGACTGCTCACGAATGACCTTGACAATGACGCCATGGGAGTGTCCAGTGTGCGTTACGCTTATGTTACTGTATGCGTTACCATGACAACTAATACCTGCGTTACCATGACAACTAATACTTGCGTTACCATGACAACCAATAACACCCGCGTTCAACGTTACCATGTCAACCTTTGTTACCCGCGTTCAGCGTTACCATGACAACCAACAATACCCGAAGTTACCATGTAAACCTGCGTTACCATGACAACCACTAATACCCGCAGTTACCATGTTAACCAGCGTTACCACGACAAACTGGTACCTGGTTTAAGCTGGATCACAGCCACGTCTTTACCACTTCCAAATGTGTACTTCCTGAGGTACCGGTCCTTGACAAAGAAGACGGCGTTTTCGTGGACTACGCTGGCTGGACGTTCACGTTCCAACTTGAACACTATCATACCATTATCGTGTCCTGTAGAAATGAGTGGTGTCAAGAAATCATCAGAGAAGTGCAAAGTGGTTATACCATTAAACACTTTCTATTGACACCGTTTGTTTTAAATTGTTAATGTGTCAACCAGAGATTCACAAAATGGAACGGAGCAATTTGAGTGTGATTCTTCAGACAACTGATAAGTGATACTGATGGGGGTATCCGCTATCCACATTTGGAGATGGCTATCGTGACACCACAAAGTCACTCACCAGCAGCAAAGATGTTGAGGGTAGGATGGGCTGCGATACACCAGTATCTGTCCTCCCCTCTGAATGTACTGATACAGTTCCTTTTGTTCAGATCCCACAATCTGCGAGCAAAGGTGTCAAACCGCTCCTTTTGACACCATTAATTCCAAGTGTCCGCATTCGCGTTTCACTCAAACATTGACACGAATTCACAAGTTGACAGATTGAAACCAGTTGCCACCACTCACGATGACACCATCTCACCTGATGCTCTTATCCTCGGAGTTTGACACAATGACGTCATTACGGGGATGGAAGATGACGTTGCTTACGTTGTTGTAGTGTCCCCGGCAGGTGTCCACCTCCCATGCACGGGCCTCGTTGTAGCGCCACAGTTTAACTTGTCGGTCATCAGCACCTGCACGTGCGATGTGGTGTCAAATGTCAATGAGTGAATTTGGGTTTGAGGTGCGGCACCGTGGTGTCAAATGGGACTTCCCCAGTCAGAATTGTATCAAGAAGGGTCGTATGAAAGTGTATCAATGACCCCCTAGCCAGTGGCCACGGTGGTTCTAATTACTACAACAGTACGTCTCCTTTTTTTGGAATGTATCAGTAATTTTCTATTCCTCCAGAACTCTCCCGAAAACACGTACCACTGATGATGAGGGGCTGAGTCGGGTGGAACTGTACCCAATTCACACCACGGTCATGTCCCTCTAGCACGTGCTTCACAACGGCGTCACTTTGGCCGAATAGATCTATTTGACCGGGCGTTTGAGTCCGGAATGAATCGGCTGAAAAACAGTGGGATTATAGAGAGAAACCATGGGATAAGAGAATCTACCGAAATTCCTGATCCCGAACTGTTCTAGAATCTTCAATCTAGATACGTTTGCCACTAGGGTCAGGTGTTTGTCTTGTTGAGGTTTTGAGCTGTTCTTATACCGCTCAAATGCAGGACTAGGTAATGCGAATGGCGCCGGTCTTGTGCAGAATTCACTCTGTTCATGAAGTTACTATGAAGTATGGTGTCGCGAACAGCTAATTATAGCTTATTATAAGGAACCAATAATCATCAAAGAGCTTGCATGGTATCCCTACCTGAACCGGGCTGAGCTCGTTTTCTCTTGAGACCCCCAATATCCCACACTCTGACCGTCTGGTCCAGACTGGCAGAGACAACGAGGTCTTGTTTAGGGTGGAACTGAGCACACATCACATAGTGGTTGTGTCCAGTCAGAACACTGAAGTTGGAGGGTGTTTGAGATATTGTATTTTCTTATGATGCTTTCCCTTCTTGGGACGATCGAAACCGTTGGAAATGACAGACTTATCGTTCTCATGTCGAGTTAACACGATGGCTCCGCACCTGATACAAGATCGGCTCTGCCAATTCCAGATCCTAATGGTCTGGTCGTCCGAACAACTGATGATCCAGGGATGCTCCTCGTGGAAGAAGGTGGTCCTGATGTAGTCGAGATGACCCAACATGGTGAAGAGACACTTTCTCTGCTTGTAGTTCCATACCTGGGGCAGGTTTCAATGATCTCATGAGAATCACACCAGTTAGGGCATACATTTGAGTCAAATTCCATCAAATTTGCCATAAATTTTTTTGACTACGGTTGCGTAAAATCAATTCAGTAGGTTCAGAGAATGATTAGAACAAATAAAATGTATCGAGGTATCTAGAAAAATGTATCTAGGTATCTAGATACGGACCTTTATCTTATAGTCATCGCCCCCGGAAACAAAAAGTGGCTGTGCTCCATGGAAACTGATGCCCCTCACTGGACCGTCATGTTCATCAAACTTCTCTATAAGAGTTCTCATCCTGTAGTCCCATAGTTGGATTATACCCGAGTGAAGTGACGTCAGCACCCATGGTCGAGTGGTGTGGAATGAGATTCCTGGAAAGAGGAGGGGGAGAGGGGGGTCAAAGAAAGGAGGTAAAGATATAGAAAAACGTTATGGCCGACAAAAAATCAGGGATCTTCATGCAAGGTTAGAAATAACAAGAACATTGTTTCAAATACCTATCATGTCATAATGTAACCTACCCTTCACTCGAGCAGACTTTGTCTGGAACTTTTCGAGCATACCTCTTGATGGAAAATCGATCATTATGATAGTTATCATTAATGGAGGGTAAAATGGGACAGGGAAAACCTTTGTATTATTTGATTGTTAATGTTGGCAAAGCAACTTTGTCTTTTACAATGGAACTATTTTCAGATAGTTAGATAATAAAAGAGGAATACCTGAGTATTGCTAGTAACTAAAAGATTAATAAAAGTATCAGCGACAAACATTACACACGCTCTATACAATCATATTATGTCGCAAATAAGAATCTAAAAATGATCAAGAATATGTCATGATTCGCAAATATGATATACCAAATATGATGAATAACATCTATTTTTTACAAATCTATAAAAATTGATGAGAACAAGAAATTCTGATTGATGGGTGAGTAAAGAATAAAGTAACGAATTCAGAGGATTGAAACCATTGTTGACCGGCAATTTGCACAGTTGTCCGGCAGCCGCTGAAACAGGGATAATAAACATCATTCAACGAATTTTAAACATAAGGAAAAATAACATGTCCACCATACAAGGAGGCTTCGATTTCAAACGTTCTGTCTACAGAAGCATTAGCATTCACCAGTTGGCTAGTTAGTTCTAGTATCCAAACCATAAATATTTGTAATTTTGTGTACTAAGCTTCTATCCGGAATCAATACCTAATAGCTTTACTCTTTACATCTAGACATAGATAGGCATGTCGACAAGTTTTTAGATGAATAGGTATGGGAGGGAATCAAGCTTTCTCTTTTCACAGTTTTACATCTTGTAGACAACTTTTCTGTCTAGCCATCTATTAATAACCTGTTGGTTGACCTTTCCTTTCTTTATATCAAATTTTAGCTCACCCTTATTAAAAACTTCTATATAAAGGTACATTTCACTATCCGAGTCTGCCCACTTGCCGGCTGCTTGGAATCTGAAGGCTTGAAATATGGTCCATGGAACAGATGCATACTTCATTTTCTCGCCGGCAAGCCCAAGGATGGACTTTGATCTCCGGACATATATGAGGCGTCTATTTGTGAACAGAACCAGACACTTCTTTTTATTGTTGTTAAACCCGAGTTCGATTTGCTCTAGATTTCCGTCTAGAAGGAGTGGTGGGTTAAACTTAAGCTCTTTGTTCAATTCAGCCACTTCATCATTTGACAGCATTGAGATATTGTTGCGATCAAACAGGGATACAAGTTTTGTCCCTACTCCTTCTTCCACAGAGGTATAAGGAATGAATTGAGGAATATCTTGTGCAAACGCTGTTTGATCTGCGAAATGTGTTACACAACGATCACTAAGGAAGTTAAATATTCCAATGAGATCGCACTTGCCCTTGGAGAAATCTTGGCTAATGCACGAGGTTATCGCACTATCTGTATTGGGACTTTTATTATTTGTACTCCAGAAACCTTTTACATAAATATCAAGCTCACAATCTCGGTCAAAGCCACTTGTAGAAGCAGTACATATCTCAAAATATCTTACACTGCTATAGGGAACAGTGATGTACTGCACTTTCTCTCCAGATAAGCCTTTGGTGTCCATGATGAAAATGCGTTTTGATGTCAGAACAAAAAGATCCCGACCATTGGCAAAGGCCAAACCAACTGTTTCATCTGCTTGTAACATGAAGTTGGCATGAAGTTTTGAATCTATGTCAGCAGCATTGATTTCATGAGCATTATCACTGAACATTTCATGGAGAACTGATAATGCGCTGTCCTCATCAGGAACACTGGGTCGGACCGGAATCAGAGGCAAGTTTGGTCTAGGTAACTCTTCTTGTTGAAATTTAGTTGTTTCGGGCCCCAGTGAAAGCATCCTGTATGAGAGGTAACGATGAACAGCCACCAAGTCCACTTTCTTCTTTGCAAGATCTTGTTCAATGAAAGTATCTAAAGGTTCAGGGGGGTGGTGATCATCACCTGATCCACGTTCATGCCTGAAATTACAACAGTCTGTCCAAATTTGAAGCTCTGCATCACGGTCTGCAAAAACTAATCCTCTTCCAGGAGTTTGTATCGCAAAGTGAGAAATGGCGAAATAAGGAATAGTAAGATATTTCACTTTCTTACCCGTGAATATGATAGTTATATTATCAACAAACAGAATCCGCTTGGTGGTAAAAAGCATGTAATCTTTCCTTCCTTTGAAGGCCATCTCAACAACCTCATTATCTTGCAAAATATTGTTAGGCTCTTCATGAAACATTGCGTTGGCAGCTGAAGCATCAATCTGCCCGGCATTTCCCTCACCAGATAGCCACTTTGGTAAACTCTTCATGTAGTCGCCTCCACCAAGGTCTGCAGCATTGGTATTTGAAGTTGTCACTTTTTGACCTTCATGAATACCACATACTAGGTCAGTCAAAAATCTCTGTGTCTTCAGAACATTGCAACTTTTCTTGACATCTTGTTTAATGGCAGGTAACTGATCAATATTGGTATAGAGCTCTATATGGGCATCCCTATCAAATACCCCACCTGCAGCAGTTTCAATTGAGAACATACGTATATGACTGTACAAAACTGAAAGGTAATCCACACTTTTACCGGTGATTCCTTTCTTGTCAACAATCAGAACTCTTTTTGTTGTGAATACAGTCAAGTCTCTCACAGATTTATATGCAATTCTTACCCTCTCAGTAGGGAGCAGGATATGCCTCAATTTCTGTTGAGTTGCCTCTGGATCAAGTTCTGCAGCATTATCACCCAAAATGTCACTAACAGCTTGCTCTTCAGGTTCAATCAGTTTTGGCAAATCTTGCCCAATTGAATCATCACGGATACCCTCAGCAAATGGGTCTAGGCTTTGGAGTACATAGTAGTTCAATAAATTCAAAATTGCAAACAGATTTACCCTGTCCTTCTTGAACTCTTTCTTAAATTCTCCAAGTTTATTAGAGCTGTTTTTTGTATATACATATAATTCAGTATCATAATCAAGACTTCCAGCAGTGCAAACAGAATAGGCAGCTATCATTCTATATGGCACACTTGTATACTCATGTGCAGATGTATCAATTACAGAAGAATCTTTCATCAAAATCCGATAAGGTGTGAACATCAGCTTATGATTCCTTAGCTTGAATGCCATGATGATTCGCTCATCTTCTGGCAAAGCACCAGGGGCTTTGCTTCTCATTTTAGCCTCTGCTTCAGCCGGATCAATTGTATCAAAGTTATCAAACATGTCTATTACCTGCAAAGAATTTATAAATCACCCAACAAAAAGACAGCTTTCTGATAAACAACTTTCACAATCTCTGTTATAAACTCCCAAATTATGTTTATACCTATCATATATCATGCTTGTTTTGGACTTTGTGTGATTGCCATATTTTGCCATATTTTTCTTGTGCTTAATGCTTATCTCTACAGAACATTTCTTTGGACATTAGTGGTAAAACACTTCATTTTGATGATAAATGAACTAACTAAACGAAGTTCAACTTGGAAATCATAAACTTTGGGTGGCAAGGAAATGACAGTGCAATAGTGCTGCTTTATAAAACTAAAATGCATGTTTTGTGACAGTTCACTGTTTTGTGCAGAGTAGAATTTAATAGCATGATGCTGTTAACTCTCGGAATTATACATGATTTCAGATTCTTCCCACATTTCTACACACTCATCACTCATATCACTATGATTTTGATATTCAGTACACAAACTCTGGGCGGGTTTCTAGTAATTCATAAACAATCCCCATCAACACTTTAAAATTCATAGAACCCAATCTTTGGGATGATTTGATGCTTTCATAATGAGTACAAGTGAATGTATGATACATTGATCATAAACCGAACCTTACACACCCCTCTAGTCATTAGTCAACTTGAGCATTTGATAATTTTAAAAATAACTTACTACAAATTAAAGCAGTACACACGTTGCGTGGCCGGCCATTGTCAGATTTCATCTGACCTCAGTTTCTCGCGCGCGGCGCGCGCGCCTTCATCGAAGGCCGAAACAGTTTCGGCGATGAAGGCGCGCTCAGCTCGCGCGAGAAACAGGTCAGGTAACATGAACATCTGACAAGCCGGCCACGGCCACGCAACGTGTGTACATCCGCGCGAGCGCTTTAGCTTTGCATTGGATAAACAGAGCGGTCAGCGGAGTGAAAATTGCGCGCACCGACGGTAGTGGGTAGGGTAAAATCCAACAACTGCAACCTCTGGACTAGCTTATGAGCCTTTATTGGAACTCGTTATCATATTTTATATTGTCGCGATCGATGATAGACCCTGTCGAGAATTTCGTCGCGCGCGCAACTTATTCTCAACCTGCTGACCCAAGCCGCGTTGCGGCTTGCATCAACGGTTTAGCATCGCCATTCGCCAGACAAATTTTATAGTAATAGCATTTTATTAAAATAGTATTATTTGAAGCAAGGCAATAAGGCATATATAAGTCCCCCAGAATCTACATTGTTTTCGGCTCGAGCAGGATCTTAGATTTTAAGTGCATGCAAAATTAAAAGTGAGATCCAATTTTGACTGACTTCCTTCTTGGGAGCAGAGTTGTGCATAAAAGCAGGGATGTGGGGGCACTGCCCCCAGAAGTCACACTTTTTTGCATATAGATTTTGAGGTTGACTCAGATTCCGGTCGAATTTCAGGAGGAATGGATTGAACTTAAGTTTCAATGAATGTAATGTCTTATTCAAGCTTTAATTTCATCAATTATTTGCTTTTCCTGTTAAGGAGAATTTTAAGCCCATAAATTCGCACGAACCCATGAAAAATTCAAGTTGCCTTTGATTTTAAAGTTCTTGTCAACATATGAAATTGACATAATTTGCAAGGATGGTCTCAACTACGCTCTATAAATGTTTATTTTATGAAGGAGCCCTTGCAAACAAATTGGCCATTTCTTTGGATTTGCACTATGACATTATGCTTGCCTCGATGGTTGACTTTCATTCCAATTTGCATAGCATATGTTGACAAGACAACACATTGAACCATTTGTCAGAAAATACACACTGAGCAGATTCAACAACTTGAGATTGTTGAAACTGCTCTGCATTGTTCATAAAAAGTGAATAAGAACAGAAAGAGAGAGGTAATTGAAGCACTATCAACTATCATCAGAAATGAGCTCCAAGTTCACTTCACAGCAGTAGCACCTGTCCATTCTCAATGTGCATTCTTCCAAATCAGCACGTGCAACTCTGATAAGACTCCATTTCATGGCCTACAACTGGATGAACAGACAGAGAGACAAGCAAGCCAACTACCAAATTATAATAGGGATGACATGTAGTGTTCACTCTACATGGACAAGCACAATTAATTACTGTACTGCATTGCAGATGCTTCTTGTCAGTAAAGATTTGTCATTTTTCATAATAGAAACAAGTGGTATCTATCTTATCCTTCAACACTGGGACAAGTATTTTTACGATTCTAGATGATATTGATCCAAAGTCCTATGTATAGAGACATAATGGTGTATGGGTATACTGCAAATGTAGCAAAATACTGGAAGTTACTACAAATATTTTTGCTCTAGGCATGGGGAATACAGCTGCTGTGCTTTCATCTAACAACAACCCTACTGGTGAGTAGTCACTCTATAAAGACGTTCTCAATTTAGTAGGTATGAGCAATTAATAACACAGATATGATCCATTTTTCTTTTCGAAGGAAACCATGAGAATCTGCCCAGAACAGTTGTTGAATCATCAGTATGGGACAAATATCTCAGGTAATGCCTTTATTGAATTTTCACTGCTAGTTGTATTAATTTTAGTTGATTGGGTAAAATAGTAGCTTGTAAACAAATTTCAACATATAACAGTAATTGCTTCAGAGGTTATGCTTTAAGGATGCAGAAGAATAAGAAGTGCATGCACTGCTTTATGGAGTTCAAAAGTGTTGGAAGTTTTTCTGGTCACCTTGGAAATAACCACCACCCTACAGTATCATATTCTACTTCAAGTATTGATAGTGCCTCTGGTGAGCCTATTTGTGTAGATTGTCGGAAAGGGTTTGAATCAATCAAGTTACTCCAACAACATCTTCTTGAACCCTGTCAAGGATACTGGAATGATGAGAAGCAGGGTCAGAATGTAGGTATTCGTTATCTTTAGTTTAAGGGTAGTATAGAAATATGATAATTAATTGCAAAATTATTGATCAGTCACTGATTAATTGTTAATTTCAGAAGCACAACAAAATGAAAAAGAAGAGTCCTAATCCAGCAAAATCAAAGATCAGATCTGTGCCAATGAAACTTGATACATGCAGAAAAACATCTGAAATCAAGAAAAAATGTTTCATTCCTCAACCTAAAGTTACTGATCCAGTTATCAAGGGAGAAATGATGAACTTCCAGGGGCCAAATGAGATGTGCAAACCTGGAAAGCTGAAAGGTGCTTTCTGTCATAATTCTTCCTTAATAAACAGCAGTCATGCTGTAAATAGCACCAATAAATCTAGAGATTTTGAGAAGTATGAATGGACAAAAGATAAGACGAAGCTCTGTCTGAGCTCGAATGCAGCAATGCACTGCACAAGGGGAAGCATGGCATTGGCCCAGAAACCCAGTAGCTCAAAAAGAGCATTCTCTAAATCTGAAGTTACCAAGAGAGAGAATGAATCCAAGAAGCAGAAGTCTTCTCCAAACATTCGTGAATCAGAGGAAGAGCAAGTGGACAATACATTGTCTGATACAAACAAAAAATCGGTGAAGACCATCAATTCAGGGTCATGTATCCGGCAGTTTTCACGTCCTATCTTGTCATCACCCCCTGCCTCAACAAATACTAGTTCTTCACAAGCTTCACAGACTACAAGAAATAAATCCAAGGCAACCAATTTGACTTCAAAGACGAGAAATAAAAGTCAATATAAGGGTTATAACAGGAGAGTCTTCAGCACAAGAAGTCTTGGACTCGTTGATTTTGATAAGATAAAAACAACAGCTCGGACTAGAAATATGCTGAACTGTTCCAGCCGGGGTTTATCAGATTTGCAAATAAAACCAAAGGAGGAGATTATCATAAGTAAAATTGAAAGACATGTAGAATCAAGTGATAAAGGAGCTTCAGAATCTGTTAGTAATGCTGTAGAAATGGGTTCTCCTTCATTAATAGCGGATGAAATATCGTGCAATGGAGCTCCTGATCAAAGTTTCGGAGATACAGAAACCTCTGCAGCTGAAAGTGTTGTGAATCAAGATCTCAAGAGTTATCTGATTCTCAAAGTTATGCCTATCGTGAGTGAAATTCAATGGCTCATTTAGAACTGTTATTTTGGGCATCGATCCATAGTTGTGCAGGTACCAATAAGTCTATAGACAATCATTAAAATTATCTATTTGTGCAGGTTCAGCAAAATTTCAACAATTCCATCCTTTCCAAACAACCACTCCAAAAGATTCAGCCGAAGCCCCAAGTTTTTGTAGAGAATGATGTGAATGCACCATTGCTTGTTTTGCAGGAACCAGAGAACACTGGTATATGATTGATGATGTAAGGTTGATCCCCAAATTGTAATGAATGTGTTTATGTCGTAATTTTTTTGTTAATCTAAAATTTGTTTCCAGAAGCAATAATTCAACCAAAAGAAGCCCTGATCGAGAAAACATCAGCTTTCTCAGCAAACAAGCCAGGAATCAGGGCAATCAAAACCTATGGGCAGACGCATGGGAAGAAAAAGAAGTCCGCTAATGAATCTAATGATTCCGAAAACATTGATGGTGTGAAATGAAGGTCCATGTCATGATCATTGTGCAGATTGTTTGACAAATGAAATGGCAAGATTTTATCGACACATAGGTATTGATTGAATGATTGAAAAGAAGTTAACAACAGACTACAGCAACATTGTATGTACTCTATTGGGTTTAAGTATTATTGATTTTGATAAGCAGCTCATCTGACAAAGCTTTGAATTGCCTATGTACCTATTTATGAGCACTGATTTTAGAATTTTTGACCAGTGATAAGTGTAATTATTATTTGATACTATTGGAGTGCCTTCGGCTGTTATCTGTTTGTACTGAAATTGACTGTAGCTTACTTCTCCACTTCATTCTCGGACAGGTTTAGTGTATCTATGTTGATTTGTCTTTTTGCTTGTTAGGATGAGATATATCATATATCATATCTTCATATGATCTCCTTCGTGAGTCCATGTATGATATAAACCATTCTTGGATCGAATAGAATTATTTGATTTGATTAATTAAATTGATGTTTCTCATGAGGAAATGGATTAAGGTTTTGAGTCATCGTGGCATGAATGAAAACCTTCCATCGATTACTAGCAGTATGATTGATTAGTTATCAATTGCATCCGTCACCCAGATAGCCAGTGGTAAATTCTTTTATATTCCTTTATTGATGATTTATCGAAAAATTTTAAAAAGTAATGTCATAAAGTTAGTGTCTCGTGTTATTTTCAAGAATTCAGGATTGTTATATTTTTCTGCCTTTTACTATTCTCTTTTGCTGGTCTAGAAATTGTCAAATTATTTAGAAAATTGTAAAAGATAATCACCAAACTCGACATAAATATCTGTTATAAGACTACCTACTCATCTATAATGCTAGATTATTGCTTTTATCAGGTCTATGTCAGAGACCTGAAATGGGATGCAAAGGTTGCTCAAAGCTACTCCTGACATGTGTCAATATAGCAACCCTCATCAGCGGTGTTGGGCTTGCAGCAGCTGGGATTATCTTGATTCTCAATGATCATCAGTATATCCCGGAGATCTCGACTTATAACACAAGTTTAGACGCACCCTGTGGCGTGACAATTTTCATTGGAGTTCTTGGTGCCCTCCTGGGATTGTTAGGTTGTTATGCTGTGTATAGTGGTCGGACTGGCCTTCTAAACTTCTTCTTTTACCTCATTTTCGCACTCTTGCTCATAGAAATAGCAGGTGTCATCACACTTGGAGTGATGAAAGAGAAAACAACAGAGAAGATAATGAACTTGGTTGAAGATATTTTCGAGCGTTTCAATGAAGATGCGGCTACAGAGGTTGAAATGGCCGTTGTTTCAAGTATACAACTTGCATTTAGTTGCTGTGGATTTGGGGGTACATCACGGTACTGGACACTGTGGGATGGCAGTAACTCAGTGCCCTCTTCCTGCTGTGGAGCCCGAGCCGATCCCCACAGTGCTGCGTACTTTTGCAACAGATGGGACCTCGATCCTCGACATGATGTCTCTTGTAGAGAGCCCTTCTTTGAGTTTGTGGATATCAGCATCTGGACAATCATCGGAGTGTTTATTGGATTCATCCTTCTTAACATTTGGCAGATGGCGTCTGCCAGAATTCTCAAGAAATGGACCAGGGACGAGGAATATGTTTACACTAGGCATGAAAATGAGGCTGCAAGCAGCTATACTGGAAAAACTATCGCCTCGGATAAGACTTATGATACTGGATTCAATTCAACCTGGCTTTAGCCAGGTAAATGAGACAGAAAGCAACGTCAATAAAGCATTCTCTATTCATTTTTCCTTTTTCATTGGTACTTACCATGATATAATTGTGTAGGTTCCACTGCGGTATCATACTATGTTATTATATGTATGTATTTATTTTTCAGACATTTATGATTGCTCAAAATCAGCAGATGTTATTTTTGATTATTTCAAATCATAATAATTTCATATTTTGTGAGGTATTGGTTACCAACACCATCATTTTTATCTTACAAGGAAAAATTGAAATGATACCTACCTAGCAGGGCACTATTAACTTATTATGATGGAAAACAATTTCTGGCGCTCTTATCATTGAGTTTTATTTTTATTTCTAGATACCAAGTTTCAGCATCAACTGTACAGTTTATTAAGTTTATGATACATAGGTACTAGGTAGTTGTTTGATTTCTATATTTTATTGAGCAATGTATACCTATTATTTAGTTTTAGTAGAACAATCGCGTTTAACATAACTTTTGATGAGAGATATTGGCGTCCTGGAGTCCTCCATAGGTCTCACAAACTGTGAACCAATTTCGATAGGTATCCTTGCTAATTGCATAAATGAATGACGTCACCATCATGCCATAGGGAAGTAGAAAAACATGTCCATAGGACCCGATTACAAGAAAAAGTATGGACTTATCATCCCGAAAAGTGAGTTCCAATGAACTGATTTCCTTGTTTACTTTTAGTTTTTACCTACCTCAATAGCTCAATCGTCAATGGTTGCTTGCCAAACCTTTGTTCTATTCCTGAACATCATTAACCCCAGGCAGAGAAGTAGCACCGGTCAAGAAACGACCACTCAGTAGCGTGTTCAATGTGGACTCGGATGAAGAAGAAGAGGGAGACACTGGCCCCATCCCAGTCAAACAAATGACTCAGCCTAGTTCTGCATCATTCAGAAACATGAAGAAACAGGCAAAGATTGACATCCAGCGGGCTTTAGAGGTACTGTGTAGGGTACCTCATTATAGGGTACCTAGGTACCTATTACCTAATAGTAGGGTACCTAGGTATTACCTAATAATAGGGTACCTGATGATAGTTTACCTAAATCTCTACATATTGTAGCTTCATTTTGATGTCAAGTGAAAAATTATTGGCACGCTAATCTGGAAACCACGACTTTTCTATCCTTTTCTTCAAAAGCTGACATACAGTATTGAATGCCTACAAGCTAATCAATCAGTTTTTGATAGCACTGATTCTTCAGGATGACCCTTCTGTGTACCAATATGACGAAATATTTGACGAGATGAAGGAAGACAAAGCTAAGAAATTGGGTGAAGCAAAAAAGGATAAAACTTCAAAATATGCCAAGAATCTTATCCGGAATGCTGCAATCAGAAAACTCGAAAATGACAGGTATTGCATCCACAATATATGTATTGAGTAACAACCTTCTTAATTGACTGCATTGAGCTCAAGCTACCTTCAACATTTTCCAGGCACTTCGAACGACAGTGTCAAAGAGAACTGGAAGACGAAGGGGACGAATTCGCTGATAAGGAGTCCTTTGTGACGTCATCATACAAGAACAAACTAGCGGTGAGTTCAAACGTTTGTAGTTTGGCTATAATAGCTATTCTTCCTTGTATAGTTGTATGCTTTACTGAAAGAGACCTGTTCTTCTTTGGAACTTGCTTATTAGTGCTTTTTCTCACGATATCAATTTCAGGAGCTAGCAGTTTTAGAAGAGGAACATAAACGCATGGCTGAAGAAGACAAACGAAATGATGTCACGAGAAAGAAAGACCTGACTGACTTCTATCGAAACATTTTATCCCAACGAACAGAAACTGTATCTACCTCAGAAGCGGCTGATTCTGTTTCAGCAACGCCAAAGGTAGCAAGACCTGATGAAAATGAGGTTAATACATCGTCAGTTGAGTCCAAGGCTGGAGGAGACAGTGATGTGAATGTGATAAAGAAGCGCAATGCTGACAAGAGTCGACAGTACCGAGCCCGGCCCAATGTTAAGGAGCAGGAAACTGGAAGTGAGGGTAGTAGTGGTGAGAGTGATACCGAGGAGCTTGCTAACAAAGATCGTTCTGATGAGAATGATTCTGATGAGAAGAAGAAAGATGAAGTTGCTGAAAAGAGTGTGCAGAATGAGGAAGAAAATCCTGACAAGGATGATAGCGACAGTGACAATTCATCAGATGATGAACAGGAGAAAGATGATGCTGGAGATTCTAAAATTTCTGCTGAGAAATCAGATGATGCCAAAGAGCAAGGTGTAGCAGATGTAGCAAAAAAAGTTCTATTCCTGTCAGCTGAAGAGAAACGTGCAATGAGAATTGAACTTGTGAAGGAATCGTGTAAAAAGAGAAATACTCCTGAAACTATTCAAGCAGCCATAGAGCGGTACTGGGAGAGACAAAATGCTTTGACCACTTGATGAGTGTGTAGGTATTGGACTTATTTTGCACTCAATAGATACTCAGCAATGAATTACATTCTTGCATTAAATTTGACAAAGAGAAGTCATTATTTCTGCTGATAGACTCAGTTCATTAAATCTTATCCTAGAAGTGAAGTTTGACTTGTTTCCAGCATGCACGAAATAATCGTTCGGTACCTAGGTATGAATTTAAAGCTTTTGGAATGTTAGACTATTATACCTAGTGCTTGTTCTCCAGGGCTGAGCCAAATGGGTATTAGATCATGTTACTATAATTCAAAACGTTCTAAAATTAGTTCCAAACTTTATCTAACTTTTTTTTTCTCAGCATGGCCCCCATTAAAATCACGGGAGTAGTGTCATGCAGTTCAGAGGACAAAATATCTTGTGCCAAAAACCTCCTAGTTGCAGACAGTTTCAAAAAGTGGGCAACTGACAAGCCTGGTCTGACGAATGCGTCAGTAATTCTACAACTTGAGTCAGAACAGCAAATTACCGGTATAGATATAGGGAACAATGGATCAGCGTTTGTAGAGGCTCTCGTTGCAAATAGTGCTAATGAAGGCGACTATCAAAATTTGATAATCACATCTGCATTCATGTCACCATCTGAGTCAAGATCTCAAAACAACAGAGTCAAATTAAGAATGTTTGGCAAGGATGAACTCTGTAAACCGACTCTTGAAAAGAAGTGGGATAGGGTCAAGGTTGTGTGTACTCAGCCTTACAACAAAACTGTACCATTTGGATTATCTGTGGTGACGATTCATGGTCCAAATGTTGCTCCGAGCAACACTCCCCTACAAGTTGTAGACACTCAAAAGGGTGTCACACAATCGACTCCCAAGAGGGCCAACAACCCTCCAGCAAGATCAGTTCCAGAAACAACTCCTAGAAGAAAAACCAGCCCGATGCCCAACAAGGATCCCTCTGAATCTAAAGCTGCTGCCTCAAAACTTCTTTCAAAACTACAAAGTGGGCAGAGTTCATCAACAGCTGAAGCCATGAATCGGTTGAAGGAATCTGCTGAAAAAGCTTGGCCGAAATCATCCCAATCAGTCATTGACATTACTGATGATAGTCAGCAGTCACCATCACATAGGCTCAAAAATGCCCATCCTTCTTCAGGTAAAACTCCACAGTCAATAGGAAAAGTGCATTTCTCTAGTGTACTTGACGGTGTTGTTTTTGTGCTGAGTGGATTCCAAAACCCACTCAGATCTGACATCAGAGAAATTGGCACATCAATGGGTGCTCAATATAGGCCAGACTGGACTTCTGATTCGACACATTTGATCTGCTCTGTTCCCAACACGCCAAAGTTCAATCAAGTTAAAGGCAAGGGAGTAATTGTATCCAAGGAGTGGCTGTTTGATTGTAAGAAGAAGAAAGAGAGACTTCCTGAAAAGAATTACAGGCTGGATCGTACTAAATCGAAATCTCCTAATCCTTCTGATGAATCAGATAATGAAACGACTGGTGTTCTGCCACAAGTTTCAGTATCGAAACGGAAACACAGGGCAAATATCAGTTATGTTGAAATTGGCAGTTCGGATGAAGAAGAATCAAAATTGAAGAAAAGAAAGGTACAGGAAAACAGCGATGATGACGAGTTCGTGCCATCCCAGACCATTTCATCTGATGAAGATAATGATGAGAGTGTGGTTGAAAACTCAGCGGAGAATATGGAGATTTTGCAATGGAATGATTCTAACGGGGGAGAAGCAGAAGATCCCATGAACACTCCAACCATTCCTGATATCAGTGATAGTGAGTCAGAAACGGAGGCTGTTTCAGCCATGGATGCCGAAACTGATGAGGAAACTGAAAATGACGTCATTAAGAGACTTGGACTTCCGCCATTACCGGACTTCTTTGCTGGTCATAGGTTCTACCTTCATTCGGACAGCTTCGACGATACAAGCGAGTTCAGGAAATTGAATAGGTGGTTAATCGCTTATGGCGGGAAAGTGTTTGATCATATGAATGAGAATGTGAAATTCATCATCACAAAGGCAGATTGTTGGATGCCAGATTTTCATCAGGCTCTGTCAGTAAACTCGAGTATAAAGTTCTTACATTCATCATGGGTTGAAGAATGTAGTACTCAGTTGCAAGCATTGGACAAAAATGCGTTTTACATCGAAAATAGCAATTCTGAGCAAAGTGTGTCATGACACATAATTGTTTGATTGAGCTGTATGGTAGTGCGTTGGCCGTTGAGTGCAATTTTGATATTTGATGTCGTTACGTGGAGATTCGACTTTCGTGGAGCGAATGGTGATAAATAACCAAGGGAACCAAGGTTGTTATCTTTGGAAATGGCGGAGTCTTCAACTATGGGACTATCATATAATAGTATGATTATTTTAGACTGCCCAAGTCCTAACTTCATAGAGCTGTTGTTTTTGTGAAGATAAAATTTAAATGACCGTGCATGGGATATCTTTTATGCTATTTTACTACTGCTGAATCATCACAAATAGTTTGCTTTTCTTTTTCTGCACCCTGATTTGATAGATGTGAATCTTTTATGGGATCCTTATGGAATGAATTAGTATTGAAAAACTCAAGATGGATAGGTAATAGGCATGTGTGCTAACTTTGTCACTTTGATTCCATAATTTAGGTATGCATGGTCGGTTAAAGGTCAAAACTACCGCTGAGAAGGAAGCAGAACGCAATGCGGAAAGGGAAAAGAAGAAGCACCTTTATCAAAAAGGAATGTCAAAGATCAAGGACATGTTCGCCTCTGGTGATCGATCAGTGGACCTCCTGAACCTGATGATGAAGATACTGGAGAACATTCCAGAAATGGGTACTTTATGGAACTGGAGGCGTATCATCCTTCTGGATATGTTTGATAAATGCTCAACTGCGGCAACTCCCAATGGTGATAATATTGCTGATAATGATGACGCAACTGTTAATATCTGCACAACTGCTCCCAAGAGCAAGGAAGAGTTGATCTGTTCTGAGAAACTGTTTGTATCTCGGTGTCTGGAGATGAACCCCAAAGCGTACTCCTTGTGGTTGCATAGGAGATGGCTGGTAGAACAGAGTCCCTCGGGTAATGTTGAAATCTGCGGAGTAATATAAGTGATTCGATTAGATAATTAATAATAGTGATTTCATCATTTTCTAACATTTAGAATCATTTCTATTAATTGATGATTTAGTAAATAAGGGTTATTATAGGAATTCATAAGCAGTTCCAAAACAATTTTGACTGCCAATGTTTCATTTGCTTAGTAGG
The DNA here is from genome assembly GCA_946803715.1 of Beroe ovata. Lineage (NCBI taxonomy): Eukaryota > Metazoa > Ctenophora > Nuda > Beroida > Beroidae > Beroe > Beroe ovata. Next base: position 227,926 of record CAMPET010000052.1, on the reverse strand, counting down.
TATATTTAGAACTAACGTCTTCATTTATTAGCGGACATCATCAAGGAAGAGTTGGGTCTCTGCAACCTATTTCTCAAGTACGACGAGAGGAATTTTCACTGCTGGGATTACCGAAGGTACCTAGTTAAGCCGGTACTTAATTAGTTAAATGGACACGCAATGTTCACAGATACCATTGTATGTTTTTGGATTACAAAGATCTTTAGAGTTTTCTCCAAACAATGACATGATCATGAATATCACTTGGAACATCCTCACTGAACCCTGTGAAATTGTCTGGCAGGTTTATTGTCAAGCTGGGTAAGATCCCGTCCCCGAAAGAGCTGGAAGTCTCCACCTCGCTTATCGAGAGGAACTTCTCAAACTATTCAGCATGGCACTACCGGAGCACACTTCTTGATGTGGGGGATGAGAAGACGGTTAGAGAGGAGCTGGAGTGGACACAAAATGCGTACTTCACGGGTATATATAAGTGTTTGTGATGCTTAGGGCTTCCATTGGCGAAGGAATACACTTTATATTTCCCATTTCTTCAGAATAACTTGATCCTAGAGAACTATTTTCGCGTCCCTTGTTCAGCTGGTTGTATCATTCCACTCTCTATTCTCGCAGATCCCAGTGATCAAAGTGTGTGGTTGTACTACCAATGGTTGCTGGGTCGGGAGAAGCATGCAGATAAACTCCTCTCGGCTCTGGTCGATCCTCAGAACAAAACCCTACATCTGCTCTTCAACAACATGATGTACACCAGTCCGAGTGATGTGCAGGTAGATTTCGGAGAGTTGAAGAAAGAGTGCTTCAGTTATCGTCAAATGTGTGTCGAATGTGTCAAATGTCTCAAATGTGTCGAATGTGTCGAATGTCGATTAATTATTCTGCGTTGCTCCGATTTTGAGTACTAAGACTATTTCAATCAACTTAGCACATTATTGCGATCGGAGGATTTCCTTACCGTATTATTTCCCAACCCGATTAATCCCTTACCTGAAATCCCTTACCTGAAATCGCACCTTTTATTCCAGATTATCAACATCAACTACAGTTCTGTCTCGACCAATAATTGGACTTGTGCCAAAACCCCATCCCGAATTTGGAGCTGTAGCATCACAAGTACGGAAGTAGTAGGCGTGAAGTGGGGAGAACAAGCCGCGGTGAACATAAACCCGATCTGTAATATGGGTAGGTGGTTGACTGGAGGATATCCGGTTAAAATACGGAGAAACGGACCGAGGATGCATATTTCCCTCCATTTGATGCAAATTGTCGCTCTTTGTTCAAAAGTGAGACCTTCCGGGTTCCGAGAACGCCATGTCTTTTGTAGCGGAGATTCAATATCAACTCCTTCAATCATTTCATTCCAATTCATGCGCGTTCATTTCCGGATGTAACACAATTCCTCTCCCTCGCTCACTCTCTCTCCCTCCTACCCCCAGGAGTCGCCGAGTGTGGTCCCATCAGTCCCGGGACCCCTCTCACGGCCCCGCCCGACATAGTATCGGAACAACTTGCCAACATCCGCGAATTATACGACCTGGAGTCTGACAACAAGTGGGTCATGTTGACACTTGTTAACATGATACATGTCACCACTCCTCACAAAACTAAGGAACAGGTAAGTGAGTATTGTCGTGTATTCCATCGTTTTTGTTTCGCCTTGTTGTGATGATAGATTTGCGCCACGGTGTACATGCTGACTCGCCTCGCTGGCGCCACTCCTGCCAATTTTGCGCCCCTCACCGGCGTTCTTTTCTTTAAATGAGTGACTGAAGATTGTTTCTGTTACTCCAGCAGCTCAGCATAGCACAACTTCTACTGTGGTGATTGTGTGGGCTTGCTTCGGTTAACTGAGCAGACGTAGTGGCGCGCGTATTATGCCATCCATGATACTACAACATAATCATTATAATGTGTCGCTTTGAATATGAGTTCATGCTACTTCTACACAAGTACACAGGCACCAAGTTAGATTCGAAGTTCTGTCAATTCCTGGTTCTATTCAAACTGTTTGCGTCGTTCCACTCCAAGATCCATGTCTCCCCGGCGCATTTTATCCCTCTTTTGACTCTTCTTTTCCTCTTTTTCTCCCACTTTTCCCCCATTTTCTACCTACCTACATCTCTCCCTAGTACCAAGTTATTTCCCACCTACCCCCATTATACTGTACCACAGATCTCAGAAATCAGGAATCTCACTGTCAAACTGTGTCAAGTTGATCCGATGCGTACCGGCTACTATCGAGACTTGTGGAGTAAGATTCTGTGTGAAACAGCCGTTACCGCGTGGTGGAATGGTGTGTCACGTGACATGTCACGTGACATTGTCACGTTACCTGGTGATGACGTGACGTCATCATCAACACAGTTGCTGTCATGGGAACCGCTCAACCTGTCCAAGATGTATCTGACAAAGCTCGCTCATTCCGACTACATGTTTTCACTACGAGAACTAGACATCTCCCATAACAACATAGCCCGTCTCACCGGCGTTTCGTCCCTTGTGAGTGTACGGAAAATGGACATAAGTCACAACAAGCTGACGTCCCTGGACGGAATTGAGCTGTGTCGGCAGCTGGAGAACCTGGACGCATCGCACAACGGCATGCACAATCCGGCGACCGTACTGCTGTGCACCAAGTGTCGGCTACGCACGTTGTCATTGACGGGAAACCCGCTAACCGGAAGTGAAACATATCCGGGGTGTGTAATTGAGAGTTGTCCTATGTTGTGCAAACTCGATGGTAAGGAATTGTGAGCCGTTAGGGTGGGTGTGCAAGGAGGTGTGAGGATGGGTGTGCAGGTAGATGTGAGGATGGGTGTGCATGGAGGTGTGAGGATGGGTGTGCAAGGAGGTGTGAGGATTGGTGTGCAAGTAGGTGTGAGGGTGGGTGTGCAAGGAGGTGTGAGGGTTGGTGTGCAGGTAGTGGGGTTCTGGATTGGCGTGGATGCGAACGATCTCTGATCGTGCCAACTCATGGCGTCATGGTGTTTTTCAGACTGAAGAATGTATGTCTGACTATTCATTGACCACGTATTAGGATAGCGTGTCATTATAATTGATTGTTTATTCGAACGGATGTTTCGAATAAGAACCAAATTCGTGGCTGTTAAGTCGAATATGGGTTTACTGATTATTAATTGCTTTATCACTGATAAGACTGATATTCTNGCAAGTAGGTGTGAGGGTTGGTGTGCAAGGAGGTGTGAAGGTTGTACCGAGTGTGCAGGTATTGGGGTTGTGCCCAGTGTGCACTGGAAGGGAGGGATGTGTAGGGTTGTGCATGTTCTGGATTGGCGTGGATGAGTCATGACTCACGGTGCGTCTGCGAGCGGTCTCTGATCGTGCCAACTCATGGCGTCATGGTGTTTTTCAGACTGAAAAATGTTTGTCTGACTATTCATTGATAACGTATTAGGATAGCGTGACATTATAATTGATTGTTTATTCGAACGGATGTTTCGAATAGGAACCAAATTCGTGGCTGATAAGTCGAATATGGGTTTACTGATTACTAATTGCTTTATCACTGATAAGACTGATATTCTTTAAACCCTACAATGAACAGCTGGATCTGTTGTTGATAGGATTTCTAATTATGATGTTTGTGCTGTTGTATTAATTGCGATGATTATACAACATGCACTTAGATATCGTTCAAATGGGACGTTTCTTTTGTATGTAATTGATAAATCGTATACTTTGATCAAATACGTCTCATACCCTTGAAATATGTACTCAATACCTTCGACAAATGTTCATTTTGTTTTGTCGTCCTATTGCATCCATCAACTCTTCTTATCTTGTCTACAGTTGAAACTTCTTATTTCTTCCACAGTTGAAACTAATTGTAGTTTTTTGAAACTTAAAGTAAGTTTGAGATTTTTGTTCCTTCATTTCACACATCACACATGCTTAATTTTATTCCTGCACATTTATTTTACAATTACGATTCATTCACTGCAAATTTCATGCTTTGTGCTTCATATTGACCAATAATATCCCTTCTATAATTTTTCTCTTTAGATATACATTATGAATATATGCAATAAGATTGTTGTTTATTTTGTTCTTTTCCACTATGATCAGCCGTAACGAATTTCAAAATTAACAGTCTTTGATGATTCATTTCCATTTTTGTTCCAGAATGTTATTTAGTGTAATCAATATAATTAGTTCATTCATAACTTTCGACTTTTTGAATGCAATATCTTGCCGGTGGCCGTGAAATCTCTCTAAGATTTCAAATTTTCTTCGACTTCGTGCCATTTCTCGTCACAATCTGATGGAGCTGTATTATTTTGAACAAAGTGAACCCCTCATGAGTTCACGCAAGTCGGATGAATAGCAGAAATTGGCTTCACATCCCAAAGTGGTGATTAGACGTAACGCGCATTGTATTTTGTAGTTACGTATGGCGCGCGAACGTACGTATTTTTCTGTCGCGAGCGCATGTCAGATCTCATTTTCGCTGATTTAACCAATTATGTAATTCAAATCATTATAGATTTCACCGAAATTTTAGTGAAATTTGTGTCCATCTATCACGATCACCATTTTGAATACCTTCCCAACTCCAAAACCTGACATAAGTTGGGCATTATTGACAATCTCGCTCTTTCTCTCTCTAACTAGGAAATTTCTGATCATTCGAGTATGGAAGGTGCCGCGCACGCATGTTTTTACTCCAACTTTCGGTTCCACATGTGGGAACGCGCGCGCGGCTTCGGTTTATCATTATCACGCATAGAGGATGGTGTGATATTCATCAGTTGTGCGTCCTGAGCCATGGTACTCATACAATATAGCATGACCTGATCTACTGTTCATATATTGCAGAATCTATAGTGCTCGATGTTCATGTTGTCCATATTCTATCAGTTCTTCTGATGTTTGGACGTTTTGAAGAAATCTTCCTGTCATCAATTTATAACATCCTCTCTGTTGTTCATTCCCCGTTTACTTTCCCTCTTCTCCTTAATCTATTGGTTATCATTGCTTCTCAACACCAGAATCAATCGTATCGATATATCAGCTTTCATACGTATGTGATGATGGGACCTGTAATACATGTGCTCCGATTAACCAATGATAATGTTCTGATATCTCAGTCGACGTTCATTTGATGATATGAACTCGTATAGGAGGTCGAGTTTTTGTTTATCAGTCTGTTGACCTAGTCGATTTTAGGTAAGTAGAATCATCATTATTATTTTTCTTTTCGTTTTGTATGATGGATGCCTACTCCTATCCTTGGTAATCCGCCATCCATTCTCTCATTTACACATGCCCTTTATCCATACTCCCACCATTTCAACGTTGCAAGTTTTCACTGTGTTGATTTATACAGACACAATTTCGTGTGGGCCACTGCACCAGTGCAAGTGTGTATTCTGTGTGTGATACATAACAACACGTGTTTTTTCATAGAAAATTTACAAATATGGACAAATACTTGATACCAAGGGTTACCAAACTTGATGCAAACGACCTATCGAATTCACAAGCCACTTAGTTTTGGACAGCAATATTGATATGAAAGTCTGAGCAGTCTGCATCTCCCTTTTTACGCCCAATTCAGTCCCTAAAAGGATTAGGTATCGATTATTGGATGATTCGATCAGTAGACATGAATCAATTAAACTATAACTACTATAAAAAATCCTCCTAATCCTCTTAAACTCCTAACTCCTCAGAAGCTAGTGCTGATAAGCTATCTATTGAATTGAAGCACGTCATTACTCTGTTCGTTAAAACCGTGTAAAATATTTTTGGCCACATTGAGAAGGCAATAATACTGAGCGGAAGTCGGAAGTTGTACTTCCCATGTATGTAATGTACAGAATACAGAATACAGAATGACTGGTATAGTGGTATAGGTACCTAGCATGTGCTCGGTTAGGTTTACATATTTGATATTATGACGTGGATTTGACGACCATGTCATAATTCTACGCCTTTTCTAATGTGATAAATTCCGTAATCATATTGTTTCTATCCGCGTGTAACTCATTAACAATGTTATTTCACTGTTTACTTAAGCGAGGGTCAGTTTTTCTCAATGCCTGTTCGGGTTGTTGTCATAACATATGTTATCTGTTCAGTAAGTTTTGTCAATTCCAATGGTTTCTACTACAGTCCTGACATGACATTTGTGAGCCATCTCTCGCCACTGACATGACAGTCTTTTTGTCTCCTTATGTCTTTTTATGTCTCTTTTATGTGTCCCTCGTTTACTATGTAATTGTATATTATACCTACTGCTCAACTGTATACTACCTACTGCTCAACTATGTAAGTATGTACAATTTTGTGATTGTATGTTCGTCTGTTTGTTGTATGTGTTTGAACTTGTGTCTGTCTATCAGCCATGCCTGTCTCTTTCTACCTAGTTGTATAAGTGTCTGTTCATCTGCTTGTAGTTGTATTCGTTTTAATTTTTGTGAGTGTCTGTCGTCTGTTTGCAGCTGTGTTTGTAGCTGTGTTTGTTCTTTAGTATTCGCTGACACCACTCTTGTCTGCCGGGCTGCTCTCTTTGATTTAGTATGTGTGCAATAGTATCAATAACTCAAGATTACCCGTATATTATAACTTGAGGTCCGCAACATTTCGTGCTCTCAATATTTACACAATCTTTACTTAGCCATCGTTTAGAGAGCTTGTGATTCGCATGTTCAGTTTTTACTTATAATCCGTCAGGAAAGGATCATTTAAATCCCATTTTTTGGCTAATTTGAGAATTCCGCGAAATGTCCATTCTCCACAAGTGGGCAGTGGCTACAATGTATAACTATACAGATACTGTGTATCAATCCTCCTGTACACCGTAGCCCTGTCAAGCCTATAGTCGCTCAGTAATTATCATGGAATTCATGAAATTATGACTTTCCCTACACCAGACATTGCCAATGTATCCTATGGATATTGGATATTATACCCTGTAAGTATACCCGTATAATATACCCGTATAGTGTATACCTACCTACTTTATACACGGTTATAATGTACTTCATCTGCAGTGTATATACTGTACAGTGTACAGTGTAGAATGTATATACTGTACAGTGTACAGTGTAGAATGTATATACTGTACAGTGTACAGTGTAGAATGTATATATTGTACACTGTACAGTGTATATGTATATACTGTACAGTGTATAGTGTAGAATGTATAAATTGTACAGTGTAGACATTGACGTTCCCCGTTCCGTGTGATTATACAAGTCCGAGAATGTGTTGTCCTTCTCAGTTCTGTGTGAATATGGAGTATTTTGCGGTGGTGGTTATTCTGCGGGGCATTTGGTTCCTTGGCTTGTCGACTTTTTGCATTAGTATTAAATTCAGCCTCCGTTTTCGGGTACTTGAAGCCAAAACTCTCGATAGTTAACACCTTACTGTTGTCAATTTCTTTCTAGAAATTATGTGAGCTTGAAATCCGCCCTTTGCATGAGTCTAGTTTGTGTAATGAGAATTGAGATAGGATGTTATCCACAATAATATGCTTTTTGCTTATTGACAGCTGCCATTTTTGTCAATATTACAGTTAAACGTCCATATCAATTCTCCATTTTTAAAATATTTTCACCTTTTTTCATTTTCCGTTCCCCTATTGTATCAAACACTTTCAAATGATCAAGTCATCTCCCATGACAACCCTGACAACTACTATTCCGTTACCATAACAAACCCTGACAACAACTATTGCGTTACCATGGTAACCCCTGACAAAAACTATTGCGTTTCCTTGACTTTCCCTGACAACCACAATTCCGTTATTATCTTTACCCCCCGACAACCACTATTCCCTTACCATGGTAACCCCTGACAACTAC
>CAMPET010000052.1:186085-197183 GCA_946803715.1 Beroe ovata | reverse complement strand
TGTGTGTGTGTGTGTGTGTGTGTGTGTGTGTGTGTGTGTGTGTGTGTGTACCGTTCTATCAGTTTAGGCATGACTGATTCATGCAGAGTCATTTCTTTAGGATCTCCCAGGGCAGTGTACTTCTTTTCTGTTGTAACGCTCACCTATTGACACAGTGTAATGACTAATGAGTGATCGAAAAAAAACAGCAGTGATTCCCATTTGATTGACTGATGAAAATCATAATGATCAGTTAGTCAGCCGAGAGGCGAGCAAAAATCGGATAATTCAGGAAACATTAATTCCAGTATTAACTCACAACGCCGTAAAGTACTATGTCAGAGAGCCAGCGAGCGTTAACAATCTTAGTTCCCCACTTCTGAGCCTTGGTGTGCTTCAACCCCTCACTTTTCCGTGATATGAGATGTGTGTTTTGCTGAGAGGGAGGAGGGTTATTGAGAGTTTGCACGGATTAAACAACTAACTTGGACATGGAAATATGCACTAAAATAGATCTAAATTTGTCCAAAGAAAGTATAAAATGATAATCCCAATATAGCCCGAGGAAAGCTCATCCGCTGACTCAATACCTGACTCAATTCTCCTGTGTAGACAGCTCCAATTACTCGTATCATGTCCTTGACATAAATCCTCTCCTTACCCTCGTACCCAGTAACTGATATCTTCATCTTAGCACAGTCCGGCAAGCCTGAGAAAATATCAGGTTATTTGGACAATAATACCCGAAACTTCAGGTTGTCCTCTAAAATATTTCATCCTCTAAAATAGCTAAATACATTCGTTTGCAACAAAAGGAGTCAAGAAAACATTGAGAGAGGAAGAGAGGAATAGGGGATAATGAATTCCATGAGAAAGTTCCTGTAGTTTTTCTGTGGAAACTATAACCCTGTCGGTCATTACCGATTATAGCACCCAAATCATCACCTTCCTAATGATATCTAGTCCCAATGGTGGCATGAACGTTCCATATTTAGATAATAGATATTGAGCCGTATATATAATGTTATAACCTCAGTAATTTCCCGGGTGGCGTTAAGGTGGCATTTCAGCCCATTTGAGTGCACTTCTCGCATACGTGGGCGCAGCGCGCAGTCTCAAAGAGAATGAAAGTCGAGATGAATTTGATTATCTGCTAAGAGGTCACGAGAGAACAACTTTGATTTTGAATTACTTAGGATGGAAGTGAACCCCAGTCTCGATCAGCGAACAAAAATATTTCGTAAAAACATCAAATCTCTCTCTCTTTCTCTGATACTTCTCTCAAGCCCATTCTGGGTCAACACACAGGAATATTTCGATGAAAAATCAACTTCATCGAATCTGGTCAGTTTTTCCCGAATCCCCAATTCACACACCTGTTTTGAACTGAGTTGGGATGTGAAGAGGGTTGTGAGGGACCATGTACTCTTTGGAAATAACAACATCGTTCAGCCAATGTGCTGTTGTGACACACTTGCCATCTTCCAGAGCTCGTTTGTAGATATCACTCATCCTGATGTATGAGAAAGTGAGATTTGGGTAGCGTGGATTCATCTTTTCATGCAGGCGCGACATTGAAATGGTACTGGCGTAGATCGCTCAATTTGCATCTGATTGAAGTTTTGAATAGCCTTATAGCCTTATAGATACATATAGCCGTTATAGATACATATATAGAAAGTATTGAGTAAACACTGTTTACTACTTCCATCAACTGTTTAGGTACCCAACAGTCGATAGAAGGAGTTGAAATGGAATAGAAAAACAATTATTGATCAATGATCAATAATTGATCTTACCTGCTCATGCAAATCACGTGAGTCACAAACTCTGGATTGTAGAAATTAGCAACCTCGCCCCCGTGCTCCTCTATCACAATCTGAGAGACAGGAGGTTTACATCTTACAGGGATACTTTCAATTTCCCCAAATATAGGTACTGCAGTCTAACATCAGTTAATGAGATCATATCGCCAAATATAGGAACTATTATTGACCTCGGAGCGAATACTGGAAATAATATTTCCTTGTGTTTGACCCACCTTCCACTTGTTCATGATATCCCTGCTGTAGTACTCTGGGTAGTCAATGAGCATGAGCGAGCACCCGACTAGGGTTTGATATCGGGACACTTTTACCTCTGGAGCGTCAGGGGGAGGGGTAGGCGCGGCTTTCACAGCCTGAGGAAAGTGAAAATAGAGTTGGGGAATAGAATGTCTGGCGGGCGCCGGGCATGAAATTAGAGGGAGCATAAAATTGAAAAAATTGAGAAGTTGGGGGCCCGAAGGACATAAAATGCTCAATTTGAGAATGGGAATTTGCTGAAATCAAGTAATTGTCCTTTTTAAAGGAAACATTTCAAAACTTGAGACAATATGATTAACATGAGTCTGGAATTATACTGAAGTTTTCATGAAACGAGTATTATATGCGATACAGTTATGACCAACTCAAGTTTCAATTCCAATTCCTCGAACGAATTCATAGAATTCAGAGAATTCGTTTATGGAATTTTACTGCCAATTGCTCATAATATATTCCCCAAAATATGTCAGTCTGCAAGACCACGCAACCATCACTCCATCATCACTGATTTCCCATTCCTAATCTCTAGGAATGAGTAATTAACTAATGAGATAATTGATGGAATGAGTGGTGAGTGCGCACACATCTCTCGAAACAGAATCCCTTGGGAGTTATCCAATGTCCAAAATACTGACATTATAATGAGGGAGTATCAAGTACCTATGTATCAAGTACCTATGTATCAAGTACCTATGTATCAAGTACCTATGTATCAAGGGCTAGACCGGTGTTCACGGTGCATTAACTGTTAAATGTTAAGTTTTGTTTGGTATCGGACAAAATTGAAGATATTTTTACTCGCGGACAGAAGCATCTGTTATCGAAACTTTTCACTACATTTCGTTTTTAACACAAAAATGTGCTATGAGAAAAATGGAAATTTGAACATAAGTTTCTATTCCATCCACCTGGCTAGTCATATTCTGCTGTGCAGCTTGTTGTTGTTGCTGTTGTTGTTGAGCAGCTTGTTGCTGGTACATGGCGGAGTTTGGACCGTAGCTGGTGGGAGTAGTCCGCCCTGGCGGGAATCCAGGCGGCATGGCGAATTGTGACCCGGGGAAAAATCCGCCTCCTGCTGATCCACCTATGAGAGAGTGGGAACTTGGGTCAGAAAATTGAGGGGTTTCTGAGTAGGAAGTGATTTTCCCAGAAGTTTATCCCCGCCCTCTATTCACTATAAATTGTGAATTTAAGGAAATTAAGGGATATCCCCCGAATGATGTTATTAACGGTTGAAATTCATAGTTGAGACTAGAGATCACGATATAGCCTAACACCCCTTTCACTTGAATTAATCATAGGCAGTCCATCCTCAAACAACTACCAATCGCTTCTCCCACCTTGCTTACTCTGCTGCTGGGCGGCCATCATCTGCTGTTGGTACATGTTCCACTGTTGCCTGGTTGCACCACCACCTGGTGTCATGGGACCAGCTGGTGACACCCCGGGTGTACCAGGAGGAGGCAGTGCCCCTGGTGGGTAGCCTCCCTGTCGTACCATGCCTGGACCACCCTGGGTGTTGTTAGGACTTAGGAAAGAGGTCAAAAGAAGAAAACTGTGTGAAATTGGGACTGTATTTAACATGAATACATTGCATTGATGAAATGGGAATATATGATAAAATGTGATAGAGAAAAGGGTCGAAAATAATATGGAGTAGATAATTTGCCGGAACCTAGTGTATTATACAAAATGACAGGACTGAGATACCTACAATTATTCATGGTTACGAATATAGTGTTACCTGTGGATACTGCATGTATGGACCAGAGGGTCCCATCATATACGGGGCTTGCTGCTGTAACCCAAACCTGGAGGAATTGGAGCGGGTGTCAGAAAAGTCGGTTGCTTTGGACGGTTTTCGGGCATTATTAATTAATGAGCTTACAATCATCAAAAATATCATACACAGACGTAAGACTTGTTGGAATTTTGCCAATTCAATCAGCACCTCAATGATGCAACACTCACCTATCTGGGGACACTGTGTTTGGAGTGTGAGGGGATGGCGTGGGAGGGAGGGGAGAGGGGGTGTGGGCATAGGGGACTCCAGGCTGCCCCATCATCTGAAGTTAGTAAGGTGCGTAATAGGGGGTGAGCAATCGCCAATAATTACGGACTGAGCATGGAATGAGCGCTGATATATGGCTGTGCTCATGCTCATTGCTTCTCTGGCAATGAGCTTTGGATGCGTTATCTCGGAGCATAGCAGGGAAATCCTATTATCCGCACATACCGCATAACTACCGTGCCATGCATGACATACCTTGGTATATTCAAATCACATATGCTCCCCGAGAAGCTATGACAGTGCTACAATGATTTCCGATGGATGAGAGATGGTAAATTAATTCTCTTTTGACTCTGTTTACAAATGAAATACGTCTTTTTCACTTGTAAACAGAGTCAAAAGTGAATTAACTAACTATCTCTCATCGTAACTTATCGTCCAATCCATGAACCATGATTTCCAATAGGTACAACTACTCTTATTGATTACTCAGCTGTTTGAAATAGAATACCAAATTATTCGAAAATGTTTTGAAACAAAGATCCACTCAAATCACGATTCGGTCCTTACCACAGGGGTCATGGGGAACATGTTTGCTGCCTCTTTCTTCTTCTTGGTCTGCTTCTTTGCAGGTCTCTTCCTCGCTTTCTCCTCCTCCTTGTCAGGCGACGTGAGATTGGGGGATCTGATGATGCAATCATCGTCAACGGTTCAGCAGCGGATTCAAAACAGAAAAACACGAAATTCAGGGAGGACATTAGTATATAATAATAGGAACTTGAAGAATGGTAGGAATTTGCTGCCTATCCTGGCTGTGTCATTGGTCAACGGAAATCTTGTTACCTGATAGGTTGTGCAATGAGAGGTGACGGTGGAACAAGTGGGTTGACGCGAGGAGATGGTGTCACCGATGCCGGGGTGGTGCTAATCACTGGCCGAGGTGGTGTCAAACCGGGGATATGCTGAAATACAGCGGTGTCAAACGGTAATAAAATTGGTGTCGAAAAGTAACGATGTAAATGGTGTCAAAAACTGGTGTCAAAAACTGGTGTCAGTTAAAGGTGTCAACACGACTGTCTCACCAGGGTATACGACACTGTTGACAACACAGTTCCCGCCTCAATACTATCTCTCAGCCACTCAAACACCACGACAGGGATGTTATTTGCCACCGCCGCCTTGTATTTGACCATACTCTGGGTGGCTCCCACTATTAGGTGGGTGGTGGCAGAGGAGAGAGATCGAGCGAGGACGCCGCCGTTCCAGTGGATCATGCTCCACACGGCGTAGTAGTCGTCTCCTTTTATGCCTGGGGGAGGGGAGAGAGGGTTGGTAAGAGAGTTGGAGAAAAAGAGCGAGAATAGGGGGAATGCGGGGAATGAGGTTAGTGCCGAGTTGGTTAGATGAATGGGTGAACAGGAGAGGAAAAGGGACTAAGGGAGGGGACGAGGGGTGGCAGGTGAGAATAGATATGGGAATACTCAAGACTGTGGGAGTCTGTGAATGAATCATTACCTGAGGTAGTGAAGATGAACCCGTCGAAAAGTCCAGCAGGGAAAACGGTAAATGGTTGAGTAGGAAGTAGGTAGCCGAGCTGATGGGACAGTTTTACCTGAAACAAAGCCAGATGTTAGCCATTTTCTTAATCATAGACTCGCGAATATGGGATTCGATGTCATTCCTTTTGTCAAATAGACCCTGGAAACACCCTCACTAACCCAAGTGGATTTGACGGTAAGTTTATCCAAACATTCATCTTTCTCGGGGAAGTTTGAACTCTCCGTGATGACATGTGTAACCAGGTCAGAGATGTAAAACTCTTTCTTAGCACCACCCTCCTTCAACAGAGTTTTCACCTGGAAAAGTGCCAACTAGCAAACATGATGCAATCTATGAACTCAGGTGTCAATGATGAAATTAGTAGCAAGTGATGAAATCTAACTGTGTCAATTTTGACGTAGTTTGGAGTTGTGTAAAATTGACACTGCCAATAATGTAGTTTGGGGCTTTTGAACAATAAATTCCAAAGACTACCTCGTCGCAAACATCGGCAGTAACGAAGTATTTGATGCTAGCAAAGATCTGCTGGTTGAGCTGAGGGGGTTGCTGTGTTTCCAGTGCTGATGACGTCATATTATCACAGTGTCATTGTATCAGGGGGAGGGGTTAGCCATCACACGCACGGCTATGAGAAAGGAAGAGGGGGTTATCATTGGATCAGGATTCAGGATATAATTTAGAATTGGGAAGAAACTTGGAAAAGGTTATAATTGAAATTAGGGGACAATTCGAGACGGATTTTGACATAAGCAACAAAACATCTTAGCTGATAGGATCAATCAATAATAAAATTTCAATCCGTAGATCAGTAATACAACAAGAAAAATATAAAACAGTAAAAAAGTCATGAATAAGTTAGAATAATTTAAGAAAGTTAAAGAATCAGAAAATATGTATGAATCATCCGAAAATCACGAGAAATCAAATTTGCATCCCACATAGCAATTCTGTGCAACAGCAAATTCAAGTAAGGCATTCCACTGGCCATCGTTCTTCAAAACATCAGGGTTTCCCACGACAACAAGCATAGCCTGTGCTCGGGTAATCGCCACATTGAACCTCTTTGGGTTTTGCAGGAACCCCAACAGCCTCCCTTTTTCCGAAACAAAGTTATTATTACTCCTGACAGTTGTTATGATGACAATTGGTCGTTCTTGACCCTGAAAGTCTTCGACAGAAGCTATCTTAATGTCCTGGGATTGGATGTCTCTGAGGCTTTTCAACATCATCCTCATTTTCTCAACTTGTTTCCGATATGGAGTGATAACCCCGATATCTGAAGCAGAAAATCCTGCCTTTAGAAACATCTTCATGTAGGTCAACACTTGGACAATCTCTGTTGGATTGTAGATGGATGGATTGTTGAATTCCCTCATCTCTTCACCCACTAATCCGTGGAAAATGAGAGGAACAGTTGGGTTGGGAAGAGATATGTTAGGATTGTCTATGACCTTGTTCACGAGAGACTTGGGAGCACACTCAATCAGCTCATTGTCATAAAATAGTAGGGAGGGAACGATCAATAAGTCCGGGTGAGATCTGTAATTCCTCAACAACTTAGTCAGCAGGATGGGGTCGTAAAAGTTGTGGTCTCTGAACTGCTCCTTCCTTTCATAGATATCCATATCCATCAACCGTTCCAGGAATGATACCTGAAGACCCAGAAGTTCACAATGAGGATTCCTGATTACTGGTCCAAGTTGGTATGGATCTCCTGCCAGGACAGCTTGAGTCCCAGGTCCTGTGGATAAAGCTATCGGTAGAATAACCTCAGGTTCAATAGCTTGCCCAGCCTCATCAACAAACACATGAGTGAAGTGGGATGTTCTGAGTGCTAGTTTGTAAAGATTCCCTGCTGAAATGCAAGTGGATACAATTATCCTCTTCAAGGCAGCTTCCTTGACTTCATCAACAGACATTGATATCCTCTGTATTTCTGCAGGAATGTTATCAACGTATCTTGTGATAGAGTTCAGTCTCACTATATCTAGCTTATCACACTGTTGAAGGAGTCTCTGTGCTATCAGGTCACACGCACTGTTACTTGGGGCAGCAACTAGAATCCTACTGTCTTCTTGAATATGGTAAACCTGAAGGATCGTTTCCACAATCGTAACAGTTTTCCCTGTGCCTGGCGGACCAAAGAGTAAGTAAGGCAGGGGGCGAGCTTTAGCTTCTATGATGTGACGAACTGCATTCACTTGCTCAGGGTTGAGGGATTTGTTGAAAAGATTCAGGGTGGGTAAGTTGAAGTGGGGTGGTTTCACATTGACAGTTGTTGGAAAGAGGATATCTAGCCCCTGTTTCACAATGAAATCAATTGCCAAATGACACCGAATGAAGGATGTTCTTGAATGAACAAAGTGGATATTAACCTTCTCTGCCCCATAACTGTGGTGATAAGAATCATCAAAACCAAGCATTATCTCCTCAGCTGCCTCATCAATTTTATGGATATAACCTTGATATCTTATCGTCGTATCAGGGTGTTCCAGAATGACACTGTTTCCTATCAAGAGAGATAGCTTCGACTCAACTAGCGCTGGAACAATCAGGACTAGAAATCTTCCCCTTCTCATGAGAGAAGTATCATAGATTGAGAAATCACTCATCTCATCTTCAACAAACTTCTCTTCTATGAAAAGGAGCTTATGCATGATTATCTTATAATTCTTGTTTGTAAGCTCTGCAGCCAGATTTGGATCATCAGGAATGGAAGTTATTTCTTCAGGGATAGAGTATGATGGAAAATGATTGGGGTAAAATCGGGGATTTGCTCGTTCTGGTTTGAGACCGGGTATGATAACTGATCCTTCCAGGAACGGTTGATCTGTTCTTGCCCTAAGGCATTCCTTACTCCTTGGAGGAATCACATTGATATGCAGCCTACGACTTAACTGAAAATGCTTCTCACTCACAGCAAATCTGAATGTGAGTAACGTTGTGTGTTGTCCGATATCAACGTTTGTGAATCTGACGTCAAGTTGTAGCTGGACTTGAGGGAAGATGTAATGGGGTAAGGGTAATTCTATGCTGATGATACTGGAATCAGACACGAAAACTCCTACCAACTGAACGAGAATATTGTGTGACATATTCTCTAGACAAAATGTGATATTTGTTGTGTCCCCAGGATTGAAATGTCCAATTCTGAGGGCATGAGGCTCACACGAAACTAAATCACCTCCATCACCTCTCTCACACTCACGAGCAACTTTGCTCAGGCAGAATCTGGGGAGTCTGTAAAGGGATAGAGGAGCATTCGCACCGTATGAGGTGGAACTTGATGGATTGATCTCTACAGCTCGCCAGACGTATTCTTTGAAAGAGCACTCCACAGCATACCCACACACAATATCATTGGGTTGAGGTCTGTACCCATTGGTGCATATACTCCTCGAGAAATATGTAGAGTCTTCCAGGGTACATATTGTCGGAGTAACCTTCAGAACATAGGAAGTAAACCTCCGTTTTCTGATGTGATTCACTTCTGTTCCAATGACTACTCCATTGATATCCTCAATGTGGACACTCAAAAAATCGCCGATATTAGGAGTTGGGGAGCAGGATTCCAACTTGAATGGGATATCATTCACATAGCCCATATCACCCTCTACTCTAGCTAGGCACCCAGAAATTTGGCTACGTTCCAGAGTGACGTCATCGACTACTTCGACCTGAGTTGCACGGAACACCCCATCGTTTCCACAAAGTTCCTTCAAACCACGAACTTTACATCCCAAGGCAGGGAGCTCTCCATTTACTACCGAATAGTCAAAATAGATATCTTCATCAATTATTCCATAGGTCGAGAACGAGCTGGTCACAATTCCATCAAAATCAGTCATCCAGAGAATGTATTATTGGTTCTGTTCCATGACTCGGGTTAATTCCGTGCAAGATGATGAAGAGTAACGGTCGTCGTGGATTCAGATCTATTCAAGGGCTGGATTCTACTGGTAACGACATCCTCTAGGTAGTACACCTGAAGTTATAAGTTGAACTGTATGCAATTATTATTAGCTTAAATTGAACTGCATCAGATACAAGATAGAGGATGATAGTCCAGATTTCAAATGTGTAAGGCCATGGACCATGGTGGTAACGAGCGTCATCATATTAGGTAAATGTATACTTTTCTGAAGTAAGTGACTGGTGAGATTTCAAAACACACTTAATACAATTTTACAACATACCTAGGTACTTTATACAACACTTCTTTATACAATCAAATTTGAGTTTGTTCACGATGAAAACGGAAACATGTACAAACTAAAGAATCTCATTATTTGTCGGAATATTGCCATCTCTCCCTGGGAACATAATCAAATGAGAGTGGTGAAATATAGAAAGCATAACGAATCAGTAATGTGGATAATTTCAATCAATTGGTGACAATTTCAGGAAGATTCCCATTTTTGGCTTCGAACTTTCATCACTTTTCCCTTCCTCCTTGGAAAAAGGACCGTCCGAAAGTAAAATGTTTACACAAGAGTGTAACATTCCCGTTATGTAATTTTATCAGGACACTGTACACTAATGACTAACATAGGTAGGGGTCATTCTGTTACATAAATAGAACAAAAGCTATGTTCTATTGAACATTGAATATTATTTGAGACGCTAATCAATCATAATCAGATTAAAGTTGTCATTCCCAATATTGCTGATTGCCACTCCCTTTTCTTAGATATAACTCGGTATACACAAGAAAGCGTTGTATTTTGTACATCCTCTTGAATAAGGTGTATGTTGCTGTGTAAAACTGCAGCGAGATTTTTTTGTTGTACTAGGATTAAGTGTACCGTGTACAGTGTACAGTGTACAGTGTACAGTGTACACTGTTAATATGGCAATCTACAGTGCACTTAGGTAATGAAACCGTACCATGTAAATCAACTCAAAATCTCATCAAGGATTCCTCATCCACAATTATGCATAAAACCTCTCAACCCATTAAATATTCCTTTGCACTGCATATGATATGAAGACCACAATACCCAGTGGGGAACAATTGCATAATATTCGACGTGTAATTAGTAAGTACGAAGTTCAATCCCTTCTGGAGAGCTGAAGGGTAGGAAATTTGCTGCCAGCTTGATTTTGATTGGCACTGAAATCTCAGCCACAGTATTCATATTTCATTGGTTTTAAATTCTTTGAAACGAAATTGAGATCATGTGATGAAGATCTCAGACATCGAATGGCATCTGGAAATCATTGAAATAAATTGACGTTAACTTAAAGAAGATACGAGTGTCAAATTCACAGTAACATGATACTGACAATTGCATGGCATCTAAAATAATTGTCCACTCATACACAGACATTTCTAATTGGATTTGTACAGCTACAAAGACTTCTCGCAGTTTTAAACAACTGAAGTGATGATATCACCATATTCTGAATTCTCGTATGTCCAAGACTTTCACCAGATTGAGGATAGAATTGCAGTTCAGTATGT
>CAMPET010000052.1:160412-170671 GCA_946803715.1 Beroe ovata | reverse complement strand
ACACACACACACACACACACACACACACACACACACAATATTGTACAGAGCGTAAAGATCGGAAGGATACTGATGAAATGAACCACTTAAATTAAGCGTTCCTATGGAAATAAAAACACAGGGAAGAGTGAGAAGCAACGCTGTACCATGGCTCTCCCAGCCGTAACTCCCACCCACCCAAATTATGATAATTCATATTCCGTAATAATATATTACGATGAGTGTCGGAAAAATGTTGCAGTATGATTCATATTATGCGTGCAATAATATTCATTGTGGGTTTGGTGGTTTGTGGATATAAGTGGAAGAGAGATGGGAGTTAGTTCACAGTACACGATATATTAATTAATTGCCGGCTGTTATCATAGAGCAATAGATGATACCACGTAGGAAATGATTTTCAACATGAGTGTTTCCAACCATAATAACATCTCATGAATCATGATACAGATTCAAAAACATGAAGTAAGTAATGCCGACACTCGACAAAGAGAAAAATCGACAACAAACCAAACCTTGGTCGTCAAGTTCAGCTAAACGGACAATGTCAGACGCTGTAATTTCCAAAGCCGAGCACAAATAATTAACGATTTTGACACATACTACACAATCGTGTGGGAGTTTCCGTGAGTGCAGTCAATAATTTTAGCAGGAATTTTAAACGCACACGTTTGATGAATGGTCTGAATAACATGAATATCAGAAATTAATAAAACTAAGAGCAGAATGACATTAATTCATACAAATCTTACTGTTGAATCTTATAGTACAACCAAACGCGGAGCAAAACAGCATAAACTGGGAAAAACTAACTCGAGCAACGCATATCAGTAATTTCAGGGGTGATAATTCGATTAGAGTTACCGATAACGCGCATAATGATTTTGAGGTGCATTCTGGGGATCATGCTGGCTAAGTATTGCAAGACATTAGGATGCTAGACTTGGCTTCCATCACAATTTTGACCCACTCATTGGTAATTAGTTTTGTTCGAAATGGGGCTGTGTCTTCATTCAGGGACCTTTCATTGGGGTGAGATCTGTGATAATCGATTCTTCACATTCTAGAGCTCTGATCATAGGTGCACTGTACAGTGTACAGTGGGTATTGGACTAATTTCCTATGTGTAGCAAGTCTTCAACATTTTGAAACCATCAGAATTCATTACACACACTCTGAGGGCTAAACAAACACAAAGAAAATGCAAGTGTAGTTTATGTACTCGACAAAGTGTTCAGTGCTAGAGAAACATCTGGTAGGTCAAATGTACTAAGCACCAGCTGCAACATCAGAACGACAGTAGATATGATATTATGCACACACTCGTCGCACGACTGTAGGATATAACTATGGAAGTCAGTTATTTCCTTGGATTCTGGAGAAGGATCACTCCGTTGGCCAATGGTATGGAGTTGGCAAAATAAATGTTGAAGATCCACCAATTTGGTTATTATCATTTTCTAAAACAAGAAGGATAAGCCAAGATCATATGTCATGGAGCTCAACTCATTTTCATACCTGGATCTTTCCTCATCACTGTCAACAGACTGCACAGATTCAGAAGTTGACTCTATTTCACTGGACATGACAGAACTTGTGTCACTGAACACGGAACTTGCATCTGAGTCGTCATTACACGCATTTGATCTGGAATTGAAAAATGGTATGTTTTCACTCCTAAAATACACCCAACTTCACCTGCAAGCATTTAGCACAATTCAACTCAGTACTCACTGATGTGGAGATCTTGTGGTTGTTTCTGATGAGCCATTCATTAATCCTGAAAGTGTATACATAAGTCACAATTCAGTGCTTGCTCTGAGAAGTTTGAATTGAATTGAATCATTTTTTTACAGCACAATACAACAATAAATATTAATATTATTTATTTCCTCTCCAATTCTATAAAAGAGAGTAGTATAATTTAAACACTATAGTAGTATAATTTAAACACTATAGTATAGTAGGTATAATTTAAACCCTATACCTACCTTTTCCATTAGAGGTCAGATCAGGACTTATCCAAGCAACAACTCTCCCATGATAACAGGGAAGAATTCCAGAAGGATCTTTTATCTCTTTTTTCACTATCAAATCTTCATCCAATGTTTTGAAGTAATATCTGTACCCAGTACACTTATTTATTTCTTTAGTAAAGTCCCCTAGCGTTATTTCTGGAATAGATAGATATTAAGACAAAAGAGTTCCCTGTAGAAAGAGGCAATAATAATTTTTAGGTTTCAAAGCTTTCACACATGAATATGAATTCCATCCAAGAATGTTAATACCTTCAGGAGCAATTGGTAGGCAGACAAGGTAAGGGGTATCTTCTGCTCCAATGTGATATACTATTTTAGTTTCTCCCATAGCAACATCAACATATCATTCTAGAGATCCTATTTGAATTGAAGAGTGGATTGAATTGAATTGAAAATATGTTCCACAACATTGATTTAATTTGTATAGCTGAAAGAACAGAGTATGCCACACAGAGCAGACCATAGCTATCCAATCAAACCCCGTTTACAAGCTAAGGCTAAACTGGTAAGCAGGCATAGCAGTACTCTCCACTCCCATCCTGGGACTATACAAGCAACAAGGAAAATTTACTTGTGTTTGAATTACAGGAGACAAAAGCACTGCTATTGATGTGTCTATAATATAAAGGAATAAGGCACTTTAAGCGTGTGTGCAAGTAACTCAACCAAATGGAGTTGAAGAGCCGGGATTTTTTGCAAGGTGGTAGAAAAACCAATTCTGCTGTTGAACATCATTTCAGATTTTTTAAATTAGGTCATAGATTTTTTGTTATTGGCGTCGGAAGTTGGGAAAATTGCCCATGAAAACGACTATGCAATATAGAATAGATTAATTCAGTGCACGTTGCTAAGCGACGTTTGAGTTGCATGTGCATATTCATCAAAAGCACATGCACGACTGTTATTGTCTTTTCTTTGCTACTTTCAATTTTGATGCTATATTTATTTCATTCACTTACTTCCAATTCTCTACTTCACCCACTTGACGGGTGTTCTAGTCATTTAATAAACTATAAGAAGCTTCTTGGTGGTGCTGGGGGAGTGCACTTTGCCAATCATCATTATATTGTTCCTTTTTGTGAGCTTTATGGACGACACTCTCCTTTACAAATTCCTAATTACTACTTGGGTCAAATTGTGACTCTTAAATATATCAACACTACTTATAATTATTTTTGTTGATGATTTGTTTTTGTGGCACAGCTGTACATTGATATAAGTTGATGCGCCACTATAATAAAAAAGTTCAATTTATTGTTACTATTACAATCAAATTTGAGGATGTTATGCATTCTCAAATCTCAGGGAGATCCTGAAGATGGAGTTTTTATACTTAAATAAGTATTAATTCTGAAAGTAATAATTCATATGAAGACCTGGTCTTCATACTTCATATTTCATGAAGTGTGTAATTCTGAAACTGAATGATGATTTCAATGCTGTATAATTTAATTAAATAATTGAATTCAAACAATTTGTTTTACCAGTTGACCTTAATGGGGTGTGCAAGATGTGCTTCTGGCCTCTGTTCCTCGCGCGCGAGAAACAGAGGTCAAATAAAATTTGACATATCGTTGTATGATTTTATCTGACCTCTGTTTCTCGCCCTTCATTCCGACCTTGATCGAATGATCGATGGATGCCCGCTTAAGAATGTGCACACGTTGCGCGTCCCTGTTCTACTCAGTGAACTGAAAAGTCGTAAAAAGTCGCGTCTCCAAACCACGGAGACGCGCAGCGCGCGGGGTATTTGGGTCACGCAGCGCGGCCGCGAGATTATTGGAAGAACAGGTGATTGTCATTACTTGTCAAATTTTAACTGATCTTTGTATTGCGCGCAGCCTGGCGCGCGCGCGCCTTGATCG
The DNA here is from genome assembly GCA_946803715.1 of Beroe ovata. Classification (NCBI taxonomy): domain Eukaryota; kingdom Metazoa; phylum Ctenophora; class Nuda; order Beroida; family Beroidae; genus Beroe; species Beroe ovata. The sequence continues at coordinate 166,767 of CAMPET010000052.1, read as the reverse complement.
AAGGCCGTCTTTGATATTAGTATAATCGATGCGATTGTCAGATGTTACCTGACCTGTTTCTCGCGCGCCTTCATCGAAGGCCGAAACATGTTTCGGCCTTCGATGAAGGCGCGCGCGCCGCGCGCGAGAAACTGGGGTCAGATAAAATCTAGGACAAATAATCGATTGATGATAGACCCTGTCGAGAATTTCGTTTTGTTCGCGCCGCTCAAACTTATTATTCTCAGACAGAATAAGCGGCTGACGCAAGCCGCTTCGCATTTTGCATCAGCGGTATAGCATCGCCAGACACTGACATAACTTCATCGAAGACCGAAAACATGATGCACATGAAGGCGCGCGCGCAAGAAACAGAGGCTGGATAAAATTTGTGGGTTGGAGTTAGGGCTGGGTCAGGAAACCGAAAAAAAATATAAGTCACGTGATAAAATTAAGCATTAAGGGGATGGATTTAGTCAGAGCCTGCCATGCCACTTGCGCGCCGCACGCTAGAATGTAGAAACAGTGGACAAATTACACCCGGCAATTGCTCCCACTCTGAAAGTAAAATCAAAATTGGTTACCAAATACCAATTATCAAATTCAATAATTGATAATTTTCACATAAACTTGCAGGTGAAAATACCATTACCTAATAGTAATATCGCCTTTCTATCACTATGAGTATTTACAAAATGATACCATTACCAATGGCAATACTATCAACTATCCTTGTCACACTGTGACTCACAGTCGCATCGAATGGCTAAATTGAGTACAATAAGTCCATAGGTGCTAATTCAACAAGTGCGACTGCAAGTTTGTCTCTCAATCTACTTCTAGGCACTGTGGAACAGTCCTCATTTGATAAACTAAAGTCGATCCTTCTAGATCTTCCTCGTCGTTTCCTAATTCCTGGGAATAGAAGTTCTATGAGCTGGTGACAATAAAGTGGTATCATCACAATAGAAGCGGGAAATGGCAAGAATTGAGCCGATGAAAAGAAACCTCGTTTTCGTAATCGGAGGGTGAAATAGTAGCGTTTGGCAGCCTCCTGGAATCGCTGATCGTCGATAAGCTGCTAGCTAAATGTGGGGTGATGTGGAGCTTGCAAACACGGGAATGCGACTGAAACCAAAACCGATAAGTGAAGGCAAAGCAAACACTGAGTTAAATACGATATCATTGTACTCCTGGATATTCATATTGGTAGTTCACTGAAGTTCGAAAGAGTTTCGAGTCACTCACCCTCCTGCGACGACTTTCCTCCTCCTCATTCACAGAGACGAATTCGCTATCCTCCGAATCGCTCTGATCAGAATGCGTTGAGTGATAGTCAGAAGAAATACTGCGGTCACGTGACACTGCCGCATCACGTGTCACTGCCTCATCACGTGACGTGACGTTATCTTGACGGGTTGAGGAACTCGGCGTGTTTGTACAATCTTCATATCGGGGCGGGGGTTCTTGTGGGGTAGGGGGTTTCTGAAATGATGTGAATACGACAGTGGGAAATGAAAATGTCCAGGGTGTAAATTCTTCATGTACCTTATAATTGGCAAGGGATCGAAAATTGGGTTGAGTTGAAAACGAAAAAATGTTGCAAGATCAGATCTCGGATCATGCTAAAGTCTAAAGAGCTACAGTTTGGAACAAGCTTGTCCAATCCTCACCTGATACTGATAGGTCGGAGGCACGATGGTTTGATAAAGGGGCGGGTGTGGGACTTCTTGATAAAAGTAGGCTGTCAAATCCTCTACCTGAGAGTGAGAAAATGAGATTTGAGAATGAGATTCAACATTTATCACAACTCAATCGACACCAAATATTGATCATTAAGTTCCACGACATGGGTACCTCTTCAAATTCTGATTCTTCGTAACGGTTAAACCGATCGTGGTACCAGTTTCTGAACCGCTGAGCTTGCCTGAAGGGGAGAAATACTGTGAGTAGGCATTAGACAAAATGAGACAGATTTGACGTCCTTAGGATGGTCACTCTCCCAGTTGCGCGACGCGAAATGCAGAACTCCGTAAAACCAAAGAACTGTTATGACCATTAATTGCGCGAGTACCCAGAAACTCTGTTGGGTATTCTAGATGTTGGGTAATATGGGTATTCTGTACTTTCACTGATCCGTAATAATATGCAAATTAAAAATTAGACAAATTTGATGATTTGAGTGACCGTAGCGATGATAAAACCCACCCTGAGCTATTACGGCAATAGTTGGAGATGAAGTTCCTGTATGGATTAAAGTACGAAGCAACTATCAGCACAACAAAGCAGAACATTAAAACCATCATCAACGTCCACCCAAATGAGAAATCTAATCTATATTTTCCCTCGGCATAGTATCGATGGGGTGGGTTCATTTCTACATTTTGCAGAACTAGATCCGCAAAAACAACGCAGTACGCAGATTCTACTGTTTCAACATATCAGCACAAACAGTGACCGAGTTTGTCAGGCAAAAGTGAGATATGTACCATCTCGTAGGTAAATTGAGATTTTAGACGAGCTTAGGCCGGACTATACATACGACTATAACAAGAATGAGGCTCACTCATGCAATACATACATAGGTGTTAGGCAACGAATTCAGAGCCCAGAGGGTATCCACATATCATGAGATAATGTTCATGGACATGCATTCGTACTTCATGTTCCACAGTGGCCTGACATCCATATTGCAGGCTACAGCAATTGCAGCACCCATGCCACAACCTCAGATAACCTTGCCGCACCCAGTGATTCAGTTTCACTACTAAAGAATGAGTGTACCTCTACTGAATACGGGAAGAGCTTGATCACTAACCTGTATCCAATGCCTGCTTCATCAAAACAGGAGATAATCACTATTGCGATGAAAAGTAGGATCATCATGATAAGCATAGTCCACATCCACCATTCGGCTGTAAGGAGAGATAGGTAAATAATGAAAATGATAATATGCTTATTTGAATACGTCAGATCGGGATTTGCTGAAGTTGAAGGTAGGCACAAATGGTGCGTTTCGCTCGATTCGTCAATGATTCTATGCTAGATAAAAGGATAAATTGGAGGGTTAATTCTTCCCTCACCGTTCCTTGAGAAAAATAGGTTTCGCTTTTGTGATATACTGCAACAGTAGACCACTGAATCGTGTGTAGAACAGCATTCCTGAGGATAGAAAATCATAGAGTTTTCAGATCTAATAATCATCTGGTATTATACGGCCTGGGCAACATTCAATGGAAAATCCGAGTAAAAAAGATTTCCGATTTTTGCTCAAGCATCTCGGTGCGTAGCGCGACAATTCCCGACAATTTCAGTTAATTGGGTTACTGCTAAATTACAGTTAATCGGGTTACTGTTATGGTTAGGGTTAGGTCAAATGTCAGGGGGTCAATAGTCGCACATCCCCTCGGTGTACGAGGCGCACTGCACAAGAAATCATTCAGAAGTTGTTCAGATAATGAGATTAATGATTCAGATAATGATATAAATGATTCTGCCCCCTACCTCGGTTATGTCATATAAGTTGCTTAGATAATTGAGATTGAGATTGAGATTGATGATTACCTCGGTTATGTCACAGCAGAGAGCGGTAATGGAGGTGGAACAACACCTCTGTTTGTGGGAATTACAGTGATCCGAGTACTGCTTCACGAAGAAGCTGTAGTAGGTGTCCGCACCGCAACACTGGTCATCGTAATCGACACAGCCCACTCCCTCACAGCACTGAGGTGTGTGTGTGTGTGTTACTTACTTGTGTTACTTGTGGTAGATTCGTAGTGAGACTAGCTGGCCATCCCTTGAGCGGCACCACCGTAGTTGAGGAGACTGTTGTTGTGCTCGACACCGTAACCCGCAATCGGAGGACGATCAGGGATCGTATCAAGGTGTTTTTGCAACGCGGATTTGAAAACGGAAAGCGGAAATGCAGTAGTTACTACTGCCGGCAGTGTGTTCCAGAGACGGGGTGCTCGTGCAGCAAAGCTATGTTCGAAAAGAGACTTAGCCNGTGTGTGTGTGTGTGAGTTTGGGACGTGGGCGGGATAGGAAAGAAGCGGAATATGAGTATGACGTTGGTTCTAAAACTTGTTCAGAAAGCCAGCAAGTTTGAATGTTTTGATGAATTTGGAATCACTGGAAGGTCTTGAAAATTATGTGATTATCGTTTTCAATGACTTCCTTGACCCTAATGATGCTAATAACTATAGATGTGAACTATTGAGGTGATAATGGTGTTAGTACCTACTATTAAGCAAGTGCATTATGTACCTGTTGTGTGGTATGCTCGCAAATTTCATATTTCCCACTGTGAGTCAGACATGCAGTGTCATAACCCATCATGGCTCAACACACACCCAGCTCTGTCAAAACTCGGCCAGGGCCTTAAAACATGTGATAATAGAGGACCATAGTTTCGTCTGAAGAATAAGATATCGAGATTGGTACCAAATCAACAATCACCAAAATAGTTGGGAGAACTGAGAAACAATGTGATATATATCATGCGATATACCTATAGATATTTGAGCAAATTTTGATCATCGACCTTATTTTTAGAACTAAAACAACATAAAACATTTGCACGCAGTACGCACATGACGAGCTATAATATGAACAAGTAATGTAGCTCATTGTGAGGAGAGAATAGTCACCAGTTGCGCTGTACAGTTTGTACAATTCACACAAACAAACACAGTCACACAAACAAAACACAGACACAAACAAACACAGACAATAACATACACGAACGTTATCAATGCGATATGCCTACTGACACATACAGGAAAACACATAAGCTGGCGGTGAACCGCCTCATGAAAAATTGGCCATATGGGTGTGACATGTGTGTGTGTGGGTGTACTGTGTACTGTTTGTGTGTGTGTGTGTGTGNAAGAGAAACAAGGATGTAAGAATTTCCAGTTAGTCTGTGTGTATGTGACGTGTGTGTGTGTGTACTGTGTACTGTGTGTCTGTGTGTGGTGTCTGTGTCTGTTCTGTGTTTGCATAATGTAGGTACTAGGTATATCTATCTGTCTGTGTATCAGTACGTGCTCCAAATAAATCTCAATTGCACTCCTGATCACTCTATCTAAGATCTAAGAAATCTCCCAGGACTGGCTAGCGTACCACGCGACGCAGCTCTCTGATTGGCTCCTACCGATAGTCACGTGACAATGTATCATATTGATATCCTACTCATGTTATAGTAATAACCTTATTACCAGTCGCCCCCCTCCCTGGTGTTTGTCGTTACACACGGGCTGATATCGATTGTTGTTTAACATTATCATGAGAGCTTCTTTCCGACCACCATAATGATATTTGACCATCGCATAACATATTATTCCACCTATTTCGCGACGCAAATGCAACACCTTCGCTGTTTTGCACCTTTTATTTGCACCTTTTATTAATCATCGTGAATATCATAACTGTAGGTTGGTAAGTAGGTAGGTAGGTACCAACTTACCTTTTACATCATTATACATGCCCCCTTGTTTATGGGTTGTGTCCTAATGTGTTCCCTAATCACTTCCTAATCACTGCTAATTGTGTATAACACCCTCCTCACAGATTGTGTCGGTACCAATTCCCACTCTCCCTAATGGTATACGTTACCATGGAGACCACTCTAAACTGTACTTACCATTTACCACCGTATACTGCTTCAGACTAGCTACTTGCAGTGTACTTTACCGCCGTGTGTATGTATAGTAGTGCCAGTTGATCCAGTGCTATACCTATAGTATCGGCACATAGTGCAAGTTGATCCATGACTTTGCCTGTTGTTATTATGTCGGTTTCGTTTGTCATAAACCCATTCGTCTCTACCAGTTCAAACATCCGTCAATGAATGGTGATATCAAATTATGACGTCATTTTGTTACCTATCACGGAATAGGCCAGGTGATGTCTCTGCAGCTGATATCACATGACCTGCGTTCACATGACGTCATATATTTCTACTCCCTTTACCAAGGTAGTGGTTTTACTTCTGCATAGTGTCATAGCCAAGCGAAATCGTTATTACATTGTTCAAAGCCCCCTAAATCCATGCTTATTATATCTTGAACCACTTTGCAGTTCAGGTCATTGATTGTGACACAATTCATAGGAGTGTCATCATGACTCAATCACTAGCCCCCCTTACATCATCGGTATTTTTACATCACTCACTCCTTGTTCTTGTACCACTTGTTCCTTGGTAGGTATTTCATAGTGATGTGCAGTGATTCGGGCGCAGAACACACAGACACACACACAAACACACACACATACACAGCCGCAAACTCACACACAGACACACACAGACACACACAGTCCTAGCACACACATACAGCCCTAACACAGAAAACACACACACACACACACACACACA
>CAMPET010000052.1:118336-159905 GCA_946803715.1 Beroe ovata | reverse complement strand
TGTGTGTGTGTGTGTGTGTGTGTGTGTGTGTTTACTTATGACCACAATCATTCTCAGAGTGTACACTGCACAATAATACGTGTGTACTGTGTATAACTGTGTAGTGTGTATCGTATCACGCGCATTCTTTAGTTACATACATAGTGACCCCCTTGTATACATTTTCTACAGGCAGCTGGCGGTTTCGTTGTTCATGAGCAATGTATCACGTCCTATCACACGTCTTCCTATCCCTCGTATTTGATCCAAGAACCCTTTGTTCATACTTGTTTTGATTTCCCGCTTTTCAATTTGTATTCCTTGACGAGTTGTTTTGTAACGAACACCATCTTCAGATGTATGATTCATGACAATTGAATTGAAATATTACAACAGATCAACGCTACAGTAAAATGTTCGTTACAACACTACTCGTCCTATTTATCATCAAAGTTACCAAGAGATCCCTCTTTCACACACTAATTTGCATTTCGTTTAGATTTTCTCGCTTTTCAGTAATTGTATTCCGTTTTGTTTATCTTGCTGTACATTGTGTATTCTGCTGTAAGCACTTCATGATGTAGTGATGTACAATGATATCCATTCAAGTGAACAAAGCTTAGTTCCTTATGTATACGTTCTATACATTGGTCCATTAATAATGTATGTGCTTATGAAATATACATATGCCTATTCATGGAAGCTAACTCCTACTGTTCATCAAAACTGATCCATCCAATTTGAGAGTATTATCGTTTCATTGCATTTGTTCAGAATACATAAAATTCAAATGTAAACCTTTGCCTATTTAAGGATTTCAAAGTTGATTACATATTCTTTCATGTAGATCGTGCTACATGCTTCATACATCATACTGTACACGCTAAATGGCAGCAACAGTTTTATTTTGGTGCACGCTGATTGCTTAACAATCAAACTGTCAGTTTTGCACCTCGCGGCAAGCTTCATTTAGACCAGTTTCATAGATCCCCGGTGTTTCTTGATGTCTTGTTTGCTCGTCAATATGTGATTCCCAGTTTCGAATTTGATAGGTGTTCAATTAAGTGAAACGTAAGTTTTGCTAGTCTGTTCTTGAGAGTGGATTGATAGTGTCCGAAACTTAAATCATCTTGTAATTATCGAGGATTAGAGTACAGATCATCAGATCGATTTCATTGACGTGCAACTTGAATACTTTGTGATCAGAAAGGGATAATGCATCATGAATGCATTTCTATATTCAGTTATTGGTATTGTTGGTTGCATATTGGTAACACACAGACACACCCACACACAAACACAATCACAGTAAATACAAACAAATACACACACGCACACAGCACACACACACCCACNCACACACACACACACACACTCAGATACATACAATCATGAGATTAATGCTCTCATGGGGATATCTATGCGTGTACCCATTGCAGTATGTTATGCAGAATGTTTGTCACAGCATCACACGTTTTCATGCTCTTACATGGTACATCGTCGCATAATCCACGGTAGGCATGTGGTTCCATGTTCTCTGTGAATATAGGATCGTCGGAAAAGCTTTCATCTCCAATTATTCGGTTGTGAAACTTTTTGCGTAGAAGAATGATGTTGCCGGACAAACCACTTATCATTGATGTTGTTGAGCTGTATTGTATAATGTATTGTAGAAAATTACATTGTGTAGGTACATTATAATGCAGTGTACACTGTACATTGTACATTGTACTTTTCAATATGTTTGCTTTTGCATGGGTGGATGATCTCATTCTTTGTTTACTATTCGCCAATGCTTGTTTGCTTGTAATTGTCAAAAACTCAAACAAGGTGCACACACATATTTTATCATCCATATTTTATCATCCACAAATACACACAGATTCATACATCACACACAGACACACTCACATATACACACACGCACACACACATACACACATACACACACACACACACACACACTTACACACACTTACACACACTTACACACACATATACACACATATACACTCACTCACGCACACATACACTGACACACAGAAAACATACGGATTTCTACTTGCTACGTCATTGGCGTGAGAGAAATCTGATCACACAAATTCTGGAACGACGAAAGAGTCAGTAGTATGTATATTAAACAACCAACGTGATGTGTTGCATAGAAGCTTCATTGGAAGGATTAAATTTGCCGCCGTTTTTTCTTCCTGCTATTTGAACTCAAACGCGATTATCCTATTACAATTTCCACTTGATTTTGAAATTCACCCCAGGGATGGTCCAAGTTTAATATGGGGAATGAAAAGCCTGCTGTTTGAACAGCTCATTACTTGCTGAACAAATTCGTGAACCATTGAGTATCGATGTCGAGGTGACGCCCCTAGCAACCAACATAGCCACACTCGAGAACAGAGCAACCTTACAGAAACCACATCTCGCAAGTTGAACATCCTTGGTGCACGCACAGCTGATTCAACCACTCCTTCTTAAATCTTAATCACAGCCACTAAGTGATAGAGTCAGAATATCCTGTGACAGAGTTGACAATAATTACATCCAGAAACATCATTACCTAAAGAATAATTACCCCCAAAGTACCGTGATACAAGACATTCTCTCTAGCCCTGAGATCAGATCTAACCCTGAGATCAGATATGATGTCCATCATTGCAGTTTACCTCTGCCTCTTCCTGCCAACTGTTCTCACCAATGGTAACAATTTAAACAGCGCTCAATGATTCGCATGCTTGAAATAGCTTATTCTCATACCTAGCTCATTCTGGAATAGACTGGAAATTTCCTTCATTATTTGATGATAGATAAACACAGAATCCCGTTCATCCCCCTCTCTCTATCCTCACACTCAAACTTTACTCCCCCCTTCGCTTGATCCAACTCACTTTTCCATTTCTCTAAANAGAGAGTTGAGAACTCTACCGTCAACTAGATTCTCTCTGAATGTGCCCTGGAAGAGATAAAAACAACAGTTATAAATCTGAGTGAAAATACTCAGAACACGTGCAGTACTGCACGTGGTATGAATTGTGCGTGCGCCGAAACATGAATCAAGCATATTGGCCATATCACTTGTCATATCACTTGTCAATATGTGTGTGTCCGTATAAAGTGCTGTTGACACGTAATTCCCTAGGGAGTATGCAGCTTAAACACACACACTTGTACAGTGCAAACCCACACACACACACACACACGCACACACCCACCAACACCCAAGTGACACTAACCTCTTCACTCAGGTGTGTGTCCGGGAGCACAAGTCCCGTGTGCTGGGACCTGTACACAGCGTCTCTCTCAGATAGTTGATCATGGACAGGCAGCCATCATGTGTAGAGGATATGGGAAACGCACTTACATGGGGTATGTCCTTATCCCCTTATCTGCTCCTGAAAAACATGATTTCGATAAGGAGAAAAAAGCATCTTACTTTCTCAAAATTTACAAGGGTAGATCATGATTACTGTAACATAAGCGGTATCTGCACAGTGCACACATCAGTATAAGAAGGGTTGGGATGAAAAAGACGCGCAATTGTGCACACAGTAATTTCAACAGAAATTTGCCGTCTATTTTTCATTCCACACCCTTTTCCACACCCCAAGTGCCTCAGAAATAACCTGCCATAATTCGTATAGGTCGAGGACGAATGAGGTACTGGAGGACACTTGTTCGGATGTCGTGGGGGAGTATGAGACTCAGTATGTCTGGTCCAGATACAAGCTATCAGGTGAACCAAAGTTCACAAGATTTCACAATTCACGTATTCAATCATTCAAATCTTGAGTGATACCGTAGCTTTGCAGTGCAGATTCCTGAAACAATACTTGTATATTGAGCTGATGTGACTAAACCGTAGCAGGCCCATAGAAGACATAAAAGGGATTTATCTGGGTCAACGGACTCAGAAACTAATTCAAACACATCACTGAACAAACCAAAAGTAAACAACTATATCTATGCATGTGACTGAACACATAGTAACCAACTTCCCCACAGGTGGACTCATAGTTGACGAGATGGGTCTCACAGTGGATGTACTGAACTGGGGTATAAAGTATTGTGGAGGGGTGGACCAGTTCGGGGACTTCATGGCAAACCCATGCTCATGGACCAAATATGCCATCTGTGTCAGCACTATGCGTGAGTTGCACTAAAACATCCCTCAGTGGTGTCAAGCTATCAGAATTCTCGCTGGAAATTCGGGCTATATTTCTTCACAAACACATAGCGCATTTGTAATCTTAATTCGGGCAAGGACTGGCATGGGAACGCAGGCAATCCTTCCTACTAACTTAATTGATTGCACAAATACGCGATTCCCTGGTTCTAATCAAGCCCTAATTTCAGCTCAGTATGACAAGGACCACATGCAGACGTGCCAGAATGAGCACTATTGGGTGTCAGACAGGTATGATTTAAAACAAGAGTTACAAACTTTCTCATTGTTAACCTATATTTTGAGTTATTATGAATCTTGATCCAACAGCCGTAGAAATCTCTATGAAATTTGTTCACCGACTCGTACATTTTCCCTGCTATTCAGTCAGTGCGTAAACCTATTTCAAGTCAGTGTAAATACAAAATTCTTTCGAGATGTCACAATTAATCAAGTCAGCTCTCATTTTCAGGACTGATCTAACATATGACCGGGCAGCATCATTCTGTACACAGAACAACATGGAGCTTGCCACGCCCTTCACACCCAGCAGAAGGGCATGTTTCAGTACAGTTCTCCGGAGCAGGGGTTTTGATAACGCCTGGATTAATTACCAGTGAGTAATTGTGTCCATACCATTCTATATTCACCTTTCAAATAGCAAATCAAAAAGTGTAGAACTGCTATCTTCATTGGTTTTATTTGGGTTCTCATTGGTCAATAGCTTTCACATGACTGAAAAAGTTCGGGACCCCTCCCCAAGAATACCATTTTCTACCACCTCCCAAAAAGCAAATCATAATAAAAGTGCAGATCCACGGTCTCTCAACACTCACTGCTCCCCTCAGGATCACGGGCGCCACTCAGTCTATATCCCCGTGGGACAAGGAGTACTGTATCAAGGTGAACATTGCCAATGAGTACATGTTGGATCGGTGTGAAGCACAACTCCCAGCTGTCTGCAGCACATTCGGGGGTGAGTCTGCTTACATAAAGCTACTTAATTAGTCATAGTGTAGATGAGGAGGAAATTGGCTTGATAATATGCATATGTTCACTATGCACTATAGATGAGTTCGATCAATGGAGAGCCTCCTGAAACAGCTCAAATGCTACTATTATTTCAGAACTGGTTGTCACCGATGCTGTGGTAAAATCAGGGGATCAAGCAGCGCTCACTTGCAAATGCTACAACTGCTCTATCAATGAGATTAGTGAGTGGAGGGAAATGCTGATCCAATGGATAAATAATCTTATCCATGTCAGATTTTGGCACAATGCACCATTAAACCTTATGCCCTCATTTGACCTCAGCCAAACAATTAATACTAATTATCCAATTATCACAATCACCCAATCAATTAACTGATCATTACAGAATGGACAGATGGTATGACAACATGGCGAGTGGGTGAGAGGGTGGGTGAGGTTTCAGTGAGTGGGAGTACTAACACCGGATCAGTGCTGTCAACTCTGACTCTATCCACCGTATCACTGGATCAAGGTAGAGTTTGCAGGGGGGGTGGGAATACTTAGCATGAAACAAGGGGGTTAGAGAGGGATTCGGGGGTCGGGAAAAGAGAAGAATAGTTAGAGGATTATAGTTAGGGATTTATTGATATTTGAGGTAGTGCAACGGATCAGCTATTGCTGATTTGAGATTTTGTTAGATAGTAAGAACTTTGACGAATGCATTAATCTCTTTGAAACATATTTCGATCAAATTTGATATTTGTGCTCGAATTATAACTCTCAATTTTCCAGCATTCACCTGCATCCAAACCACACCTTTCTCGGATTCAGTTATCTACAAAACTGCTAAAGTCGATGTCTACAGTGAGTATTTATACCATTATTGATCTGCAGATAGCAAACTCATGGAAGTCATGTTAATCATTTAAGATTTAAAAGTTGGAGTTACCTATAGGAACTGCAGAGATTTGAAATATAATTATGATAGCTCACAGCAGCTCTGCACAAGTTAATACTCAGCGACTAGCATTAGACTGATAAACGATTTCTCCCTTAATTTTGGAGAGATCTAGGTATCTAAATGGAGATTGGCATTTTCGCGAAAATCTTATTTTCGAGGCACGGATGTCGGATGTTGAAATATTTCAGGTCTGGACGTAACTTCTCATTATGTGGTTTACGGTTCAAGGATCACAATAACCTGTGATTTCAACAACGATAAACATCTTGACATAGACAGAGTGGAGTGGGTGGATGAGAGGGACAGTGTGAGTAATTGAGAATCTAATTGTATAATTGATTATCTAATTATTAATTATAGTAGAGCACGATTTTTCTGTTCTAGATGAACTGAAAAACACCACATTGATTCCATATGACATATATTCGTCTTAGTTTGAAGTACGATTTCATTGATCAAAACTATAATAAAACAACACAAGGAATTGTATCTGACTACATAACTATCCACCACAGAGTGACATATCTAGTACGAGCAAAGTGAGCTACAAGGGCAGTTCAGCTATTTCCACCCTTGAGATCCTCTCTGAGAGGTATTCCCATGATGTAAGGTGCACATTCCACACCCGCACTGAGGGGGGAGGGGCAGTGAGGTACAGCGGGGTGTCCAGGATCATCGTATACAGTGAGTGGAAATATTTGTGGAAAATATTCTAGTGTAGCTAGGATCAGTGAGGGCCATATCAGTTAGGCTTTGAGTAGGCATACATTGAGTAGGCTGTTGACAGCTGTAGGTTAATCCTTGTTTTTATTTTTCAGGAAATTTGATCACTTGTGAAGTATGGACTGTAAATAACGAGAGCATTTCACTCCTATTTTATTTTTTCAGAAATCGAGGGCTCTGATGTGTCAGTTCCATCCGACACCTCCACGACACTGGCATGTGACTTGAAGGAACATGCAGGAAGGAACATACCTCTGGTTCCTCCTACAAGAATTGACTGGTGAGTACCTACTTTCCTCAANAGAGAGTTGAGAACTCTACCGTCAACTAGATTCTCTCTGAATGTGCCCTGGAAGAGATAAAAACAACAGTTATAAATCTGAGTGAAAATACTCAGAACACGTGCAGTACTGCACGTGGTATGAATTGTGCGTGCGCCGAAACATGAATCAAGCATATTGGCCATATCACTTGTCATATCACTTGTCAATATGTGTGTGTCCGTATAAAGTGCTGTTGACACGTAATTCCCTAGGGAGTATGCAGCTTAAACACACACACTTGTACAGTGCAAACCCACACACACACACACACACGCACACACCCACCAACACCCAAGTGACACTAACCTCTTCACTCAGGTGTGTGTCCGGGAGCACAAGTCCCGTGTGCTGGGACCTGTACACAGCGTCTCTCTCAGATAGTTGATCATGGACAGGCAGCCATCATGTGTAGAGGATATGGGAAACGCACTTACATGGGGTATGTCCTTATCCCCTTATCTGCTCCTGAAAAACATGATTTCGATAAGGAGAAAAAAGCATCTTACTTTCTCAAAATTTACAAGGGTAGATCATGATTACTGTAACATAAGCGGTATCTGCACAGTGCACACATCAGTATAAGAAGGGTTGGGATGAAAAAGACGCGCAATTGTGCACACAGTAATTTCAACAGAAATTTGCCGTCTATTTTTCATTCCACACCCTTTTCCACACCCCAAGTGCCTCAGAAATAACCTGCCATAATTCGTATAGGTCGAGGACGAATGAGGTACTGGAGGACACTTGTTCGGATGTCGTGGGGGAGTATGAGACTCAGTATGTCTGGTCCAGATACAAGCTATCAGGTGAACCAAAGTTCACAAGATTTCACAATTCACGTATTCAATCATTCAAATCTTGAGTGATACCGTAGCTTTGCAGTGCAGATTCCTGAAACAATACTTGTATATTGAGCTGATGTGACTAAACCGTAGCAGGCCCATAGAAGACATAAAAGGGATTTATCTGGGTCAACGGACTCAGAAACTAATTCAAACACATCACTGAACAAACCAAAAGTAAACAACTATATCTATGCATGTGACTGAACACATAGTAACCAACTTCCCCACAGGTGGACTCATAGTTGACGAGATGGGTCTCACAGTGGATGTACTGAACTGGGGTATAAAGTATTGTGGAGGGGTGGACCAGTTCGGGGACTTCATGGCAAACCCATGCTCATGGACCAAATATGCCATCTGTGTCAGCACTATGCGTGAGTTGCACTAAAACATCCCTCAGTGGTGTCAAGCTATCAGAATTCTCGCTGGAAATTCGGGCTATATTTCTTCACAAACACATAGCGCATTTGTAATCTTAATTCGGGCAAGGACTGGCATGGGAACGCAGGCAATCCTTCCTACTAACTTAATTGATTGCACAAATACGCGATTCCCTGGTTCTAATCAAGCCCTAATTTCAGCTCAGTATGACAAGGACCACATGCAGACGTGCCAGAATGAGCACTATTGGGTGTCAGACAGGTATGATTTAAAACAAGAGTTACAAACTTTCTCATTGTTAACCTATATTTTGAGTTATTATGAATCTTGATCCAACAGCCGTAGAAATCTCTATGAAATTTGTTCACCGACTCGTACATTTTCCCTGCTATTCAGTCAGTGCGTAAACCTATTTCAAGTCAGTGTAAATACAAAATTCTTTCGAGATGTCACAATTAATCAAGTCAGCTCTCATTTTCAGGACTGATCTAACATATGACCGGGCAGCATCATTCTGTACACAGAACAACATGGAGCTTGCCACGCCCTTCACACCCAGCAGAAGGGCATGTTTCAGTACAGTTCTCCGGAGCAGGGGTTTTGATAACGCCTGGATTAATTACCAGTGAGTAATTGTGTCCATACCATTCTATATTCACCTTTCAAATAGCAAATCAAAAAGTGTAGAACTGCTATCTTCATTGGTTTTATTTGGGTTCTCATTGGTCAATAGCTTTCACATGACTGAAAAAGTTCGGGACCCCTCCCCAAGAATACCATTTTCTACCACCTCCCAAAAAGCAAATCATAATAAAAGTGCAGATCCACGGTCTCTCAACACTCACTGCTCCCCTCAGGATCACGGGCGCCACTCAGTCTATATCCCCGTGGGACAAGGAGTACTGTATCAAGGTGAACATTGCCAATGAGTACATGTTGGATCGGTGTGAAGCACAACTCCCAGCTGTCTGCAGCACATTCGGGGGTGAGTCTGCTTACATAAAGCTACTTAATTAGTCATAGTGTAGATGAGGAGGAAATTGGCTTGATAATATGCATATGTTCACTATGCACTATAGATGAGTTCGATCAATGGAGAGCCTCCTGAAACAGCTCAAATGCTACTATTATTTCAGAACTGGTTGTCACCGATGCTGTGGTAAAATCAGGGGATCAAGCAGCGCTCACTTGCAAATGCTACAACTGCTCTATCAATGAGATTAGTGAGTGGAGGGAAATGCTGATCCAATGGATAAATAATCTTATCCATGTCAGATTTTGGCACAATGCACCATTAAACCTTATGCCCTCATTTGACCTCAGCCAAACAATTAATACTAATTATCCAATTATCACAATCACCCAATCAATTAACTGATCATTACAGAATGGACAGATGGTATGACAACATGGCGAGTGGGTGAGAGGGTGGGTGAGGTTTCAGTGAGTGGGAGTACTAACACCGGATCAGTGCTGTCAACTCTGACTCTATCCACCGTATCACTGGATCAAGGTAGAGTTTGCAGGGGGGGTGGGAATACTTAGCATGAAACAAGGGGGTTAGAGAGGGATTCGGGGGTCGGGAAAAGAGAAGAATAGTTAGAGGATTATAGTTAGGGATTTATTGATATTTGAGGTAGTGCAACGGATCAGCTATTGCTGATTTGAGATTTTGTTAGATAGTAAGAACTTTGACGAATGCATTAATCTCTTTGAAACATATTTCGATCAAATTTGATATTTGTGCTCGAATTATAACTCTCAATTTTCCAGCATTCACCTGCATCCAAACCACACCTTTCTCGGATTCAGTTATCTACAAAACTGCTAAAGTCGATGTCTACAGTGAGTATTTATACCATTATTGATCTGCAGATAGCAAACTCATGGAAGTCATGTTAATCATTTAAGATTTAAAAGTTGGAGTTACCTATAGGAACTGCAGAGATTTGAAATATAATTATGATAGCTCACAGCAGCTCTGCACAAGTTAATACTCAGCGACTAGCATTAGACTGATAAACGATTTCTCCCTTAATTTTGGAGAGATCTAGGTATCTAAATGGAGATTGGCATTTTCGCGAAAATCTTATTTTCGAGGCACGGATGTCGGATGTTGAAATATTTCAGGTCTGGACGTAACTTCTCATTATGTGGTTTACGGTTCAAGGATCACAATAACCTGTGATTTCAACAACGATAAACATCTTGACATAGACAGAGTGGAGTGGGTGGATGAGAGGGACAGTGTGAGTAATTGAGAATCTAATTGTATAATTGATTATCTAATTATTAATTATAGTAGAGCACGATTTTTCTGTTCTAGATGAACTGAAAAACACCACATTGATTCCATATGACATATATTCGTCTTAGTTTGAAGTACGATTTCATTGATCAAAACTATAATAAAACAACACAAGGAATTGTATCTGACTACATAACTATCCACCACAGAGTGACATATCTAGTACGAGCAAAGTGAGCTACAAGGGCAGTTCAGCTATTTCCACCCTTGAGATCCTCTCTGAGAGGTATTCCCATGATGTAAGGTGCACATTCCACACCCGCACTGAGGGGGGAGGGGCAGTGAGGTACAGCGGGGTGTCCAGGATCATCGTATACAGTGAGTGGAAATATTTGTGGAAAATATTCTAGTGTAGCTAGGATCAGTGAGGGCCATATCAGTTAGGCTTTGAGTAGGCATACATTGAGTAGGCTGTTGACAGCTGTAGGTTAATCCTTGTTTTTATTTTTCAGGAAATTTGATCACTTGTGAAGTATGGACTGTAAATAACGAGAGCATTTCACTCCTATTTTATTTTTTCAGAAATCGAGGGCTCTGATGTGTCAGTTCCATCCGACACCTCCACGACACTGGCATGTGACTTGAAGGAACATGCAGGAAGGAACATACCTCTGGTTCCTCCTACAAGAATTGACTGGTGAGTACCTACTTTCCTCAAATTATTCAGTATTCATATTTAAAATCCCACTCCAAGATCATGTTTTTGGGACCTTGAGGCGAGAGACATTCCAATGAAAATTCCAAAAGCCGAAAAGGATTCGTCTTAATACTTGAGACTCATCTATTGCAGGTTACAGGGCCGAACCTTCTCCCTCCCCTCCCAAAATGTGGACCCCTACCAAGCACTTATCACACAAGAAATGAGGAGTGGTGTCAACACTTACACGTGCAGATTCCTCTTTACCAATGGGGATCGCCTGTCAAAAACACTCACTGTCACTGCGTTCGGTAATTGTAAAATCATGGATCGTTTGTTTTATTCACGTGTCATAATTTTTTAGGAACTTTTGCTTCATTTTGGAAAGCTCAATTCAGAGCAAAGCATAGAACATGGTTAAGAAAGATGCAGTTGCGTGGGCTAGGGATTAGGGAATTCTTCCAAAACCAGATCAGAAGTATCACACCATTCCTCCTGTCAGAGTTTGGGGGAACTCCAGATGTGGTGGCCAATGGTACTACAGCCACACTCCAATGTCAGTATAGCAAGGGGAATCCGCCTGAGGGGAGTGTTTGGTGGGAGAGAGAAGGTGAGACCGATTATCAGAGATAAGAATGGAATATTATAAGTATCGTCCATCAGTTCATTGAAAGCAACTAATTCAACCACTTCATGAAGAGTGATCCATGCTATTAATCCAAAGGCCATGATATCCGATGACAAAACTTGACTGGAAACTACATTTTCAGGAGTGAGGTTAAAAAGTGGGGACAAGCATCAGAAGCAAAAGTACACAATCAGATCCACATTTGCTAAAGATGCGTTCTACACTGAAACAACGGAACTGACTGTGGAGAATGCTCAAGATTCAGCTACCTACCAATGTGGAGTCAGGGTCGCAGGTATGATGTCATTAGTTGCAGTTCTTGATACATATAATATTACCAGTCAGTTTCTAGTATCGGTGTCTAAAAAACCCAAAAATATACTTCATTCGTTGTGCTTGTTTTAGATGCCCTACACAATATTCTGCTGTGATTGTCCTTCATGATTGTAGCCATCTGTACTTTCTGACGAATACTGAATCAATATGGCAGGAAATACGTGGAAAACAGACGTACCCCTGACAGTTTACCTGAACCACTTCATCGCCCCCAACATCACTATAGTGGAGAAACAAGTGGAAAACCAGGGGACACTGGTTGTTGTTTGTAGTGTCTGGGGCAACCCATCACCCACACTACAATTCTTCATAGATGATGTGGTACGAGGATTATCCATCAAATTCAATGGACCTTTTATATATGTCAATACCTTGCGTTTTTTCTCAGCTTTGAAAATCGATTGTGAGAGTTCAACTTATATCTTTTTTAGCTGCAAGAAGGAATACAGTCCACAATTGGCAACATGACATCTGTCGAGACGATTATAGATCAAACGTGCGATCCATACCTCTATAAGTGTATTGGCTCAAGTAGTGAAGGAGTAAGAGAGACTTTGTTGGAGTCTGCTCTCAACAAGAAATGCGGATTCTTTGCTAAAAGTGAGTTTCCATTAGAGCTTGAACTTGACATAGGATTCACTATTTTGATGTTAATGAAAGCATCCATGATCCAATACCTATTGAAGTAAGTATCTATCTATTACTCAATCATTTCAGTTTCTATGACAACATGGTTCATAATTGGCGGGGTCATAGCGTTCCTGATCCTGCTCATCATACTCATCTGTTGTTGCTGTTGCTGTTGCTGTAGAAAGAAGAAGACTAAGAATATCAAGAAGGGAGGCGAGGTCGAATATCAGAGAGAGGTTCTCAACCAGGTAACTATGGAAATCAGGAAAAATAAAATCAAGGTGAAACTACCGATGAAAGTTCATGTCAGCTGCTGTCTAGTCTATTATTGGTCTAAGAATTTGCCTGATATTGATAGAGTTTATAATAAGAGTCGTCCTCACTACAGGCTGATGGAGCTAGCTCTCTGTATGCCTTGTCAAGGACTGAGAGCAAGGTTAGAGGACAGAGACCACATTACGAGGAAATGTATTCTGAGTCAGGAACCGCAGCAGTGAGTAGAAACCTTTTCATTGGACAAATCATCATCCGAATCGATCTGTCCTGATCCTTTCTCAAAAAAAGTGAATCCAAAAATTCAATCAACAGTTAAACTATCCTAAACCGTATTAAATCTCCCTAAATCAACTCCTAGAACTACGACCCTCTGATGAGAGACAGCAATTATCAACCCCTTCAAGAGGAGGAAGTGAGATATGATGAGCCACTCTCGGAGACCGGTCCCCTATCCCCCAGATATCTCCGACATATCACTCCCCTCTCCCCTAAGTATCATAGGATTGAGTCGGACTATGAGCCATCGGCTGCACCTCTCTTCTCTTCCAGGTATTGATAGAAAGAACAAAATCTTCAATAGGCATATTTTGGCAAGCACAATACTATAAATGGCACCCATTTTCATCCATATTCCAATATTTGGCGGAATGATAATGGTATTGGTATCCTTACCTCATCAGATCACGGTCCAGAGAAAACATTCCCAGAGACAATGGTCTCTTTTCTCCACCTCTCTCTCGACCAGCTGTTTCACTCAGCTATCAAAACCTGAGAGAACAACCGCTACAAAGGTAGGTACCTACTAGGTATGATTTGAAAATTTGTCTCTGACAGAATCTAAAGATATTACATAGGTCAATAACCTAAGGTAAAATAGATGAATATATTAGGAAGAGACAATGAATAAACTCACAACCCACCTTTTCAGAGGCTTCCCTCAAGCTGATGAACACCCACAAAAGATGAATCCGTTTGGTAACGTTCAGAAGTACCAAAACAATGATGATGCATCCTCAGTTATTCCACCATCAGAAGTTTCAGATCACTATGGCAATGGTAAGGGCCAACTCTTTCTTGACAACCTGAAAAAAACTCATTTCATTTCAAAATAAGTGTAGAATTTCATAAGACCAGGATGATGCTAACACTTAACCAATTTCAGCTGCACCCCCAATGGCAATATTGTCTCCCAAAGGCTGGGAAATACCCTCTGATCCAGGTTCATTGTTCAGTCCACCAACGGGAAGACGACCAAAGTAAGTGTATTTGCTATAACGTTACATCTCCTCAGATAACATCAATAACAAATGAGAGTTTATATGCCTGTTATAACTTTTGCCAGGAAAACCTTTGATCCTGGGACAGTGGACCCGCCCTCACCGTGGCAAGAAGCCAACGAAAAAGTGAGGAACTGGAATCTGCCCAAGGATGACGACGGCCCCAACTCGTGGAACTCTCATCCCAGTATGACTGGTGAATCCTCAGCGACCCTGGATACAATAAGTATCACACCCAAGTTTGGGGGCGGATCAGCAGCTCTCCCGATGTCAGCTGCTCATCCTGAGGATAGAGTTGGATATGCTTCATCTTCAGCTGCACCAAGGTATGGACTCATGAGAAATTTGGGTCTAGATTTCTTGAGGAATTGTGGGATAACGACTAACTTATTTTCATTTTCAAAAATCTATTTTTCTAAAATCTAACTTTCAGCACGGTTGGACCCTCAGCGTCTCAGTATCAGCCAAGTGTGGTTGACGTGCCAGCTTCAAGACAGAACGTTCCATATGAAGAGTTTGATATCGATGATCTAAGTTGCGTAAGTGAACTTTTAGAGAATTCGTAAGTTGACTTTTATAATCCTCTCTAGGTTTCTCCGTTCAGTTTTGAGATAAGCAGGGAAAAACAGCACAAGTGAATCATTAACCTCATTCACAGGTTGATGTGCCTGATAATGGCATGGATACACTAGATCGAAGGATACGGAGGAGTCACAAGAATCTTGCAGCAAAACCTGCCCTCCCCACCACACATGAAGAAACATTCAAGGGCGGGTTATCTAGTGGGTCATCAGGCAGTACTCTGTCAGCTGGGAAACAACCTGGTCATCAACCACACAGGGGCGCTATAAAGGTAGATAAGATGGTAAACCAGCCTTTTTATCTCCCTATTCCTGAGTCATGATACCTATGGCATGGATACTCTTCTTATAATAGAGCATAGGTCCTTTGCTCTATTGCAAAAAGAGCATCCATCAAACTGATCAAATGATTACATCTCCCTTTTCCAGGTTCTTCCAACATTACCACGAGATCAGATAGCTAATTTGAGGACTTCAAACTTTTGATATCGTATTTTGTCGCAAAGGTCACAGAATTCGTTGTGTAGATTTAAATAGGCAGCAGCTGCAGGGTTTCGTCAGCTTTTATACACATGATTTTTAACACGTTTCATTTTATGTTTTATAATGATATTACAGACTTGACTTTTCAAACTTCAATTTCCATCTTATTTCTTGGTTAATTCCCAAAATCCATACCCTCAGACAGACCTTCAGATGTTTTCGATCTCTCCTTACTCCTTAGCTGGCCTAATATTAATTATTTTTCAACCATTTCTAAAGTAAATATTACAATCAAACCTTCATTAGTTTTGCAATTCGAATTCAAATTGATTTCTTGTGATATGTTATTGGAGGCATTGTACGCATTCAAAAGCTATATTCATGTTTTCCAACGTTTCAAATGATCTCTTTCTTGTCAAATACTAGCTTCCTCAAGTCTCATCAATTATCAATGAACTGAACCCTCAACCCATGAACATAACACAGCTAATATAGGTTGGTGTATGACAATTGAATCTGCTTGTGTGACACAGAGCTATACTGTACTGTCACAGTGTCACTGTACTGTGAACTGTGTGTACTGTAGCTGCTACAGTACACACAGTTCACAGTACATCAGCTAGTCCTCTCATGCTTGTCAACACACATCAACATGATATACTTTGCATTCGTCGTGAATGTTCTTTTGATATCGTAATATTTTGTCGAGATACTAGTGCTCATTGGAAGATGGGTATGAATGTCTTGTTAGAAACTTACACTTTACAGTCTCAACTTCCAAAGTTCCATTAATAACACAGAAGGTCTCGTTTCGAATTTCTAGATGCGTTGGTATACAGCCTGAATATAACCATTCTAGCATAACACGCTGTGTGTGTGTGTGTGTGTGATGCTTGCATAATTTATATCGAACAAAGAATCAAAGCTCCCATGATGTAGAACAATGACCATGAGTACAACAGTGTACATACTTTGTGCTGTCGAGAGCAAGCTTGGGCGAGTGCTAGGATTCGTCATTAATGAGACTTGGATTAGTGTTTTTGTAAATTTTGTTTCCTACTGAGGACGTAGTCACCAGCAGTCATGATATTTTATCTGATTACATAAAAACTTCCTAGTAGTTGTTTAGTCTTTAGTCTTTACATTGTCATAGTATACACGTATCCAAGCTATCTGAAAAGTATACAGTCTGAAGTATATCTATATGTCTGATGTATATCTATCTGTCTGATGTATTGGTATAATGTATATCCTACTGTGTATATATGATATCTAAATGTGATGAAAGATTGTATTGCTACTCAATTGTACAAACTTGACACATCAAGTACACATAGGTATATATATCTAGGCGTAACATAAACGCCCTGGCTTCACACAGAAAATTGGTTTATCAGTTTACATCTGGCTATGCAATTACCTAGGTATACCTACATTCATTCCATTTATTTAGCTGATTGTACCTATCTGTACTCTCTCTTTCTATTGTCTTTCTATGTCTTGTACATTGTGATGCATAACAACTACTATACATTACACAACACAGTACAGAGACTTCTTTAGAAATTAGAAGATAGATATCATCATGACACAATGATTGTTTATTTCGGTCTCTTCATTGTGTCAGATTTTTTTCCTGCAGATCAGGTAGATTCAGTAATATTTCACATCATAGATTCGCCTTAATCGAATTGACTATGTGTTAATCTAGCCACAGATAAATCTAATCATATCATCGCAACTCAGTCTTTCAGTAGATCCCTCCCAGTTTTGTATAATAAATGTATGATTAATTCCCCTGATGTATATTAGATTATCATACACTGGATGAGCTCATCCTCTAAACGGATCAATTGTACCGCAGCTATGATCTATATCATACACTCTATTATATCCGAGCCTATTCTATAACTGGTGTTGTGTTTAATGGACCATGGTTGTTGTTTATTTTGTATTCAGCTGAAGTTTTCCTCAGCTCCAAAAATTGAGTAGCTTGCAAATTGCAAAAAGTATGACCTTTTCCATATAGGGCAAATTGGAGATGGTTTTGTGATTTGAGGCGGGACTTCCCTTGACTCTTGATTCTTTTTAGGCAGGTATGTCCTGTGTTTCAAATATCGTCACTTTGGAGTATAACAATAATTTTATTTTGAGTTTCCACATAGACCAAAACTATGAATAAGACGTAGCTAATTATTATTCGAAACAATGACACATTGGCATGAGCTAATTTGGAAATAACTTAATGAATCATTGAATAATGATAAGTAATGAAACTCTCGTTTCTTCAAGAAAATGGGCTGTCCATTTTCGAGTTTTGGCACTCATCCAACCGTTTCCCATCCCCTAGGTATATGATCATCGGGGAGTCCTTATCTCAGCTCTTGTGAAATTAAATTGAACTGTCCAATATATACATGAGAAACCAGGGAATATATAATACAGGTATACGTGGTGAAGAAATTTTACAGTTGCTCCACCCTCGAGAAGATTTTGCAGGTTTTTATATAAACTAGGCCAGCGGGCATGACTTTTAATTGTTTACAAATTAGTCGAGTTAATTAACTTTTTGTTAGTGCAACACTTCGTAGAGGTAACGTGGGTTTGATTCAGGGTAAACTTTTGGTTTGCACTAATGATGCCTTGCCTTTTTTTCTAGATAGCCGTCTAGCATTAATCTGACGTGCATTCAAATTTACTGGCGATAAATAGCATTCTACTTTTCTATTTTGTTCTGCTTTATTTTGGTCAGTGTTTTTTGTCTATATGCCGTGGGCATGTTTCATAGAACATTAAGTACCAAGTGGAGATCAATCACACAAATCATGCAGCGAGATTAAACTTAGGTGTCAAACGCCAATATGTCAATGTGGAAATCATGCCGAAATTCAAAGCTTGAATATCATGCTAATCTGATAATCTAATCTCATGAATAGGCTATAATCAGCTTTCAGCAGACTTGATTACCGTGTTACCCCACATAATATTTAGAGTACATTGCCAGTCATGGGACACGTTTACATTCATGTGCAGTTTTATAATTTGCAACGTTTGGTGCATATAATTTACATTATTTTTGAGACAGTGTCATGTTATGCCTTGGGTTTGCTCCGAAATAATATTTTTCTCGGTTCTTTTCATCGAATTTTCAGTGAATCTTGATGCCCTAGCTTGTGAAATTCATCATTTTAAAGAAGAATAGCAGGGCAAAGCAAAATGCGAAAATGACCTATCCCAGTATAAAAGTAAAAACATGCTCAAAGGAATCCAGCTTATTGTGATACCATTGCTCCTGCCATATCTCACTCAATGCCAGCAAAGCACAGTGAAGTTGGGTGTGGCAACAGTGGATGGCAAGCAGTTTTGTGTTGGCTACAGACATGGTCTCTGGTCACCAGAAGAGTGAGTTATCGTTCAGACTTTATCAAAATACCTATTGAACTCACACTTAACCTCGAATTATATTTCACAATCATTTCCATTATGATGTCTTTAATAAGCCTCATTGAATTCCAACATCAGATTTGAAATTGAAAGGAATTCACAATTCGAGATGTCACAATGCCAGTATGTCGGAGAAGTGCAGTCATCGGGCAGTACCTGTGAAGTGACTGCTCTTGAGGGAGAGGTAAAGCCAATTTTAATATTATGACACCTGCTACTTTTATGGCACTTTCCAGAACGACCTATTTTATATGGCGAGTTCACAATGAAGTATGGTACTAAAAATACGATAACGTGTCTAATGAGATAATTCAATTTCAGAACTTTCTTCTAGTCAAAGCGCCCTTCTCAATGCCTTTCACAGATAGCTTCAATCAGAGCAGCGGATATGCTGCGACTCTTCAGGTAGGACAACCGATTTATGACTATTGAATTTGACTGCCCAAGGAAATCAATACACGTAATATATCCTTGGGCGTGTTCATATTAAAAACACGTCTCTCGAATTTCCAGCTGATTTGAAGTTTTTCACCTTCCGATACAGGTCAGGGGAGACATACACTCTGCCCTTGAAGCAAACAAGACGATGATCCTTCAGCCAGTGCACCTCAGGAGGATTTACTGGGGTTCTATCATCATGTACTTCTTTTCATTAGTATACGTGAGTCATATACCTTCTCATCTTCCTCTAATTGGTAGGTATACTGACCATAATGACTCGATGATTGTCATGACATGATTTATGGCTCCTCAGTCCTTGTATGATCAATGATCAATGATCATGACACCCGAATAATAATGAGTATTTCATACCCAGGTAACGATGAGTGCAGTTCTTGTTGAAGCAGGACGGAAGCTTGTTCAGAAAAATGCTCCTGTCACAGTGTTAGACAATGTGAAATGGATCCACACCCGTCCATTCCTCATCAGTTTCCTTGTCTTCTTNCTTCGGCTTCGGCCAAAATTCTGGCTTCGGTCGTTTCATGCCCCCACGTCACATCATCAGATTATTTCCATTGCATAAACTGAATCGAAGCTCTCATCATGGTCTCTGATACCAGGATACATTATGAAGCCGGAGTCATTCCAGACAGTTTTCGCAGTATTCCTGTTTTCCCTTGCAATTGTCGGATTCTATCACGCAGTGTTTCCAGTGGTAGTTCTCATGATGATGAATTGCTTTGCAGTGAGTCACAGGAGTTACTGGCTTGTTGAGGTGAGACTGTGACATTGACAATTTACTGCATATCTGCTGGATTATATATTGTCCGCATCTTTTTCACAATAGCACTCTAACCAACAGAGGACTGTGGTGATTGTGACCGGTATAGTTCTGTTTGGAGTATGGGTTTGGTACAGACTCACACTGTCTGTGTGGCCAATCCATCTTGCATTGATGACCTGTATCGGGATTGTGCCTCTCCGATACGCTCCTGTTGATTGTTTATCAAAGGTTTGTACTAGGCAATGTTTCGCGATACTCAGAATTAGTCCTCCTCTGAGATATCAATATTAGTAATGTTTCTGTTTTTCTCTTCAGATTCTAGTACTAGGGATAATATCGGTGCTGTTCTCCATTGTACAGAGACATGTTATGCCAGAAGTCACAGGAAATGCACCAACCTTTGTCGATATCGTATCTGTCAAAGCTTCAATCCCCGCCAGCTTCAGTGTAAGTCGAAGAGGCTGCAGAGACGGTGCAAATTTTTCAAATATTCGAGTAGAAATCATGTTTCAAACCACCAATATCGTCAGTCAGGTCCAATATTCCCACCTGATGCAATAGAACCGAATATGCTCCACTTCAGAATACCCTTATTTGGCGCAGAGAGACCTTGTTCAACTGTCATAGACGGCAGTTTCGGTAAGTGCTGTCGTCGTATGAAAAGAATTACTGATTTAGGATTGTTCACCAATCTGCTGTTAGTATGAATTCCCAATACCATTTCGTTTACCATGTTAGTTCACTTGTGACAATATGAATTCTGTGTTGCAGGTATGATGAACTTCCTCTTGCCGTCCATATTCATCAAGACTGCAATACAGATCGATAAGAGAACAGCCTGTAAGAGCATCTTCACAAAGAACTACACAGTGGCAGTAGTGACCTATCTATTGTGTCACATTGCTGTCTTTTTGTGGAGCTTCATGGAAAATACACCAGTCAACTCCAACCTCATATACCTTCCAGGTTACATGCATTTTGATTCTTCATAATCAAACATTCGAGGTTCCACTTGATATAACTAATAACAAATCATGCAGGCATGATGCCTCTACAACAAAATCGGCCATAGTATAGTTACATTTGTTTCAGGTATTCTATTCAGTTTGATTCTCAACGCTTGGCACATGGGATATCTCAGAACAGCATTTTATCCACCCTCACCACAGCAAGTATCGCATGATGCAAGCACCCAGCAAGAATCTCAGTCCGATGAATCACCCAGAACTGTCGTTGTTTATAAAGCTTCGCCTGAACAAGACTGTGAATTATCCAAACTGTAAAACTGGTTTATAGATGCCTTTAGGTTCAAATTGATCAGTGATCACAACATTGTCATTGTGTTATTACCAGATGTAGAAAATCATAGATGATAGAATATGAGGATGGACACTTCTGCTCTTACTATTGATATTATAGGTAGAGCACAGTTTGCTCTGTTGATCAATGTCAAATTTTTATACCTCATGTTTTATAGATTCTCATTTTCAAGTAAAACGTGCCAACTTATTACCAGAATTTTTGTTTCAATTCACCAATTGTAAGAATCATATGATGCTCCTCAACTTCATTCCAACTGGAACTGAAATTAATAATTTGAGTTCACCCTTTACATCTTACAATCAAGAGCGATCTATAATAATGCCGGTCAGATGATAAATATGTTAAAACAATGTACATATCTGCTTGTGAAGCTCTAAGTGAGAATGAGACAACGTGCTAAAAGCAGGGGAAGTGTAGTCATTTTCTAGTAAGCACAGCACTCGCAGAGGCGAAGCTTTCTGAGGGCAATCTTATTCATTGCGAGTGTTTCTGCATGACTGGTTGGATTAGAACCGAAATTTTGAGGTTTCGCATCCTATTTTCTTGGTAGGTTGTTTTCATAACATTGGACTTTGCTGCCCAGACAATTTGATGAAACACTTTTAACCACGATACCCATAACCCTAATAAATGATATACCTAGTCTCTTGATGAACATAATATGTTACTTCCAAATCAATTTATGAACACCAATAATATTAAGTTAAAAAGTGGCCAATAATAGTATCTATTATCCCTGTTACTTGTGTTATACGCGGGCCACAAACATACTATATTAACGTGAATGAGCAAAATACGTTAAATAGATCAATGTTACATCAACGTACTGGGCCTGATGAATATATTCATTGTTACATCAGACAGCAAGTTGTGATGTTTTCATTTATCAAGTTAGCTTTCTAGGCCATCGTGGCTCATTTCAACGTGTTTGTTTTATAGATAGTTTCCATCGAAACGTTCATTCAAATCCATTCGTTTACCGATCCATCAACGTTAATTTTCCCACGCTTCAAATCAACATCCACACAGCCAATCAAGTTCAAAAAGCTCCATAGCTTAACATGAGCAGCAATAATAACACATTATTACACAATGCACATTACTGCAGCTTTCGATATTATTTATTACGTATCCTCCAACTGGCAACCTGTAAAGTTCATTTTTCACATGAAACTAAAGCATTATTATCATAGTGGGCATGATCAAAGCATCAATTGAAAAAGTTAATTTGCATGAAGACTGCAGACTGTTATACTGCCAATTTCTTCGTGTCTTCTATATAACAGTTGTTTTGCTTGTTAATCCAGAGGTTTGATTTGTTTTTGTATTCAGTGATGCTGAAATCACAAACTCATGCGTGTGAAGTGGACTGGGATAATGAATCTGGTGAAATCATCGTTTTTAGAAAATGGTCCGCCCAAGCTTGGGTTGGTTTGCACAAGTCTAAACATTGCTCTTGCTTGCTTAAACGAAAAATCATGGAAGCACTGCTTCAAATTGACGCCCAATTCTGACTATTCATTTCTTATCTCATTTTAGTGAACGTAGGTATGAGAGATAGTCCATATCTGCACAAGCTCCGATTAAATAGATCCCCCTTACAACAATCAGTGCAGTTAAGTATCACTATGCAGTCATCCGACATGATTGAACGTCATATTATCTCTATTTTGTAGTAGCGGAATGAAAAGATGAAATTTGATAATAGTCAATAGATGAATCATTGTTTGAAAATCCAATCTAATTTGAGTGATGTCATAGTGTCATGACGTTTGAATGTTACATGCATTATACATGTACGCTCAATAGCTCTTTCAAACATCTCGACAAAATATTTCATTTTTGGTCATTATTGAACTTTTTATTCTCAAATCTTTATCTAGCTAACTTTGATTACCTTAGCTCGAAACAGCGATAGAACAGCTCGGTATAATTGATAATGCTTCGCTAGGGCCATTATCATAATATAACCATTAACCTTATGAAGCAGATTCATCCTATTACGGTTTACCCCAAATTCACAAGAAGGAAGTTAACAAGCATCACTCCGTATACAATTCGTGGCTTACAATATTGTAATTCGTATACAATTCGTGGCTCTCTTTTCGCTTTGGCATTCAACGTACCTAAGTATTTACCCACTCATGATAGAGGAAATTTTCGGTCTTTCATAGGTAAGGTCTGTTTCAGCACTAACATGAAATGAGGAAGAAGCCATGCTGTTTGTCTGGATATGGCTGATAGCTTGCGACACAGGTGAACACTTGATGGCAATATCGAAATTCTCAATCAAATACTTAAGTGATTAGCAGCGGTTTTCGTTAATGAGATAACAATTAATTCAGTTTTCCTGATCCATGGGTTGGATTTGTGCCAAATGCCAAACAGACCTGTGTGCGAGGCATCTGGCAGCAAATATGAAGGAGATGTAGTGGAAATGGTGGAGAATGTGCAGGACTATGACTCCTGCTCTGTGCTGTGCCTCATCAACACTCAATGCAATGCACTGACTTACAATGAGGCAAGTGTATCAATGTATCGAGAATTACCATGACATCATGTCAGATGATAAACTATTTGTTTATTGTTCAAGTCTTATGAATCTATCAAACAGGGAGCAAAGCAATGTGAAATGTTCTCGGAAGCAAATTCTTGCAAGAACAATATGGCGGGCTGGACTTCTTCTACAGAGTGTTACACTTCTAGGAATGGTTTGAACCACCTTGTTTTCAAGTCGTGACTTAATATTATGCTAAGCTGATACTTACAACACCTCATCCTCACAGGTGAGTTGTACGAATGGCAAATGATCGATGAAACTGAATTTGAAAAAGGTCTGAATGGCGAAATAGCAGCTGAAGAAGGATCAACGAAATTTTTCACATGTTCAATTCCTCGATTGAACATGAAGATACACATTGAGTCAGTCAAGTAAGTTGTGGAATCATTATTCGACTTACATCATCAGTACTTCAGTGAGAGGGCACTAAAATATTTCAGAGGCACTATATTATGTCAGTGGTCAATAACGGAGGGTAGTACCCACTGCAAACTGGAGGAGATAATGTATGAGATGTTTCCACTTTTTTTCTCATAATTATACCATTCTTCAGGTGGTATAGCCGCGATGACCAGACAAATGAGAAGAAGCTTTTGGAGGGTGGTGCTAATAACCAGACCCTACAATTCAACCCTGTAACAAGAGAACATGCTGCAATCTATAGCTGTGAGATAAACTTCTTTGGAGGAATGAAAATTTCCAGTCCCGAAATCAACTTCAAAGTTCTTTGTGAGTCTGGCATGAGCGATTACCTACTCAATTAGTACCCAGCTGAGCTATGCTTTGGCTTCAAATGATCTCATGCATCCTAATTAAATAGGTATTTATGGATGTCTTATCAACAATCATAAACCTCGCCAGATATAGAGAAAGTTTTCCAACTGTACCCTGAAGACACATCATACCAAGCATCTAGCCCATATGTCATTCTTAAATGTGGTGCCCCAAACAGTTATCCCAAAGCAGTTACAGACTGGTTCAAGAGAGATATCTTTACTTCAAGTGTGGGCTCTGCACGAGCTATTGACAGTAAGTTTGAGAATTAGGTTTCCAAGGAAGATGTTATTCACATGATATTGATATTATTCACATATTGATATTATTCACATGATATTGACCCAGACTCTAAAATAGGCTTAATTTTGGACTTTTGCTAAATTTTGGACTTTTCCAGCACCCATTGCTGACATGACCGGACTGATGTTTCTCATTGTTGAAGAGAACCTTGTTATTTTCAACCCTGACACAACAACTGATGGGGATTATCTATGTACAGGTGGGACTCTGACAGGATTGATCATTGATCAATGAATGACAACTGACAAGCATGCACTATGAAGCAATTCAATACTCACTCGGTACCTACCTACCTAGAAGTCAACTGTGTTATAAAGTTTTTTTCTCCAAATAGCAACAAACGTGTGGATGGGCAAAACTGAGACAACGAAGGCAATTACACTATCATCCTCATCCGAAACCCCAAAGCAAACGCCAGGGAAGAGATGTTAGTTCATCATTATTATGATATTTTCTTCAAAAGTCCGAGGAATGCTCAAACTAACTTCTCCGACATTATTGATATGATAAATTTTGCATTACAGTGACGTCAAATTCAATAACACTGGGTACACTTCAACAGATACTGGGACAGGATATTGGAGAGAATGATCTGGCGCAAACATTTACAGTAAACTTAGCCATATAATTCACGCTTATAATGAAAATCTGTTCACTTACCTCGATCAATCAACTTACCTGTTCATGACACATTTGGATTTCAGAAAGGGAGTGGTATATGGAATGAAGAGGAAATGGCATTTCATTGCGCAATTATCCGAAATAGTGGGGAGCAAATCCAGTGGTCATGGGGTAAGAAGAAATTTAAATATTGGATACAATACAAGAATGCTATCAATATGAGCAAGAAGATATGAACTGGTGTGCTTCACCAAAAGCTATTTCTTCAGAAAATGGCACCCTTATTGATGGTTCAAGAAAAGATATGAGCTTCGCAAGTGGGGATCAGACCCTTGCATTTGCGCCAAACAAGCTCCGACAGATAGCAGGGGAAGGAAACTCCCAGATATCATGTAATCATGATCAAGAAGTATATGTGATGGAGTTTCCAACATCAAAAGGTATGACACGTGTGCGGGTCTAGTTCTGACTCCATACAAGGAACATAAGTTACCTAGCAGCATTCGTCTGGTTTTCATTAAATACTATGTCCTATACCTACCCACTTGCCATCAGGTGATGTCAGTGGAAGAAATCTCATTCTGATAGATACCCTGAAGGAGACAGGAAGCGTGGAGAATAATTTGAAACACCTTTTCGGCGTGAGTTTAATTGATCAAATCATAATAAGGTTCAGTTATTCAATCAGCGAATTGTTTCCGATCTCTCCAAATGATAGTAGATCTCAATTCATTGCAATCCCAGGACTATTTCATAGACAAAGAGATCCTGATAGCTCAAATTGATGGCCCAAAAATCGCAGATGCTTCTCTGAACCAACCGTTCACATACATTGCAATGAACGGTAAATGTTTGGTCACCATTTTTTTACTGGGACTCACTTGTTTTGACAACTATAATATCGATCACAAAAGTGAAAAGGCATTGCATGAGTGATCAAATAAAATCAGGTAGGAAACTAGCGATATTTCAGCGGGGATAACTGTTTGCCAAGATTACCGATATGAAACTATGAAAAGGGATATATTCTTCCTCAAGAAGAGCATTCAAGAAGAAACTGTGGAAAATTGTCCTAATTCTGGAAGTTTAGTTGCCCGTTGCCATCTCACAGACCCCACAAAGGTAGAATTTTACTCATTATTTATGAACTTCTAAATCATCTATAGGTACATCATCTATAGGTACATCATCTATAGGTACAACTTGTTGAACTCCAATGATCAATGACCACATGACGGCTTAATTCAGGTTTCTTGGACATTTTCAATCTCAAACGACTGTTCCTTGAACAAGATAAACAAATCTGCTTTGGAGTCACTGGACATTTCAACAGATCAGAGTGACAGGGTTGCTTTTGAAATGGAAGATGGCTCTCTAAGAGTAGTGTCTCTTGTTACATTATTCTCCGCCCTAAGAAAGCACACCAGCTATTATTCCAATGGAGGCACATTGACAACTGTGATCGAGACTCTCATTCACATCAAGGACTCTACATTCGTTTCGGATGAAAAAAGAAATCTGTGAGTTACATGAGATTAATATCCAATACCCTCAGCTCAAACCACATTTAGCTTATGATGATTTTGATATCTTACATTGTGCAACTTATCAGAGCAGACCGGCTTTTAAAGTTTTACATGGGGTTCCTCAAAGTAGCTGAGGGAACTATCAGTTTCTCAGACAAACGATCAACTGTTCTCATTTGGACAGTTAACTTTCCACTTGCTCAAGATGCGAAACTTGCTTACTCATCTGCAGCAGGTTTATTTTTGAGAACTTGTAAGGGTAATGTAGGGTTCCCAGCTTCAATGAATGAAAAGTCCCACATAGGTGACATAGGTAGGTAATAATAATCATTCTATTCCAGACCATGACGAATCTGCTAATGTCCACGATTTGTCCATTAACATGCCAAAGGAACTCAATTCTATCATGGATGGAAGCAAATCGTTCCTCATTTCACTTTATGACGATCCTGAGTACTTTCTTGCCATACAAGGTACCTACATAAAAAACACATATTAGCTTTCTTGTCTTCTTGAGAATGAAGAAAGGCTCCACCATTATAATACGGAGATGAAGTAATTTCATCATATCATTAGGCCAATAATAACATGACATCATTTCTTATTATAACATGAAATAGATTACATCATTCTGATTTCAGGGCAAAGTAGCAACTATTTATCCAAATTAGTGGATATTGATCCCCCTCAAGTCATTTCCAATCTTTCTACCACACAAGAGATTACAATTGGTCTAGGAATCTCCCAGATAATTCGAGCTTATGATAACCCACAGTGTTATTGGTTTGATCCAACGGGTGAATGAAAAATCTTTTACCTCAATGCCAGTAACATCCAATATTTTCCAACTCAATTGACGCTTAACACAACTTTACCTAGACTCAACATGGAAGACAGATGGAGTTACAACAGTGGGATTCAACACTGAGAACTTATTCGAATGTCAGACAACTCACTTGACAGCGTTCTCAGTGCTTGTGGTAAACTCGCCATCTCACTTTTTTCTCGATCTCGCTCAATCCTGAAATTCCCTAATTTTTTCATCATGAAAAGTAATTAACAGTTAATCAACGTCAAGCAAGTAAAAATCATTTCAGAGTCCCACCAAGCTTAGCATCAATCATGAGAAAATCCTAACATACCTGACATACGTTGGTGGAACCATCTCGTGTATAGCCCTTCTCCTTACCATTATAGGATTGTCAACATTTAGAGAGATCAGGCGGTCCAACACCACCAAAATCCATATTTGTCTGTCTTCTACTATGTTGCTCGCTACTTTCCTCTTCCTAGTGGGTAAGTTAGAGATGAAATGATGAAATATTTGAACGATCTTCGATTCTTAAGGGGACTTTCAGAACAGTTTCCTATCGAACCTACTTTCTACAGGAATTGATCAGACAGAAATCCCGATGGTATGTACTGTGATAGGAATCTTGTTGCACTACCTATGGCTTTCTGTTTTTGCATGGATGGTGGTGGAAGCCTACAATCTCTATCTCCTTTTCATCAAAGTGCTGACATCACATGGATCGAGCTTCATTTTCAAACTAGGTAGGTACAGCCTGATACGAAAAAAGAATAGTTTAAGATTAAGGTAACATAAGAAAGTGTTTCATACCTACCTAAATAATTTTGATTCAAGTTCTCAAAACTTACCAGTCTCTTTGTCCTAGGTATTCCAGCTCTGGCATTGCCAGCTGTGATTATAGCCCTAACAGCTGGCTTGTCCTTTGAGAGCTACAACCACAATCTCTACTGCTTCCTAGGAGGGAGAGTGGTCTACTTTGGATTCGTTGCACCAATAGGTAAACATAACCTAAGTGGAAAAAGTCCTTTATTTCGATTTCACAGCTTCATTTTCTGGCAAGTTAAGAAACGAGCTATGAATAAGAATGGTATCTTATCAGGAGTGGCGTTCGCTATCAATGGAGGTGTTTTTGCAGCCGTAATCTACAAGATATTCAACAAAGCAAAATACCAGAACTTTGAGAGCAAGGCACAGCGGATTCTCTCTCAGATGAAAGCAATCAGTACCTTGGCATGTGTCCTTGGGCTTAGTTGGGTGTTTGGTTTCCTAACATTTGAGCACCAAGCTTCCATTGCATTTCACTACCTCTTTGCCATCTTCAACACCCTGCAAGGTAAGGGGCAATAATTCCTTCTTCATTACATGTGATTTGCATAATATATAACGGACAATTTTCATACTCTGCAATTATTCCAGGACTGGTCATATTCGTGTGTCACTGTGTGATAAAGCCAGATGTTAGGGGTAAATGGCTGTTTGTGATTTGCAGCATTGGAACTGACACGAGGAGTGGGCGAACTAGCAGGTTCATAAAACCTAAATTATACAATATGCTCTCATTCAATCTGCCTGGAGTAGGATTATAGAGGGAAAAAATGAACCATATTATTGTACTAAAATCCAACTTGGATCTACATAATATTGTTATTTCAAACTCCTCAGGATAACGACTCCATCAAAAAGCAGGATGGAACTCATTCCAGGATTATTCCGTAAACGAGGTTCAACAGCCACACTCTCCACGACTGTGACCAAACTGAGTCTTACAAAACAGCTTACCCGTCAAAGGACAGACAGCAACGGATCAATAAACATCGGTTGGTATTTCATTCATGATTGCTATTCATGCCCTTATGATGGTACCTATCTTGAAAATTAGTTTTCGGAAGGTAGCTATGATGTTAACTTATCTGTCACTGACTACCATTCTTTAGGGTTAGTGAACAACGCCGGTACACTGAAAAAGAAAGTATCCCTCGAACCTGTTGAAGAAAAGGACAGCACTGCACCTCAAAACGAATTGAAAATTGAAAAAGAACCCCTGAGACCAATGTTAAGGTATCCACCAATTACTTAAACCTCTTTTTAAATCATAGAAGTAGAACCGGGTTATTAAATCACCAAAATATTCGATATGTATGATTCGAGATGATATCAGCTTCTTATACAACGTATCAGTCAAGCTACTTATTTTTCCAGCACCCATTCAACTGGAGACGTGTCCTGTACTGATTTGACAGCTGCCATCATGCCTCTTACTCCACCTGGGGGTGAAAAGACATTCAGCTTTGACTCCAAATCACCCAATATAAAGCCTACCTCTCCGACTAGGAAATCTCTCCCAAGGAAGATATCCCCCACAGAATCCAAGGTGAAGAAGGCCCTATCAGAGTACTTACAGAACACAACAAGCTTCACAGAGGAGAACATCGTCAGACAGAATAGTCTGGTTGCTATTGACAAGAAGAAGCTTCGGCGAACAAGCATTGGTGCAGCCAACACTATGAGTCCAATATACCAGCTACCTGACAATGGAATGATACATCAGTCTCTTGAAGACAGACTAAGAATAGACAAATCTGGCGACAAGTCCCCTCCCCCTGATTCTCGGGCAAGTTCCTCAC
Source organism: Beroe ovata (assembly GCA_946803715.1). NCBI lineage: Eukaryota > Metazoa > Ctenophora > Nuda > Beroida > Beroidae > Beroe > Beroe ovata. The sequence continues at coordinate 129,180 of CAMPET010000052.1, read as the reverse complement.
ACTCCACTGCACGCTCAGCCTCGCCATTCCATCGCAAGAACAAGAAGAGAATCTCACCAATTCCTCCAAAGCAGGATAAAGCTGCTTCTGATGGAAGATCAGGTCGCGGGAACACAATTACCCCAGATATGACATTCCAGATTCGTAGCGGCCCAAACATAGACCATAATGCAAAGTCAGTCGGAGAAGAAATTTCTATGGCAACTCCAGCTATGTATTCTCTCAACAGCTTCGTTAAGGAAGGAGCAGTACTCCAACCTATAAACAGGAGTATGATTCACAAGCAAATCTTCCCGGATGAGGTTACAAGTGAGATCTCGAGTAAGCTTGCTGATCTCAAAGAGTGGGATTGGTCAAACTAAAGAAGTGAAACTTTGGTGTCAATCAGGAGCTGACGAGCTAATGACTGATGTAACTCAATAATATGGAGAAGATTACCCAATTTGGACAATGAAATGCATTGAAACACACCATCCGAATTTTCCAATTGGAAATTTAAGACTTGACAATATTTGAGACCTATAATTCACTTACTGATGGTGATACAGATTAGAGTTGAGCCATTTGAAACTTTCTCTATGCCTCCATGTATTTCCAGTTAATCAGATATTATATAAAGGTTGAATTGAATGCATGTTTAATCTTCAGTTCAAATAACTGTCTACAAGTCTATAGATCATATTGCGTTATGAACATTGAACATCAATATTGAAAATGATCACATCCTTTCCTGATATATGAATACCTATCGCTATTAACGTGTAATACCTTCTGAATTTATTACATAATCTCAAATTCCTTTGAAAGAATATCGGAATCCCTCTGCAAATCGTAAACTGGATATTTCGGAACACAAGACTCCGTTCCCCAGTTGCTGCCTGAAGTGTCTTCCCAATCAAACTGAAATTCGGTCAGACTATTGATGAAACGTCCAAAAGCTGAACCTGGCTTGTATGGCTCAGGTGTCTCGCTGTAAGAAACAGCGTTGATATGTACAGGGAGGTTCTTCCCTTCCTTCTCACAGAAGAGCTCCATTGGGACATTCGCTATGAGAAGGCCATCGCCACTCGACATTCGCTCCATTTTCATTGCAGTGTCACAGCACCAACCGGGTATTCTAAACATTATGTGCAGGCTGTATTCAATTGAGATGTTGTAGAAGAGTTCATTGCTGCCTGAAGCCGGTAGAGGTGGGATGATGAAGGGCTCGTTTGTCCATTGTACAGTTGATCTTGCAGGAATGCCGCGCTTCCTCACACAACCATACTTGTTCTTGATGTAGGTGGTAGTGAATTCCACAGTGTAAGAAACCTTCTGCTCTATATGAATGACCACTGCCTCAATATTTTTATCAGTATTATTATTGATGACGCCACTCAAAGGTAAAACCTCTCCGGGCACATAAGCCCCTCTCGGATACTCCAGAGTGGCGGAAAGATTCTGATCCACCCTCGACCCCCAAGATATCCAATTAGAACGGTTGCAGGTGAATGTCCTTTTACCAAGGCAGTGAGGCATGCTGTTGGCGTAATGAAGACCAAGAACAACTATTCCAGTGCAGTTCTTGTCCGATGATTTATATTTGTCTTTAGGCCATGATCCACTAGCAGTAATACGGTACCTATGAATGGGAACTTAGTAATAATTGTTCAGATAGAATTTCACATCATTATCAAGGTCAACTGATTAATTGATAGTGTGACCCTAGATTCCGTACCCTGGAATATTAATGAATAATGAAGAAATGATTTGCCCTCACCTCAAGAAATATCTGATTTTGCCCCTTCCTCCACTAAAAGTACTTGGCAAGCCTTCTTGCAGACTGAATCGAAATGGGAAAGAGTGGGTACCAGCGGGGATAGCACTTGCTGTGCTCATTGGCTGCTGTATAACAGTGTCCAGGAACCTCTTTTCCTCAAAGTTATGCGTTGTTTTAACCCATTCCTCACGTCTATTTGTCTCCCAATTGTAGGTTGTTTTACGTTTGATGTCGGTTGCCTTCACTTTACCTTCACCCACAAGTTGGATTGCTAGGCTTTCCCTTGGAGTCCAAGAACTGGAACAAGTGAGACAAAGTTTGCCTGAGGAGCATATTGTAGTTGAACAAAGAGTATTGTGGAACAGACGATATTGAAAGTTCATGTGCTATCATATTATAAAAGTGTGGTCGAGTTACTTGTTTTTTAAAGAATGGATGATTGACCATTTAATGTACATGTATTTTCGAGTATGCAATCGTGTACTGTGTATGCTAAATTGGACTGGAGGCATCGCAGGCAATGCGATTAGGCTATCAACCAACCTGTGATATCTGATCCGGAGTAGAATACTCGGTGAGGGTTGTCAAGATGGAGACTCAGCTGGGGTTGAGGAGCCATGATCTGGAGTCTGCAGATACTCGAAATATATCGGTAATTTCCGTCGGGAGGATAAGAAAGGACCAGCCCAAACAAGTCGTATCAAGAACGAAAATACGGATTGAGGTCACATATCGGCTTATCTGGTGATGTTCTTTGCACGAAAACAGCTACTAATATGGAAATTTGAAACCTGAGACAAGTCGAAAAACGTTAGAGATAAATTCAACAACTTTTGTATCCGTAGCACTAGCATGACATCACGTATTGTATAACAGGGTTTTGAGGAAATGATAATCTCTGGAAAAAATCTTAGAAATTTGTCTGACGTGGGATGAAAACCCACAATATTGATAGGTACATGGCTTTACATAGGTTTAAAGGTTTAAAAAAAGGTTATTAAAACTGATCCGAGTGATATAGTGATTGATTCCAAGTTCCAACCTTCAAAGATCATAATACTTTGAATTTTCTATGGCTATAATGAAGCCGATTATCGATAATTACTATCCAATTACCATCAGTGATGGACAATGGTTATGACTTTTATTTGATAACTAAAAATAAGCTCGGACAGCTCTTCCTAGCTATCTCAGTGCAGACTTGGGCAGTTTTAATACCCTTACCCATAATACCCATACTCAGGCAGGTTTAATACCCATACGTTCTATAATATAAAGTAAATAGTATATACCTACCTTTGGAGTGCCGTCAAATCAACACCTAAATATTATTGGAATGCAGCTGTGAGATTTCGATTTTTCCAGCAAGAGTTGTATTTTTCAGCTTGCCTTGCCTTATGTGATAAACAACAGATGCCATTAAGTATCTAGCTGTGAAATACGTATGTCGTATGTGTTACCATAGTAACAACCAGTCTGAGCATGATATGCTCAAAAATGAGCATTGTTTATTGTAGTTATCCATTCATTTATTGTAGTTGCTTGGATGGTTGAAAAACCAGGATGTTAGTTCGAAAATCACCGATTTGCTATACATCGACTTGCTTTACACCGATTTGCTTTACATATGGTACGTGGTGCAGGCTATAGTTTTCTCCATATTTGGGATATTTCAAACCCCACAGCAGCTCGAAGATCCATGATTTGTGATAGATACCTCTGACCTCCATCCTTTGGGGAAGCAGGAAGATAAAAATCTTAGATTTTTCAATATTACAGTCGGTACCTAGACTACCTATCATCATGGTTGAGGTTCAAGTTCCAGAAGAATACCTATAAGAATGAAACTTTAAACCATTTATAATATGCTCTCGAACAAAAATAGAGCAATTTGATGAAATACTCATTTTAAGTTAGTCTACAAATTTATTTAACTAAACAGCTGTAGTTGATTATCTTTTCGATGTGTTCTAACTCAGCAAAACTTGATTTTTCATGCTCAAAATTCAAACAACATCTTGACTTGATTCGCATGCATATCTTTCTCGGTAGAAACCGTCGGTTCTGTGAGAACATATTGTTTAAACGCTTTGCACTCTCAATTGAACCTGTATTTTTGCAGCACCACACGTCACAGCACTCTGATTAAATCATAAAACAGAACATTGTTGCATTTCACAAATCCAAGGTCTTTTATCAGTCTAAATTGAACACTTTGAGCTGTCAGGTTTTATTTCAGTGCAAATCGGAGGCAGTTGATATTGACTTGGACCTTTGAATACTTCATATTTCATATCCGATGTCGCTCTATTTGTAGAAATTAAGCTGTCATTTGATGTCCTTCCATTCAATATGGGACTTCAATATCTTTCATTTCCTCTACTATTGGGTTGCTGTTAAGATTTGCTTTATGAAGTTCGACTGGTTCGAATCCCATCGGTTCGACTTGGTTCGAATCATATTATCGATAAAATTAAAAGCACCCGTGCTTCAACTATAATTTGATTCAACGCTAGATTTGAAGTGTGGAATTGGTTGAAAAGTTTACCTTTGTTGATCGTCTGTACAATATTGAACTACATACCTTGTCATTTAACCATCTAAATTTAATAATTGTGACCTGGTACTAAATAACCTGACCTTAGTGTGTGTGACCTGATATAACGCTGAACCTGACAAGCTGACACGTCGTAATGCCCCGAATAGAGTTTGAGCTGAAGTTGGGCTACAATGACGTGCTTTTCAGACCCAAGAGAAGCACTCTGGCTTCAAGATCAGAGGTGTCGCTTGTCAGAGACATCACGTAAGAAATTTAAAATTTTTCAGCGAAACGAATTTAGTTTCATCGATCCGAGCTACATCGATACTTTGCTATATTCAATGAAGACATCTATAATTATACTGCTTAACTTTTATCTGCGCAACTCCATAAAACAGACAACAAATATTTCTTCCCACAGGTTCAGGAATTCTGGTCTCAAGTACTCAGGAGTGCCGATCATGGCATCCAACATGGATACCACAGGCACATTCAAAACTGCACGCTCGTTCGAAGCACACAAGATGTTTGTCTGTATCCACAAACACTACTCGGTGGAAGAGTGGGTGGAGTTCGCAGAGAGCAACCCAACAGCACTGGAGGTTTGTCAAACACAAGGAAATATTTCTTGACGAAAAGTTTCCAAATCGAACTTTGCCAGAGTTGTCAGATTCTCTGACATCGTTTTTAATTTTCAATTATAATCCACTTCACCAATACCGGACAACTATATCCTCAGCACGTGGCAGTAAGCTCGGGATCAGGGGAGAGGGACCTCGAGAAGCTAGATCAGATCATAGCAAAGATTCCCGGTGTGAATTTCATATGTCTGGACGTGGCAAACGGGTACTCGGAGCACTTTGTGGAATTTGTGAAGAAAGTGAGGGGGATGTACCCAACGAAAACAATCATTGCAGGTTCAGCTACCCTGACATAATAATTGGGCAGAATATATTCGGGGCGTTTGGTTGATTTCAACCCGCAATTTGACCAAATATCTGAGCTCTCCNTACATACATATACACACACACTGACATGCACACACGCACACACTGACAAACACACACACACTCAGACAAACACACACACACACACACACACACACACACACTGATAATCCTGCACATGCCTAGGTAACGTGGTGACGGGTGAAATGGTGGAGGAGCTTATCCTAGCTGGGGCAGACCTCGTGAAAGTTGGCATTGGGCCAGGATCTGTCTGTACCACAAGGTGTGTGAGTGACAAACTCCAATTATTCAAAACACAGAATTGTTATAACCAAAGCTGAGATCATGTAACTAGATGACCGTTAACAAACTCCAAGCTAGATCTTCATCTAAGACTAGACTCAGAGCCCTAATACCCTATGATAGCGATCAAAGGGGCTTTCCAGCCCCAAGCAAAAACAATTAAATTTCAAATCATGCTAAAACTGAGACAAACATGCAGTCTATAGGTAATAATTCCATGCAACACTCACCCCCTCGTAGAAAGAAGACGGGAGTGGGCTATCCTCAGTTGAGTGCGGTGATTGAGTGCGCGGATGCAGCGCACGGGCTGGGAGGTCACATCATTGCGGATGGAGGGTGCACTTGTCCAGGTACTCGCAGTGAGGTGTCATGTGATCCCCGAGAGTGGGGAGATCACGTGACCCCTCATACTATCATCGGACAACAATAGCTATTTCTTTGAGCGCGTGAGAGGTGAATGATGGTTTTGATTTGTGGACCCTGGAAAATTGGAGTGTGTATGAGTATGGCGGATGAAAATGCAAATTGTAAAAACGAAACTTCAATAAGAGGGTGTTTTTGGAAAATGAATGAGATTAAAATATTACCATTTCATGACCTTGTCATGATCGCAGGTGACATCGCCAAAGCGTTTGGGGGCGGTGCTGATTTTGTCATGCTGGGGGGAATGTTTGCTGGTCATGACGAGGGCGACGGTGACGTCATCGAGATGGACGGTAAGTGTCAGTGTGAATCAGAATGCCAGTTTGTCAGTGTGCAAGACGTGTGAAGTAGGTGTGTAAGTACTATAAATGTGTAAGTAAGTGTTCATGTCAGTGCGACTGTAAAGTATGTTACTCATACTGTAAGTGTGTAAGTGTGTTGAGCGAATTGTGACGTGTGATTTTGAGGCCATGGTGTTCTAGCGTAACATTTTCTGTTTCAAATATACCTCGGTTAAATTTGCCATGTTCATTACTTCTGATTCCAGTTTAAATATGATAGCATAGATAATAGCGGCTACATTGATGCGCTGAGCAGCAGCACAATTCCACATCTGTTATTACAGGGAAGAAGTTTGTCAAGTTTTACGGTATGAGCTCCTCTACAGCGATGCAAAAACACGCTGGAGGTGTGGCTAACTATCGGACGAGCGAGGGAAAAACTGTGCTAATCCCATACAGGTACGTGTCACCGTCACGTGCAGCTCAACACGTGGCACTGTGACACAGACACGTTACAGTGTAACTCAATCTTATGTCACGTGAAGTCGTATAGTTACTCAACTTTGTGTTGCCATGGATACCATTAAAAGGATCCATGGATAACGTGGCATTATTGTTCAATACTGTAAGTGAAACAAAAGGAAATATCTTATCCCAGGGGCTCGATAGAGAACACGATACAAGATATCCTCGGTGGGGTCAGATCGTGTTGTACCTACGTGGGAGCCGTCAAACTCAAGGAGTTGCCCAAGAGAACAACTTTTGTCCGGTGTAGCAGTCAACTCAACGAGGTGTATGGGAAGTCCAGTATCAATAAGTCAGATTAGAAGACGTATTATAGATCTGTGTAGTGCATCAGTTTGAAGTATCAATTACATTCAGTTTGAATTGCATTATCTACACGGTGGTGTATAATAGTAGATGAGTTACAATTACTTGATTGACCACTGGGTAGACTGTGGACTGATTCGTGAGGTACAAAAATTAGTTCATTAATATCAGTGATATGAAACCACTGAACACAGGTATTATATGGGATTGGGATGTCGATGAAATAGTCTCTGATTGTTGATGTTAGTTTTTTGTCAATTTCTGTCAAACCAACCAATCACAGTGTAAAGAATTGAGTCGGGTATATATGTGGAGGGTCAATCACCAAAAATAGCAAGGCAGTATAATTGACAGACGACTCTCACTGAAAATGATAGTGGTCGAAATTGGGAAAAAAATAATGAATAAAAATGAATGTCCAGCATATTCAGCAAAGGTTTTTGAATTCAAATGGCAAGAGAAAAGCTCAAGAAAAGAGTCAAACTTCCTATAATACTCATAGTTATGAAGTGTTTATCTTCAAGTTTCTGGTCAAATCATAATGCTGGTCACAGATGACTCTGGATGAATTGAGGAGAGTCATCAGCTTCTCCAGACTCACCCTGGTCATCTTCGTCAGCAGCAATGATTGTTTTCTGCCGAGATAAACTCGACTTCTTACACTCGACAGGCGGTAGGATTTGAAGTGGTACTTCAACTGCCAAATCACGCCACTCTTTGGAATCATGATTGATATTGTAGAGACCATTATCACGCCGAGAATCTGAATTCCCGTTACTTCTGCCGGCAAAATCATGCCCTTCATCACTCCGGTCAAAATCATCCTCTCGCTGGATATCCACTATATCGTGGCTATTTATAGCATCACCGCGTGACGCCGCCACCCCCTCACGCGTGAGGGGCAACGAGGTGACCGGTGACACTGACAGCGCAGTGGAGTCCGTGATGCTATAATACGGGGATATATCACGCTCAACAAGAGCTGGGATATTCCTGTATTCGTGAGATTTCATGGACGGAGAGCGTTCTACAGCCACAGGAATTATGGGAGCTCGGGGAGGCGGCTTCATTGCTCGAGCCTGAGACTTCGGAGTTGAAGTGGAATTCTTGGCAGCCGGCCCAAATTCCTCCCCCTCATCTTCGCTACTGCTGCTGGGAGGATTTTCCACGGAGGAAGGCTCACTGTTCTTCACAGAATATCGTGGAGGTGACAGGTTCCCACGAGGCGAATTCTTGACACCATCAGCACTGACAGCATGATCAGCAGTGAACTGATCAGTTTTCTTGTGAAGTGGTGTGCTATTATACAACTGTTTGCCAGCATCTCGGGGGAAAGAGTGGAACTGCCGACATGATCTCACTGGAGTCGGAGCGGTGTTGTGATGATATCCGTTGGGTTGTGTCATCACTTGACCCCGCGCCGGGGTAGTACTGGAGGAGGAGGATGATGATGGCTTGTGACGGATAATGAGGACGAGAGTTCCCGCGGATTTGGAGGAAGTTTTGGTGCTCAGTTTGGAGGTTGCTCGAGATATGAGGGTGGAGCCGTGTTTCTTTGTGACAGTTAGACGAGATGTCACCTAGACAGGACATTGGGGCTAGATATTAGGGCACATTTTGGAAGTTTGGATGTAAAAACTATGAACCGCCCTTACCATGACGTCACGCGCGTCATTTTAATCAATTATAAAGCTAGACCTATTCAACAAGATGAAACTTCTCAAATGTCTGAACATCAGAGTACGAACTCGGGTTCCTACCTTGTGATCCCCAGCGAGAATTGGCAGTTTGGTTGTCTCAGCTGCAAAGATATCCTCCCTGTTCCGGCCTTTGTACCACACCTGCGGGATTTCAACCATCAACCATTCTGCAGGATTATAAATAGATTCCAAAATATGTGTGGACTATCAAACCAAATGCAGGTTTCATAAGGAGTGATCCCTTCACTTCAAGTATCGCACCGGTAGCAGGACGGTAGGAAGAAGGACACGAGCTCGGCAGGGACAGTAAAGTAGCAGATATATAGACTGTTTATCAAGCGTTTTTATCTATCAGAATATATATCAGTTCAGTTTCATTTTTAACTTTGACACCTGTTGTATTTGGTATACCTTCGCGCTACTGACCAACGAGCTAGGGACTGCCGAGCTAGAGACCTAGCATCCCACGTGCTACCGCCCTTCGTGCTACCGCCCTCCGAGCTAGCGACCTAGTGCCATCGCACCGGTATAAGGAAATAATCTTAGAAAAAACAACTACCTATAACGTCTACAGTAATTGTAAATACAAGCTGGTCAGCCATACCTGAACTCTAACAGCTTTGTTGTATGGGTTTTTGACATGGAATGTGGCGGAAGTATTCCACACTGGGTTAACACCATGTTTGACAGGTAGTTGACACTTGTCCTTCCCACAGCATACCACACAGTACACTTCTTGATCTGCTGGGAGAGAGGGGCATTGCAGTCGGGACTCGGGCAGAGCTGAGGCTCGACATAATTTTTTTGAGGCTCGAGACAATTTTTTGAGGCTCGAAACATCTTTTTCGGCAAGATATAACAATCACGGTGATTGTTATATCTTGCCGAAAAAGTTGTGATTAAATCACCAGAGATAATATGAGTAACCCTCCCCTCCGTGAAATCTCATGAAAACAAGGTACCCGTGCTCTGATGAGAGGAAATTCGCAGGATACGCGGATCTTCAACATAACATCCGGCAACAACAAATCACTGGACGATGACAATACCTGTATAATTACCAGAGTTTGTCCTATGTGGAACAAGGTTCTCTCCTCGGATCATCTCAACATCCACTATCTGTTTCCGAGTCATGGACTGGGGTGCTGTCTTCAACAATCTGATAAGATCAGACACATCAAGTCATGGAAATTACACATAACATGGGCTGCACTTGAAATTAGACTAAATTATTCATTGAATAGGTTTGTGTGGGCAGCGAAATTCTCGATGTCAACAACAGGGTCGATGATAATCGATAGACAAGGAACGCAAGCTGTTACCTGATATTAAGGTTAGCAGCACTGATGCACCTCAACAGGTATTCCCCAATGACGCCAGGCTGGTATGTAGTCGGGATGATCACATAATTTCCCGGTTCCAGGTTCACCTTCACCGTGACACTCTCGTTGAATGAGTAAGTGGCGATTGCCACTGGAGGGTCTTTGAGCTCCGTCATTCGGTACTGGATGTTTTCGGGTACCTGTCAAGTGCGTAGAGTTATAGGCCGCGTTTAACCGATGATGTCGACTTTTTTCGACTTTTTTCGACTTTTTATAATTGTTTAATGAACATAGTATGTCTCAGAAGATTAGATAACAACTAAGATCAATTAGACCTATAAGTCATGACTCGTTAGACATGATGAATCACCTGTGACCTGTACTGTTCCCGCGCTGCGTGACCCAAATACTCCGCGCTGCTGCGCGTCCTTTCTACGACTTTTCAGTTCACTGAGTAGAACAGGGGCGCGCAACGTGTGCACATGACCTGTACTCAGCAACATATATATATTACCTTGAAGACAGTGAATCCAATACACATGAAACCCTCGTGAGGTGTGGTTCTTGCTCTGAATCTCTGGACTAGAGAAATCATACACATCGTACTGTGGGAGTGTGTCTGAGAGATGAGGTACTGCGTGCTGAACCGCAGGAACTTCGCCTGAAGCGGGACAGGAGGAGGGTGAGGGTGTGTGATCAGGGGAATTTCATTTTCGGAGAGTAAATTTTGGGGGGGGGG
>CAMPET010000052.1:104420-115869 GCA_946803715.1 Beroe ovata | reverse complement strand
CCCCCCCCCCTGATTTAACGTAATAGTTAACCCTGTACTCTGTATAGGTAGTTTCTGGTTGAGTTGCTGTGTTGATATATGATTACTCCATCCAGTTTATAATAGGGAGGAGCACATTTTAAACTCTTCAGATATCATTCCTGATGATTCAAGCAGTCTTAATTCTTTGCTGAATCAAAACTGCTGTTAGTGTTATCAATGACGTTAAAACTATGAAGGTTCAAATGTGCAGAGACGAAATCTTTTAGTCTGAAACTCTGAAGTTTGCAGTTTGCACGTCACGCATCATCAGACATCACCTGTGTTTTAAACCATGATGTGTGATGACCTTTATTNACGATCTCAGCTGACTTTAGCGAGGATTCACCATCTCTTAAGCTCATCCGAGATCTCACTGGACTCTTCATCTGAGCTCCTTCTCTCTCTTCCCCACTCACTCCCTCATTTCCCCTCCCCTCCCCACTCACACCCCCATTTCCCCTCTCTGCCCCACTCACTCCCTCTCCTCGACGCTCCACTCCGACAGTCCCACCGTTCTCCAGAGGAGGTCTGTCAGTAGTAGCAGCAGCAGAGGAATTACTGACCGCCACGATTTCTGGCCTACGAGAGATGTATACGGGTTGAGGTGGTCACCGGAAGTGCGACAACTGACCCCCCCGACAATAACAGTTAAATTACAGTTACGGTTAGGGTTAGGGCATGAGTTACTGATACGGTTATGTAAAATGTCAGGGGGTCAATTGTCGGGGGGTCAGTTGTAGCACTTCCGGTCACAGGGCATAAAACGGGGGGGGGATTGTAGGATATTTGTATCTTCCCATTTGGAATGGGTGAGTCTATTAAAAATGGTGGGTACATAACATAAACAATGAAAATCCTAGCCCAAGGATCGGAAAAGTCAGGATAAGAAATAAAGATTGAAGTTCATGAGACTCTATAGTCAATAGCTACCTACTACTATAATAAACTGCCGATAGCTTACGTGGAAGCAGAATATATTGGTACTATTCAGTAGTTGTCGCTAACAGTCATTGCAGATAGTGCAATTCCAGGATGTAGTATAAATACAGTAGGAAGCGATGCTGTTTTAGAATAATTACCCTAACTATTCCCACATCTCTTTCATAGAAAGACCGTCCAACTTCCAAGCTATTTTAGCAGCAATTCTACAAACATTTCGACTCAACTCCAGTCAAACCCGCAAAATAAGAAAGCAAGCGAACACGGAAGTTCTAGTACTGAGTCTACATATGAGTGCTCTTCAATCTTCATGACTTATGTTCATCAACTTCATGTATAAAGTGTCCAGAACTGCAGAAATATATCAGACTAGAACTATTATAGCTGATGGAGCACATACATACAGTATGAGAAGTTGTATACAAAACGTTTAATGTATGTAAAACGAGAAAGATGTGGCCTGCCAGGCCGATTGTAGCCGGTCCAATTGTATATTTATGAACGATATATAACCGCACCGATCCAGCTCTCGGAATATCATTATCATATCATGAAATTAAATAATTAGCAATTATTATGAAACTAGTATCTGTATGATAGTGCGTGCAGATTGCTCAAAATGAGGTGTTAAGCAAGACTTCGCTGGTGTTATTATATTATGGCAGTCTGCAATACAGCAGATGATACCTACTGCTGTAGCAGGTGAGAACTTCAAGATGGCTCCACCCTCACGTATACTATCTCAAACTATCTATAGATAGAAGGTCTATCATGTCTATAATCGCACTACGTGATGAAGAAGATGATATGAAAATTGAAAAACTCCAGATAAGAGAGAGGTACAATGGAGTGATGGAGCACTATCGCGATACCACTGTAAATGTGTATGAAGTGAGACTAATAGTCTCTAGCAGATGACAATGGTATTATAACCACCATGAAATGTTGGTATAACTGAGAAAATTGGAACACGGCCTCGGATACAATATAATATGGAAAATGTTAAGATGATAGTGACGTTATCATTTTCCATTTCATTGTATCCGAGGTCGTGTTCCATCTATCGTTATCGGTCTGGTTGCTACTGGTGAGGATGATTACTGTCATGTTAACATGTTCACATGTCCGAGCTATTCTAAGTTGAGGAGAGTTGAGGATTCCAGAAACCATTCCTAGGGTAGATCAGAGGCTCCTGCAGGTTAGACAAACAGCAAGAGAGCCAAGGAAATTGAAATCAGACAGATGCAATATATCAACATTCTTTGAATCGAGTTATAATTATTTTGGTTCCCAGTAAAGAGATCAAAAGCCTAAAGTTAATGACAGTCTATCATCAGGATTTAACATGAAAATTGGGATGTCAAATGACGAGGACATTTTGCCCGACTGGCCATGTGTTCATTGTTTATGGAAAATATGACCAACTAAACAATGAAGTAACACGAAGAAGTGCCATGATAAGACATGAGATCAGCTGGTTTTAGCATAATGCTCCTTGCACACCATTGCAAAGTCGGCAGAGCTCGTTTGAGTTAGGAATATACGCCGACTCATATACAGACGCATCAGGCAACGACTCGCCAAAGAATTACTGCAGAAATTAGTAAAGAAATAACCGACCTCTACCACAGAAAATATTAGGGTGATCAGGATCATAAACAACCTTATCCTTATTAATGAAGCTAAGATGGGAGAACACATCTCCAAATATGATATAAATCCAAGACTAAATATAGTACTAGAACACTTCATCATCATACCCATATGACTCCCTGAGATACAATAGAGTCTATCATTACCAATGGTAATTCACCATATTATTTCTATTGCAAACAGTTGGAATTACTGCAGATAGATAAAGATTACCGCTGGAAGTATGAACTCACGTTTGCCTATTCAAGGATTATTTCAGGTTATTGATATTTACTATCAATATTATTGCTTGTAGGAACGAATTCTTATTGGAGCATGTTGATAGAAACAGTTTCAAGAAACAGTTTCAAGAAAAATAGGAAACAAGAAATTCCTAAATCGTAGTAAGGAGAGCTAAGAAAGGATTTACTAGTTCCTTCCCAGTGTTTCCTGAAGGAGCAGCTTATCAGGGTTTTTTTACGAGAACCTTAGGAACTTTCTCATTCACGCAACTTTCTTTCACAATTCGTCTCTAATCTCAACGCTTGTGACTGAGCGNTACAGATGCCGCGGGGGGCTTGCCAGCCCCCTGATAACCGGCCTCTACCACAGAAAATATTAGCGTGATCCTAGGGTCATAAACAACCTGCGTTGATCTTATCCTTATTAATGAAGCTAAAATAGGAGAACACATCTCCAAATATATAACTCCAAGACTAAATATAGTAATAGAACACTTCATCATCATACCCAATACCCATATGACTCTCTGAGATGCAAAAGAGTCTATCATTACCAATGGTAATTCACCATATTATTTCTATTCCAAACAGTTTGAATTACTGCAGATAGATTAACACTGGAAGTATAAACCCAAGTTTGCCTATTCTAAAACTATTTCAGGTTATTGATATTTACTATCAATATTATTGCTTGCAGGAACGACTTCTTACTGAAGCATGGTGATAGAAACAGTTTCACTAAGGAAACAAGAAATTCCTAAAAAAGGTGTTCATTTAGGATTCACTAAATCCTACCCAGAAGAGTTCCCTAAAGGAGCAGCTGATCAGGGGCTCCATCACGAGAACCTTAGGAAGGCATATGGAATTTCTAAATGGAAGTTAGGAGTTAGGACAGCTGAAAAGATGTCCTAACTCTATTTCTATGTCATCCTAACTTTTTCGCGAATGATCCCCAGGGTGGAAAACCTAGCCAGCTTCCACGGGCTGGGAATAAATCATATCTGCTGTATAAGATGACTCACGTGTTCCGTAGAGGGAAGTAACAGATAGAACTGATGTCAGGGGTGAATGTCCAATCGTTGAACAGTTCCCCATGGTAGTCACACTCGTCCACCAAGTCGTAGAAATCCTGCAAATGACGTGTCTACACACCCGTCACGATTGACAATTGTATTGGTTTCTTACAGGATAAACTACAACTTATCAATTCTCTAGATATCTATATAATTCAAATTATGGTTACTAATCATGTGGTAAAGACACTTAAGGAGTCTTGAAATAAGACCCGGAAAGTTTCACAACTTCTTGATATGTTGTTGTTACACTTAAAATGTTGAAAAGGCAGTGGACACTAACATGATTTAGAAGTCGCTCATAATAATGATGATTACTACTAAGATAGTTAACCATCATTCAAAGCAACACATACTAAAGACCCAAAATCATCATCAAAACAGAGACATACACACCATCAAAACAAAAATAGGTAAAGACATTGGCTCATGGAGACTTGAGGAGATTATTATAGAGCAGCACTGTTACTAGGTGTAACTTGATTGGAGACCATGACAACATAAATTGAGTGGTATAACATCTGTGTTTAACAAACTGTCATCACTAATCAGTAAACCTATAATTATTTATATTTCAAATACCATACACGTGAACACTGAGCGCCAAATTCGGGTTGCCAACTTGATATGATCTAGGAACAATCTAGGCGGTCTAGCTAGATGTTGCATTAGACGTATTGGTATAATAATTGCAGTGTGTTGATCACACCAAATATCCAATATTCATGGAAGATATATCAGCTGAACAGATCCTACCAACATTCACAAAAATTCACGCACACATGTCATCAAGTTTGTATTTTATTTCACAGAACATTAAACAAGTTATGTGTTACAATTGAATATCTGGTCCTGATAGTGATACACCAACAAGCTGTGACATGATAGCATTGAACATGAATGTGGTAACAGCTGGAAATGAAGTCTATGATCTTGCTCAATGCTCATACATAATTTAAGAATTGAGCATAAATTCATTCAGTTATGTTCTGAAGATAAGAAAATTTCAGAAAACGTGTTGAAGCAAGATAAAAACCTGCTTGTTGAACTTGATGTAAACAATATTTCCTGGCTGTTTGTTGCTTCTTCTTCTTTCACGGAATGCCCTGTAATGTCTTCCTTTCATGTTTCCTGCAGCTGGACCCTGTAAGGTGACTTCTAGTGTGATTGAGTAATTTCATGATATACCACTTATGAATTTTATCGGTAACATCAGTTTGTTGGTCATATAAGGTCACTGATCGTATTCATCTACTTTAATTTCGAAAAGTGTTCAAAAATGACTGTTTGGCCTCTAACCTGGTGATTGGAATTCCTGTCTGAACTCAATGAGGGGTTCAGATAGGAATTGATACAACTCTGTTCAGACAAATGTCCTGAATTGTTTTCTGGAATGTTCTGATACTCCAACTCCACTGAATCCTTCCTGAACTTCGCTATGGATCTTTCTATCTCCTCCTTGGTGGGGAATGCGTACTGGGCACACGGATAGGATTTACTTCTGTGCTGCTTCGTCTGGAAATTCTTAGAATTGTTCTTCGGTGAGTCTTCCCCTGATTCAGTGTCTTCAGAAGAGTCTTCCGATGCCTTATCACCGTCTTCTGTCTTTGAGGGATTGGTGTATCTAACGTGGAGGAGATGAGGTGGAAATATTAGGTCGGTGGAAGGATAGTTCGGGATTGTGGTGTAGAGTTGATGACAAGAAGATCTTCTCTTGCCCCTCCTTCTAGACTCCCTCAAGTACGAGTTGCCGGGCTTATTCTGGTACCGGACGGTGTTTGGATATCCTCTAGATTCAGCTGCAAAGCTTCCTCTCCGGCTGTGAGTCCTGGTAACAAACTCCTGGTTAAATAGCATTTGGAGTTGGCAAGCGTAGGTAAATGACATACAGAAAAGTGGGATGCAGTAGATACGGAAGAAAAGCCGAGGATAAGTTTACTGCCACAGCCACTATTATCCCCGCGCGATGCTCTCTCTCAGCAAGGTCAAATGAAAACTGCTGGGAGATTAGCATGTATATTCTAAGCTTGGATCAGTGATTATTGAACGTGCGACCTGAAGATAAAAGAGCGTGGAATCGACTCTTTTATCATATGATCCCAGTGCAGGTGTACATAATGTGAGTTTGCCAAGCTTCAACTCTAGGTATTGATGATCCTCCTGCTTATCAGGTTGCTATATTATGGCAGGAGGGTGCAATATCTTTATAGCTGGCATAATAAAGTGGATGGAGCTCATGCCACTATATAATTCACCATGTAAGTACTATATTGTTAGCATCTAAACAAGCTCTCAGCTAATGCTCTTGCTTCTGCTGTAGGTAGAACTGCTATTATTCCGTATGTTATAACATAATACACCTAGGTAATTATCAAGCTCAAGGACAATGAGCGCATCATGTACATTATAATAGACGTGAGATGACATGCTTCACCACTATTCATTGTCAGAGCTCATCATCATGTATGTATTATCTGATAATTATCTGATAATCATTTGATAATTATCATGGTATTGCTATGATCTTAATATTGTCTTTCATGCTTTTCCAATTATGAGATGATTGCGGAACCATTGGAGTAACTATATGACTCAGCTTCATTACCTTATCTACGTTAGCCATTATAAGACCAGAAATGATAAGTGCTTTGTTTTCAAACACATGCTTATTAAACTGTGCTATCTATGTAAAAATGTACAATTAATGTGCGGTGCAGGAGATAACTATTCAGTTTCTATATAATATGAGGAAAGCGGTATAAGACTAAAACTTGGCATAGGAAGCAAGTATTTTCGAAACGAGAATTAGAGAAAAGGGATTACAGCTGGTACCTATTGAATTTTGAATACATGAACCTTGGTCTCGAGTTAAAGGACTTTCTAGTATTCGGCCCAAAGTGCTGGGATCTTCCTGAGGATGCTTTCTGCTGGAAATCCTCTCGATCTGATAGAGCAACCGGGTGTATGTGCGGCACTGCAGTTGTGCACTCTGGAAAGAGAATAATGCACTACAGAAGTTGATCGAAAGGAAAACTGTGCAGTATAAATCACTGAAATAATTTGAAATTCAAGGACAATATATATGAGATGAGATGGGTTCTGGGGAAAACTAATCATGATAGATCATTATTAAAGTAATTATGCTATCTTACCTGAGTAAGCCCTATGTAGACTTGCGGTATTGTAGTCAGGAGGAGGGGATAAATCCTCAAGGCTGAAGTTGGGAACTTTCTGGACAGATGCCAATATCCGAACAGTGAATCCAGCAGCTTGGTCAGCAGACACTTGTGCAGTTGGGGAAGATAAATCTGAAAAAGACCCTTCCTCTGGCACAGGCTGCAACTTTGTGACCTCGAAAGCGAGAATTGAGTCTTGAACAGAGGGTGAAACTTCTTCTTGTTGAACCTCCACTGAACCCCCTTGATCTTCTAGAGTGGTGCTTTCAATAACTCTAGCCCCCTCTTCTCTATCCTTTCCTGGCTCTGGGGTATTAGATTCCTCGCCTTGTTTGTCTAATGAATGGATCGAAGCAACATCAGCATTTTCTGTTTCAACTTCTTTTTCCTCGAATATTATTGAATCAGCGGATTCTTCCCCTAATTCCCTAGGATGAGGCTTTTCCACTAATTCAACCAACTGATCCGGTGAATCTAATTGTTCCAAGCACTCTTCTTCCTCCCTTGCCTGACTCTTCCCAACTTCCCCTTCCTCCGAGGAGGTTTCAGAAGAGGTACTCTGTATTGAGGGAGGAGGGGTAGGGAGCTGTGAGGAGGAAAGATAGGGAACTTCTTCAATCACCCTGAAATAGGTCAAATTGTATGTGCCTATCATTATAATAAACTGCAGCATATATATTGAAATGAGTCCTCGTGTATGCCAAGAGTTTATGACGTGAACAGTGAAGAGCTCAGGGATAACGGAAGTGCAAATTATGAAGATGGGATATAGAAAATAACTCGACACTTTCTGGCCTTTTGAGGTGTAAGTCGATGAGGTAAAATTCGATCCTTTATTGACTAACTTGAGTCGTAAGGGAAAGTTCCTGGGCGTTCTCAGCATGACTATAAATACGTTTCACCACTGACTAAGACAACAATTGCATCGAAAACTCAAACAACCTCACAGCAACGTCAAGCTCTGCATAGTGAGAAAAGGAGCAAACTTGATAAAATGTTATTCTCAGTTCTGTGTTTTGAAAGTCACGTCAGTGTTCCAGTGCATAAACCATACCAGTTGGAAAGCAAACATTAGGAGACAAAAAGCAAGTTCAATCAAGAAAGATGAATGTCGAGCATATGAAGTTAAAACTAAGCTATCCGCCTTCAGCATCTTATCGACAGACATGATGTACAGTCTAAAGATTTAACTTTCTGCTTTTCCGTACAGAATATGTGGTTTAATCATTCCGAAAAATCGAGCTGTTTTAAAATAGAGATTGATAGGCAAATTGATCTGATATTACTGACTGTGATATAGGTAGTGTGATATACTGAGTGAATATAGTTAAAATATGAAATGTTTTTAGATGTAATAATATGATTACTGCTGATATGGTTATAAGCATGCTTCTTATTATCAAGTTGGTAATTTTATAAACGTGAACTACCTGTTTCATTATAAAGGAGCAATACAGATCATACAAAGTATCTACACAATATTGATAGTATCAATGAGCCTAGCACTAATTGGAAGACCACCTAGCACCAAAGCGAGTGGTATAATAACAGGCACTATTGTTCTATGACACCATTGTTTGATATAACACAACCAACAAAAACTAGGCAATGGATACTTAATAAGCAAGCTCGATCCAAACGACTAGAGGTAGAAACATGTTCTATACCAATAAATGTTTCTTTCTTTCCATTGCCTACTACTATAGCACCTACCATACTATACAAAGCATGGTAAGTTTCTTCACCTTAGCTAATTACGAAACACTGCGTATCATCATGTACTATAATTACAGAGCCATCATGGTTGCATGTACTGTAGTAGCTGTAACACTACTATGAAACATCGAGTAGTGCGTAACAACATATATTGGAGATGGTGTGTAAAATATAGATGATAGGCGAGAAGATATAAATGAAACTCAAAAAGCTGGGCAAACATAATGTATCATGGTGTAAACCAATTGTCCGCGCAATCCATGGAAACTGTTCACATGGAGCAAAAGGTAAGTTGGAAAATATCAATGGAACCAGAAGATAGGAAAGTTTCGCTTGGATCACTGCACACAGTTAGACCTCTGCTGAAGTGTTGATGAATTTGGCTTTTACTGTAGAGTCGAAACTGGAAACATAGATATAACAATAGAACAAGATATTCCTACCCGATATATATACTCGCGTGGTTAACCAACTCGTGCTATGCGAGCAATGTAGAAAAACGGCTCAATATGAAAATGACAATATCAATAGATATCAGGTACAGTGCCTAGCACTAAACCTATAACGAGACACGCATAAACTCATAAACCGAAGCTTATAGACGTAAGCCTATCGCATGATACATGATAAACTGCTTAAGACTTTCATAGGACATAAAATATGAGTTCTCGTATTATATAGAGGCCAAACTTTGTAATATATAATACGGGCATAAAATATACCTACATAATATAAATGGGAATTGGTGAATGCGGTTATATATCTGAGTTGTTGGTTAGTAGGCTGGAATGAATTTCAACGTGATCAATAAGAATCAATGATATATGCAAACGGGCATCTGTATGTATATTATTCAACGTGTGTTGCGGTCGACAGACATCATAATATTGTAGCAGTTCTGGTAAAAGACATGGTAACTAATTGTAACTTGACAAAACATGGTCTCCATAGTTGTGTAGACAATGATTAAGACGACGTGTAGATATGTGCAGATAATAAAGTGTAGATAATGAAGTGTAGATATGTGTAGATGGTGGATGTCATAGTATAAAAGTTTATGATCTCGTGGTCCATTTTCCACAACGGAACTAGTATATGATCTATGCAAAATAGATTTATGTTCATTCATTTAGTTGCCTTAATCTCAGTTGGAATGAAACATGACCTCAAATGGAAAGGAATTTATAGGAGAGGACAGCACATACCCACACAAAACGGACAAAAATATGATAAATTCTGGTCATGATAATATTATATGCTCCGAATTATAGAGTTTACAGCTCTGCTGAAGATACGCAGTAGAGCATGGGAGTTATTAGTGGACCAGCTAGAATCTCAAGAGAGAGAGAGTGGAATAATTCATCCATGTGAAGGAAATTGTGGTATACTGTATCAACACAATTGTAGTGTATGACAACAACAACGAGATTTGCCAGGCAGTATAGGTTTAGAATAGAGATTTGCAAGGTATTTGAAGTATTTGAGTGAAAGTATTGGCTACCTATGACCCTACTGCCGAATGCTCTGAGTAGAATACCACACACACAAAACCTCCATAACTTATTACCTGGGTTGCTCGTCAGTGGCCCGCATGCCCCATCGCGATGCCATCCTCTGTTTGCTATAAAACACGTGAAACATATTGGTAGCAACACAGTACTCTGACTACAGAAGTAATACATAGGTATATGATATACCCTTTACGGCAAAGACCTGTGAAGTGGAAAGAAGCACTGCAGAACTACATTATGTGGGTAAACGATGACAACAAAAAATATATTGTAACAAAATTGAAGAGCTATACGCGCAAGCCCAGCTCTTGCTCGCGTTCCCAGAAGCCATGCAAAAAACATCGTCAGAATATGATTTTATCACTCCGTGGCTGATCGCGCTGGAATGAACAGTGAGTCCAGTGATAACAAGTTTTAATAATATCTGGCAAAACAAAATACATAACCTTTGCTGATATAAGAACTTTTCCTGATAGGAATACCTATGGCAATTTTCTGCCCTGACTATGCATTATGCAGGAGTTTAAACAATACCCATTGTGAGATGAAAAACTGAAAAATGTTCTTCTCCAATGGGTAATATCAGGTTCCATGACGGAGTAGAATATTCATAGCTTTTCATTTTTCATGAAAAATCGCATGAAAATCTTTTGATAAGAATGGAAAACCATTTAAGATTTCTTCAGAAAGTTATTTCAGTCGGATGATATTAAAATTAAAGTGAGACTTTCATGGGCTATGGACAGTTACCTAATAACTAATCTCGATGTTGTTCACGTGAGTAAACATTTCCCACGTGTGTTTCATATAGTAACAAACAATGAAACTCTCAAAGCTGTCGCGTTAATGAGCTAATGATAGATTGATCTTGACTATCATTGAGCTATCATAGAGGTAGTGAGCTTTGCTATTATATAAAGCAAGATATATCATGTTGTGAGCAATATATAGGTATCGTCACAGGACATGAAGTCGAGAATTTGATGAGATTAATGGTCTGAAACAAACATGAAGCAGTTGCATGAAGCTGTCACAGCGTAAGCAACAATATGTGTGACAATAGTAGACGTTCTATGAATAGGTGAGTAGATGTAGGTAAGTGTGTGTGTGTGTGTGTGTGTGTGTGTGTTTGTGTGTGT
>CAMPET010000052.1:85755-104278 GCA_946803715.1 Beroe ovata | reverse complement strand
CACACACACACACACACACACACACACACACACTCTCCATTGATTTGGACCAGAGCCAGAGGAAACATCGCTAATTTGAATATGGAAATTGTGACCAGTCAAATGTGGCTCAATTTGAGTCCCGCTAGTGGAGTGTGGTCAAAAAAATATTCAATAGGTACTCCGCGTATTAAGAAATATACGATGAGAAATGAGGAATGTGGTCAGTCATCCCAGCACACATAATAAGAGAGGGAATCTAGTTCTAATTTTCGTCTCATGGGAGCAACTGAATCAGTATCCATTCAGTATTCAGTATTCATGAAGGCTACACGAAGACATATTGACTTAAACTGAAACTCGACTTGGATAGGGAACATAACATATTTGAAACTTCGGAACAGATTTGAAAATTAACATCAAGACCAGCACATGTCGCAATCTTGATGACCACAGTTTGTGCCCGTGTCTGACTATGGGCATGAGCAGGAGTATTCATTCTAATGAAGCTTTACAATCATGGTTAACTGTTGCGTTGAGGGAATGCAGTTTGTGTCTGAGTTAATCGTCATATGCAGCCACTGGATTAATATCCCCATTATTCACCAGCATAAATTATAGCTCTCTTCATTTCATAAATATCAGCACAATAATTTCGGTATTAGAACAAATGCTGATACTTACACAATACACACCACTGATCTAGAGACTCACCAATATTATTTTCGAGAATGTCATGAGGAGAAAGGCGGGAAGTAACGATGAAAATAGTTCAAAACACCATATGCATAATATCGTGCATGCGATCCATTACTATCCATCCAATATGACAATATGTGATATTATGCTAGTGCAGAGCAATTTCGACAGCTTTAACAGCTATCAATATAGTGCTTGAAGAATACCCTAAGGGGTCACATGATGTGGGTATGAGTGGGTATCGTTACTTCTTGCACATGTTCAAAGAATATAATTGATGTTTTGAAAGAAGGGAATGGATAATTTCTTACCAGAACAATCAGTTTCTTTCTCTTGACCGCTAGTCTCGATTACTTCTACCCTGAGGGATAAAGGGTTTTGAGAACTTCCCAAATCTCAGTTATCTCTTAGGGATTAAAAAGGAAAACAGCTGCGAACGAATTCAGGAAACAGCAAGGTAGGTAGTTATTAAGTTATGAATACAAGTCATCATTGCATTGATGCAAATTCCACCTACTATCCGTATCAATCGACCGTCAAAAAATTAGTTCAGATAAACCGACAATGTGTGAGGAGAATATGAACGAATGACGCACAACTTTTATTCTGATACAGAGCAATGGCTGGATTGACATAGGTTGATCATACGAACACATATTTGAAAACAAAAGGACAATTTAACGCAATTCAATATGCAGCAGCCCTATCGCCTATCACTTATGATGAGCATTGAGCTGACTGTAAACTTACCACATGTTTCAGAGAGAAAAGCGTGAGGTGAATCGTGCATTTAGTCACGTTTTCCATATGAGAACCGGGCCACAGCTTCATCTAATAAAGACAGCTCAATGTCTTGACAGAACAATCTGAGATAAAGTTTAGAGACCCGAAAATTCCTAAATAATACAATGAATACTCAAAATTATTTATTCATAGATCAACTGATTCAACTTTTTCAAAATTTCATTTCCCAGTGGTAGAAGAGTGAACAATAGGATAAGGTTTGATAATGATAATTCTGGTGAAATGACAATCTCTTGAAATTCAAAGCATCAAGTTGTGTCATTAGGTATCAACTCAAAGTGTCAAATACAATCATTGTTTTAGTTTCTGATCATACTACATAGTACATAAAAAATCAAATTCAACGATAACAACATAATCAAAATCCATTACAAACAGAGAAAATTATTCTAAGGCAAAATAACTCAAGATGAAACTTGCGGATTCATTGGGGCATCAGTAGACAGAGTAACATGGCCATCAGGTGGAGGGTCAACATCAGTGCAGAGCGAGGTGTCAGAAGACAGAAGCTCCTGAACTGTTCGCTCGAGAGAAAGCAACAAATCGCCCCCACTCATGTTATTCAATAGAGATGTACAGTCTGGGATAGCTACATCTTCACAATCAAGTCTCTCAGATTTCATAGGAGGAACAACCTGTTCGCTGAGATTCGAGGAACCTGGCTGATTGTCAATGCTCTCTGATGTCACATCCACAGAATCTGAATCAACTGTCAAATATTCTGAATCGGTTCTCAAGTTATCATCACAGTGCTCAATTCTAAGCTTCCTTCTACCCTGGAAGTCCCCAATCAAGTAGTTAGATGACCTAAGTCCATGTCCTAATTTTTGCTTTCGTTTGAAGAGGCGGTATTGGAGCGTTTGTCGTGGTATGTTAAACTCTTTGGCAGCCTGAGCTACTGTTCTGTGACCCATTTGAACAGATATCATTGCCTTTTTCAGCATTTCATCTGGATACTTCTTGTACCTGAACACGATTTGATGCTAATAAATCTAGAATTTAGATAAAGTTTGAAAAGAGGAAAAGAGGTGATGCATAAATGATTGATTTAAATTTGATATACCTACCTGCTATTAAGCCTTGTATGGCGAATAGTTTTTCTTACATCTGCTTGAAGCCTGCTCTCTTCTGTGTTCAACACACCACTGGTCTCTCCCTTATCTTCACCCAGAATTTCATTTCTTTCATTATTCTCTACTTCTATTCTCTCTTCAGCTGATGCTTCATCAATTGAAACCATGCCAACCATCGACAAAGCTCTAGTCCCATCCTTAGAAACCCTCTTGAATGAACTTTCTGTGCTATTGTTACTACTACTACATGGCTCAGTCAAACTTTCAAGAACATTGCCTATTTCTTTAGCAAATTCCATGTTCAATTTATCCACACTGGCTGGTTGGACCAGGGTTGGATGTTTTGAACTTTTCTGAGACAGTTTCCCTAAATCAGTAGTTGGAGGTTTCAACAGAGTTAGATTTCTAGTATTCGGATAGCTCTGTGAGGTTTGATTGTGCTGTTCTTGGACCGGCTGTGAAGTGAATGAATTGCTCAATTCTCTGTATGAATTTATCGAGTAATCACACTGATTATCGGTAGCTGTGTTCTTGATCCCCTCGTCTGCAGGGTAAAGGTTCTTCTTGAAGTTGATGAAACTGCTTTTAGTAATCTGTTGCTGTCTTGAAGCTGTTGGTTTAACGAAATTAGGAAGTTTTCTGACATATTTGTTAGAACTAGTTTTCCTGATGCCAGACACATTTGAACTCTTATTCTGAAACAACGGTCTGTGAGTTGATAGATTATTCATCTTCCTAATACTTGATCTTAAATAAGGCTTAATTCGTGCCTCAGGTTGAACAATATTAGAGCTAGATCCTTTAGAGTGTCTGCCTTGAACGTTCCATGCTTTGAAAATAGGGTTGCGATTTGGGTTGATAACTTTGACAACATCAAAAGAGTCTCCATTGCTAGCACTGCTATCTGGTCCAATTTGTCCCTTATTTATCAAGTCAGTGTTGGCAGAGGACGCAACTTCGACAACAGAGGCTACATTATCATCATTCTGCTCCCTTTCTGATGCCCTGAGATAGGAAATATGTAGTACCTTCCGTAATAATCAATGATCACAAAATTGAAAAAATATATAAGGTATCTGGGACAGATACTGGAGTATATTTTTTCAAATTAGCGATCATTGATTATTACAGTGGCCTTGAAGAGCTCTGAATCGTCACTCACATCAAAGAATTTGAGGATGCAGGCAAAGGCCTTGCCAGAGCAGCTGCATTATGATAAATCGGAACAGTGCTGCTGTACAGTGAGGATGTTTGATAGGATGTATTGTGATCATTGACCATCGGTGCTTTCTTCATGAATGATGACTGTTGATGACTGTTGACTGACGATGGTTCGTGATGAATCTGAGTGGATTGATGATCTGATTGGTGTTGATGTGATGCAGTTGGCTGATTAGATGAACTGGATTGGCAATCTGTAGGCATTGCTTTTTGCTGGAATGAAGCTTCCAAAACCGGTCGGAAAACTGGGCCAATCTGCTTGACTGAAATGATAAGGATTTTATAAGGACGTCTTGGAAAATGGAATACCCAAACATTCCTAGATCATATTCATATTATAAAAGTCATCCTTGTTCTCAAGAATCTAATAAGCAAGCGACACTGACTCACCCATCTCGACAGCCTTTACACTGATATCCAGGAGAAATTCTACAAAAACATCATCAGAACCACCATCAAAGCGGAACTCCTGCTTGTATGATTTGTACTTGTTAGAAACAAGAGATCCAAGGTGTAATGTCTCACATGAAGTCATTGCTGAACAGAAAAGGGGTTTTGGTACTAGAGGAGAGCTCAAGTCCATATACCTTACTATTCTGTTCTTTCATTCCATTATAAACCATCAAAGGATTAAAGATATTATTCAGGACTTGGTAGGCGACTCAAAATTTGAAGTCATCAAATTTAAAATAATGGAACAAAAGCAAAGTGAAGAAGGGCATAGGCTTTCAGGGAAATTTCTATTGTGTAAAATTCCAAAAATTGTGAAATTAAACCAATGGAAATTATGAATACATCTTCATCAAATCTTAACACTCTTCAAAACTTAAAACAGATGAATTGATTCCAGGAATTAAAAGAAGAATCAATGAAATGACCTCACGGTACACAAATAAGATATACGGCCTGCCGACAACTGCGCTTATTTATTCACCACGGTCTAACAGGGTGCCCTGCCAATGTTTCAGGCTAATTAGGTACCTCTGATTCTTGAAACGACAACTGCGCACATTGCGCCACAATCAAGTTGAAGTCTAAACCAAACGAAAACTGCGCACATACTCATAGGTTATGGTCAGGGTCAGGGTAAGAGTTAGGGTAAGGACCAGTGTCAGTGTTAGGTTAGGGTCAGGGTTAGGGTCGGGGTCAGGGTCAGCCGGTTTAGGTTAGAAAGAGATTTGGTTGTTGGGTTCAGGGTAACAGATACTCTTGCATGCTTAGTTTGACCTGATTTTATCACTGGATGTGCGCAGTTGTCGTTTCTTATCAGGAGGTTTTGACTGATTGGGTTGAACTCAAATTTTCCCACGCTTCCCTGTCAATCGCTGACCTCCAACATGCGCCGTTGTCCGGCAGCCAAGATATACCTTGATGTTATTGATCAATACATCATGTATTATTAATTCAGATTGACCTGAAAACAATTAACAGATGAGAAACGTGTGAGAGTTTTTTCTGTTGGAGTTATCATAATATTCGTTACAATTAAGTTAAAACATTCAATATTATTTGCTATTCATAGTCAAAGTTGCTGTTTCAATTAAGGATTGGACCTTCTCAATAAGTTTAAACAGAACAACCCAACGGCCTACCATACTATTTTAAATATCATGGGATTGATACTTCCTGGCCGGAAATCATCACTAGAAAGGGAATATTCTCGATCTAATTCAGGCTCGTGGGCAAGGTGCCTCGAAACCGAGCTGATAGTTGAAGTATCCTCCCCAATCACCCCACTGTTTTCATCAGAGTTTTGTTTGGGATAGAAAGACAGCCGGGCACTGTCAAAATCTTCAAGAAGAGCAAGATCACTGGCATCGACTTCATCATCTGTTTCGAATTTAGAGAGACTTGCTTCGACTTCATTCAGAATTTCTTCATCATTGAGGTTTTCTGAGTCTCTTACCGTTTTGTGACATCTCCTTTTTCTAGTTACACCTGGATTGTTGGAATTTATTCGCTCAAAATCATGAACATTGCCGTGCTTTTCATTATCCCGACCTTTTGAAGAGACATCAAATGTGACAATGTCATTGTCATCACGAGAAGTGGAGCTGAGCGAATTGTTCATAACTTCATCAGTTCTTCCTGAAGATATGTCTAACTCTTTCTGTTTCTCAGATTCATCTGAATTTTGTGGAGCTGCAAAAATGTCTTTGTCTGTACCACTTATTCCTGATTCTGACTCATTCACACTCAACGGCTTTGTCCTATGTAATGGATCAGATGTGTCCCTTGACAATGCAGTACAATCAAGTACTTGTTTGGGCTGCTTCCTATGATCGGGTGAGTCTGTTGCATTTGAGTCAAATGGGAAGGGAAAGTTTGAACCATCTTTTTCCTGGTTTGGAAGCCATTTTCTCTTAAGAAATACAGCGGAAGATACATCGGATTCATTGGAAACAATTCGCCCAAAATCACGAACAACACCGTGCTTTTCATTATTCCGACCTCTTGATGAGACCACAGGTGTGACGATGTCATTGTCATCACGACAAGTAGAGCTTAGCGTATTGTTCAAGACTTCATCACTTTTTCCTGAGGATAGGTTAAACTCTTTCAGTTTTTCAGATTCATCTGAATATTGAGGAGCTTCAATTAAGTTTTTGTCTGTACCACTAATTGTTGATTCTGACTCTTTCACCTTCAATTTGTAATATCCAGGTTCGATGTTAATTGCTTTGTGCTGCTTCCTTCGATCAGGTGGGTCTGTTGCATTTAAATCAAATGGGAAAGGAAAGTTTGATCTTTCTTTCTCCTTATCCTGAAGACATTCCCTCGTTCTAGATAAACCTGGCTTGTTCGAAGTAATTAGTCCAAAATCATGAACAACACTCTGAACGTTTGATGAGACATCAGATGTGACAATGTCATTGTTGTCATGAGAAGAAGAGTTTTTCAAAACTTCATCAGTTTCTCCTGAGGCAAGGTCTAATTCTTTCTGTTTCTCATTTTCAGAATTCTGTGGAGCTGCAATAAAGTCTTTGACTGTACCACTTATCGCTGATTCTGACTCATTCACACTCAATAGCTTTGTCCTATGAAATTGATCATTATCCTTTGACAGGGCAGTATGATCATCAACTTCAACTGGCACAGGATGTCTTACCGACTTGTAATACTGATCTGGTTCGATATTTGTTGCTTTTTGCTGCTTCTCGTGATCAGAAGGAGAAGTTTCATCCCAATCAAATGGGAAGGGAAAGTTAAGACTATCATTTGCCATATCATTATCCTGAACACTTTTGCTACGATAATTTGCAACATTCTGGGTTGCGATTCTGTACTTTCTTGCGGCTCCTACAATCAGACATTCACAGAACTTCTGGTTACAAGTCCTGCAAGTTTGGGTGAACAGGTCACTCTGACGTTTCTTTATTAATTGAGACTTTTGTTGTTCTGTTTGACTCATGGAATTTGTTATCTGTAGTGACTCTGCATGATCAGAACTGTCTGGATTCATTGTTGTAATGGATGAAGTTTTTCTTTTAAGACCAACAAGGTCTAGCACCTCATTGAATTTGAAAGATGTGGACTTCAGCTTTCTTTGATATGAGTTGAAACGACAAATGCCCTCATGCGCAGATAATCTATCACCAAAAAACTTCCTTTCACAAAATTTACACTTCGATACTTTTCTCGACTCATAGGCTATTGGTTTGTAGCATTTGGATAGCGAAACCGTTTCTCTATGCTTTTGGAGACCTTCCTTGGATGGAAATCGACGAAAGCAAACTGGACAAAAGAAATATGAACATTTTTTCTTCTTAAGGATGGGTCTGTCAGTTTTGGAGTTGTACTGATTTCTTGGGAACGCATAAGGAGACAAACACTTCCTCTTGAGCTTCAAATCTTTATTATTACCGAATTTGTTGCAGGAGCAATAGCTATGATCATACTTGAACACAGGCAGTTCATCATAACGTATAAGTCCTCTGCAAGAAGCTGAAACATTAGATTATTAGGTATGTCGAACATTATTAATCATACTAGCAGACTACCTATCATGTCTTATCATTGTCTGAAGCATTGTCTTACAATAAAAGTGTGAACCTAGTTATCAGAAACTACACTTATGATCAATTTGAGAACATTTAAAAGGCAATGTCCATTTCAGTTAGGTGTCAGGTCACTTAACACAATAACAGAGTTCGGAATTGTAATATAGCAGTTGCCGCAGTGGCTCAGTTGGTGCCAGGTATGATTCAGGGTTGCACAACTTTTATTTTCAAATTTCATCAAATTTTTATAAGTGCTGCAGTTATTGATATCTAGGATTTGCTAGGAAGTTGGACAATTTACGGGTAATCTTCTAGTTTGATGAATGGGTAATGTTAGGCTGTCACTCAAGGTGTAAAAAGTGTCAGTGTAAATGTCATCATGGTTACCATTGACGATAATGATAGAAAGATTTGATGAATGACTATTGCAATCAGCTCAATATATTTTTGTTACCTAGTCAATGTTGATGTATAATAGGTACCTAGTACCTAGGTAAGTATATAACTTGTGTGTGTTTTGCATCACAACTTACCAGGAGGATTGGATGAGACAATCACTGATTTAGCTTTAGCAATGTCAATATCGGTTTTCGCACTCTGAGAAGTAACTGTTGAACTGGATGAGGAACATTCCCGATGTTCATGACCAGATGATACCGGCCTTGAAATACGTCGATTGCTACCAGCCAAATTATCACTCATAGCTGTCTTATTATGTTTAACTTTTGAATGCCTATCTGTGGATAGGGGAGAACTGCACCGTGCAGGTACAATCTCATTTCGATCTTTATCAATCGATTTCTTGGGTTCTCCAATATAGTCTGGCGAAGAGGAAGGGAAAACCACGATAATTTGACGCTCCTTTTCAGAACAATCTGATTCTCTGTTAATCACTGGCTCTCCAGATGAATTTGCAGTGCTTCCGTTGGTAGCTGAATCTGCAACTGATGCTTCTAGTACCTGTTGTTCATCTGATTGCCGATCCTCCTCATGAGACTGGGGAGCTTGTGACTGATGAACGTCTTCTGTCAAGACCTCATCATTAACCTGATTATTTATTTCAGGACTATCTACAGATGGCGCGGTTGGAGGTTCAACATTTTCAACATTCTGATTTTCTATTTCAAGACCATCTGCAGAAGGCTCGGCTGTTGATGAGTTTATCGCCAGTACCGATGTGTCTGATCCATCAGCATGTTGCTCCTGTTGAAACTTTGACAACAGTATACTAGCTTCTTGATCATCCAATGGCTCAACCAGAGGAGCGAATTCATCAGCTGTTGAATTTTCAGTCTCGTGAATTCTAACAGAGCAGTTATTGCACTCAAAATCAATGGGTTCTGATTTAGTTTGGAAATCATATTGTGCTGTTTCAGGATGTAAAGGGGAAGTTGCAGCACTTCTGTTAACAGGGGAAGTTGCTTGATCTAGGCGATGAGGATTATTTGATGGAGATGACGGTTCCAGCTTTATGCGAGGTTCTGTGCTCTTTGCAGCTGTGGGTAAAACAGTGGATAAGAGTGATCTATCTCTTCTGATACATGTTTTTCTCCGCCGCAAAGCAACTGAATCACCAACTTTCTGCTGCTGCTGCACAGTGGCTGAATTTCCTGGTGGAATACTATCTGTTGGCTCTTGAGGATCAGTCGAGGCTGCTCCAGATGTCTTGGCCCGTTCTTCAGATTGGTGACTGATTCCAACTGAAAAAAGGCGGTTCAAAGTAGAATATGCATCCTTGAGTGGAAATGAAGGGAAACAAAATGCAATGGAGCTTAAATAGAATGGCATGAAGAATTTTTTTGATATTGCGTACTTTAGTTCACTGATATACTTACCGATGCATCTGATTATTTCAAATGAGTCCAAGAAATGCTCGAGCAAATCTGCATCACTCTTATCTTTGAAGGTGGAGTTATCCTTATATCTTTGAAATTTCTCACTTATGACAGAGGATATGGTCAACACTGACATGTTTCATGCTGTGGGGTATAATACAACATGTTCAATAAGGAGTCATTATTCATACACTTGTCTCACTCGGTTTCCAGCATAATGCAAAGTAATTTTTTGATCTTGAGGGTACACAATATTGAAATTAATTGATGATCTAGCATACTATAAACTAATTAATCATGAATCCGAGATGTCTTTATAAAATTACTCATTTTTCTCAGAAATGGTCGATATGCACAGAATTTTACAACTTATTGGATACGAATTACAAGATAGGGATTCTGTGATATTGAAAAGACATGAGAGATCTGTCTTTGAACTTTCAAACATCATCAGTTTGTATTTCCCTGGCACAAACCAATTCAGCCTTGCAACATTCTATGAAATTGCTATTTGCATCATAATTATCATTTTTGATAGGTATTCCGATTGGTAATAGCTTCTTACATCTCCTAAAATGAAATATTTGAGTGCAATAAGAGCAAAAGAGGAGAGAACTTAGAATCATAAAATTTTCTTAAAGTTGAACGTCATATCATATTGCTACCTAAATTGTAGACAAGGCAGTATAATGATATGATTATCACATATTATCTGTATTGTATATTATATTGGGTAGTGTAAACCTAGTTTGTGCGAGGTTTCCTGAAGACAATAATGAATATTTCTTCCCATGCAAATGAGGTACTAGGTCCTATAGGACCCTACCAGCGTTCAATGAAATCATGGGAGATCAAAGTGGTTTCATGCTGCCTGAGTGTTGTTAGTAAAATTACTGACTATTTGAACAGCATCAGGGCGCCATGTTTCTCTTTGATTCATCTCCTCGAAACAATGCCAATGATAATATCATTTCAGGCACACTACTTGGAAGCATGGACGGATTGTCTCGAGATTTGGAATGCTCTGGGGAGGCCCAAATTATGTGAATGTGATCAAACCGTAGGTTCATCTTATTTTTCCCTCCCATTAAGGAGTTGAAATTTGAACAATTGGTAGGGTTCATAGTGCTTTAGATTGAATATCTTGCAGGGCTCTATTATTTTCTACTCCCGTTCATGGTTATGAAATTACCACAATCCACACAATGCTAAAACACTTGAATCATGTAGACTGTAGAGCTATTTAAAGTCCAGTAAAACAAGTGGGAAATGATGAAAAATGAAGAATAAAGGAATAAACAACCACAAAACAACAAAAATTATCCCTGCGTTTAGTTCTCATGTTTACACTTTACATTATAATATAACGTGCTTTCAATTTATCATGTTTAACTTAGCAAATATAATATCAGAATGACAAGTTTGTCGAAATGATCTTTTAGTTTTCATATCATCAATCAACATAATTCTTTGAATGTGTGCATGCATCAATGCCGAAATGTGGTCTTATTGGTACTTCAGAAGTACTACTTCTACAATCAATATAATTATTGCTCCCGAATGTAAACTATGGTGTTGGCTTTTTTAAGGCTGAGCAGGTGTGTTTATTTTTAGTGAAATTCAGCATTCTGAATTTCCTTCAAATTTGATGATTGCATAGCAAGTTTTTAGACTTTTCAATTGATATCATGACCTCCTATGGACCCTGGTAAACCCCTGCTGACCCCCTGAAAACCCTTGCTGACCCCCTGAAAACGCCTGGTGACCCCCTGAAAACACCTGGTGACCCCTGAAAATGATAAGATCTCAAAATCAAAAAAGACACATTACAATTTCGACTTTGCCTCTGATAGAAAGTTAACTCACCCCTGCTCAGCTCAGAAAAGGAGCGGCAAGTTCCGATTCCACATCATATTACACATATTACGGTACCAAATTAGAATAAACCCGAAATTAGAACAACCCAAAAAAGGTTGCTGTTCTTCCAGAGATATGATCTACGTGACAATCTTTGTTTGACTAGCGTATTCAATCGTGGTGAAATTTACGGAAATTCTGCCACGAAAAAATGGTTCACGGAAAATTTAGAGCACATTTGGATGCTTTTTATCTCACACTAATTACAAGTTCACATTTAATTCCTGACTTGCATGATGTCATAACACACAGACACGATGAAGCAAATATAGGACAAAGATAAGCACATCATACATGAATATTATCAATAGCACTTTACACAACTTAATTAGAATTCTAATGAATTTTCTGCTCCATACCTAGTCTGTAGTATCAATTACTAGTCATAAGATAAGCATAGTAGATTAGTAGGCCGTTACAAATCGTTCGTGTTTTTATTCAGGCAAAAAAGTTGGGACACAAAGCTTAAATAAGTGGTTACTCGTAACACCCAGAAAAAAAGCAATGTTAATTCAAAAAAAGATAAATCACATGATCTTCATCATACGATATATCATATCATACGCAATAAAAAACCCAATAAAAACATAAACCACTGGATTCGGGACTAAAATAATTCTGTTTGTGGAAAGAAAACAGTTACGTAATATTTGACATCAGGCATGACAAGAATATGACTTCATAGAACCCAACATTCCATCTATATGGCCGAAGTGGACATTACCTATTTCTTGTTGACAAGGAGAAAGTTTTCGCTGCATTTTCACAACGAGAACTATCTACGATCACTGTCACACAGAAATGACGGCTTTGGGGTGACTAAAAATCTACAAAAAATCTACAGAAGTCTCAGCTCTTCTAAAACACCTTGATAATAGCACAAATCAATAGATATCAACAAAAACTAACTGCAACACTATATTTTGTTACGAAGATTTGGCACTGTTTATCTTATTCTCAAACATCTCTCGGCTATGCATTGTCATATGTCTCGTTAGAGCGTTGGAAAAGTTACTGTTGTACGTGCAGTGTGGGCACTGGTACTGCCTGTTCCCCGAATGGGCAAGCATGTGGTTCCTCAGATGAGACTTAGTGGGGGTTTTATACTCACACTGGTCACAGTACAGAATACCAGATGAGCGGTCTCGTGTGTGAACTGTCATGATGTGTTTGGTTAGTGTCTGTCTGCGTGGTGTTTTGAACGCACACGTCGGACAGTTGAATTGTTCTTTGGAGGACGATGTTGGTGTCACTGTAGAGGTGGTGGTGTCAGGGTTGGTGTCAATGTGAACTAGCATGTGCCGGTGAAGGCTGATCTCATTAGTGAATATGACACCACATTCCTGACACGCCAGAGGTCCTGTGGACTGGGCTATCGTCGACTGTATCACCGACATAAGCTGCTGGGTTAGCTCCGAATCTGATGGAATAGCTGTGAGTTCCCCCGGTTGCAGCTGGTCACCACTATCACCACCGTGTTCTTCAGGTGAGGAGCTCCGATGTCGATCTTTCTGTACCGGATCAGTATCTCCCCTCCTGGGCGGAGGTGATGAGGACCCTCCCTCCTCCTCACTCGGCTCCAAACACTCGGCTTTCCTCTTCACTCCACTCAACGTCACTTCTCCCGTCTCATCATTCTCTCCACGAGATTGTGATCCGAGGCTGTCTGCAGATTCCACCATCTGTTGAGAGGAGGAGAAACCCGCTGTGTCATCAGGAACTGTTGCAGGGCGCTCTGATCCTGAAAACCTCATATCTCCCACCAGAGAGGAGGGGGTGGACGAGGATACAGTTGTAGTTATGATGCTCGGTTGACATCTCTCGTTAACCTCACTCAACCTAATCTCACCGCTCACCAAATGCTCTGAAACCTCCATTCCGTCGTCTGTATCAGGATTAACCACGTCGATGGGTGTTTCCGGTTCTGTACAGGCGGGAGAGGGTGTTCTCTCCCTATCCTCTGTACTTGGTACTTTCATCATCAGTGGGATGGGCTTGATAACCGTGGGTTGTTTGATGGCGTCCTTGTGTTGTGCCAAGTTGAGCAACGACTCTGCAGAAATCGTGACATTTGGGCTACTCCGGACTGCTACGTTATTGCGCACGGCGGGGTTTAGTCGGTTTTTGAGGAGCGGGTTTTTGAATTTGTTGAAATTCTGGGCATCGATTGGTTTGGAAAAGCTGACTTCTGTAATGCTGGGTTTGGGGAAGGAAATGGGGCTGGGTTCCTGAACAGTGCTGGTGAAAGCACTGACACTGGTATCAGGTGGTGCTGGTGCTGTTGCTTGCTTGGTGACAGCCGGTTTCAGGCTCTCGAGAAATGTCCGAGACGAAAGTGGTCTGATCACAGATTTTGCCGGGGGGAGGGGTGAGGGGCAACTCTTATTCAGACTTTCCAGCACGGACTCTAGCTCGTTAACATGGTCTGATATGTCCTTGAGAGCACTGCACGAGTCTCCTGACAGTCCAGTCTGCTGTTGCTCGGTCTCGGTGTGTTGTTGTTGTTGTTGCTGTTTGGCGGGAGCTTGGTCTCCTGATTCTTCCAGCTCGGGACATCTGAAATTGGAGTGGCGCCGTGAGTTCAATACCGTGTTATTGCAGTAAAACAATCACCCACACGTACACACGCACACACGCACTCACACACACACACACACACACAAACGCACATACACACACACAAATGTAATAACTTAATATGTCGAGGGTAGTCGGTGTGACTGACAGTTATTAGGAAATACCGCGTGGGTCGAAAGTAATGACGTTTCAGAGCAGACTAGACTACTACAGCCTTGGACGAGAAAGTAAGTGATGGTATGCGTTTGTTTGTGTGTGTCAGTTTGCGTGTGTGTGTATGTATGTGTATGTATGTGTGTGTGTGTGTGTGTGTGTGTGTGTGTGTGTGTGTGTGTGTGTGTGTGTGTGTGTGTGTCACCATATGTCACACATATGGTGAGACAATTGACCCAGTCTGATAGGATCCTACTCCTAGGAAAGATGTAGGATGCCCGAACTTACGTTATATCCCACGCTAACATGTCAACTATCCAGTATCCAGCATACACTTTTCATAATATTGAAAACACTGCCCATTGACAACACGTTGCAAGGTTTGCCCACTGTAATATTCTACAGCACATACTGAATATATCGTAATATAAATGGGATATAAAGCGGCTTGTTCGTGCTTGGGTAAAGTTAGATAAATTGCGACAAGACGGCGGTATTTTAGTCTGAAATCGTTCGTTTTAATTTAGTCTCGACCAATGCCATGAAACATGAATAAAGACGTACCATTTATCATACGCATATGAATATGTTTGGCATTTCTGTTCCAAGGGGAGCCTCATGGTCACGTTTTGGGTGAAACTCATTGGGTAAAAATTTCGTGAAAGCAAAATCGACGAGAATTCAATATTTCAGGGTGTGATGATATGAATAATCTGATTGCTATGATAGTCCAGCTCCAGCTAGTTAGACAAACTTACACAATATTTATCCGCAGTTGCTTATCCAACTTTTCTAGGTTTATTTCATCCTCTTTCGTAACAACCGGCTCTGAGGATATGAAAATGAGTTATCCTTCGAGACAGAAAAATGTTTCAGAGATCTGCTTCATCTACCTATCATAAAAAACATTGAATATGATCATAATATCTCTCCCGTCCTATCCTGGCCTCATGATCGCAGTTTGATATCGAGACACATCATTACAATAATAGTATGACCCACATATTATTTAGTCCTCATAACATATATAATATCACATTGATATATTACAAGCTATGAGATACCACTATATATCAGATATCTCTTTTCTCGAGACAGATTTGAGACTCCATATATCTTGCAGGGAGATGATACATAACATATCACATTATCCCTCTCTGCAAGTCTCCATTTTCTCCGTAGCCAGGAGGAGAAAGATCTGAGACTCTCTCTCTCTCATTCTGCATAATGATCTCCCTCTCGTATCTTTCTCTCACAGACGCCAGTCTGTCCTCAGCTACCCATCATGAATGTATGTATGTGAGTGTGTGTGTGTTTGTGTGAGAGAGAGAGAGAGAGTGTGTGAGTGTGTGTGTGTGTGTGTGTGTGAGTGTGTGTGTGTGTGTGTGTGTGTGTGTGTGTGTGTGTGTGTGTGTGTGTGAGTGTATGTGGAGATGGGAAGAAGCAGCTCATGACGCTGAGGACTGGGCGGAGCCTCAAGACTGCGGACTGCGATGGGGGATCTCAGTCACCACTATGTTACATTTATCATACACAGGTCCGTCGGCAGGCCTGAGTGCCGTACGGCTAATGGATGAGAGAGGGGATGATATGCATTATGAAGGAGTAGGAGTTACGATATGAAATATATATGTTTGAGCAGGAGTTTCGAAAAGGAGTGGAAAATATCGTGTCCGGTATTTTGGTTGTGAAAACGATCAATTAATCTGCAGTAATATGAGCTTTTGATGAGCAATTCTAAATCTTCTTCATATCTCCCTTAAATGTCTGGCCCTAATCGGTCGTTAACTCATGATCAATTAGGATATCAACTTGATGATCACGGTGTTAGAATGCCACAAATCCCAATGCTGAAACCCAAATCTGCTCAAACATACGTAGATAGGCTGCGCCTAAGTAGACTTACCGACTAATACCGATATAATCACTCAATTACGGGTAATTAATTCCCACGGCACCACTAAACAGCATCAATGAGATAAGAGTAATTGTAAAATATCATTGACGCCTTATTTCTGAAATGGAGAAATTTCAGCCCGAATATAAGTCCCAGCAGAGAAAATACTGTGTTTTTAGGACCCGGACAACATTATCATATCCCTCTCTTATTCTATTCATTCAAGCAATATATTGCCGCGTCTTATTCCCCTTATTACACTATCTGCTGAAAGTGGAAAAATTCTAACTAAATAAATTTCTCAGTAAAATTCTTTCTATTATCTCAGCTCTACCATAATATAGCAAGTGATATATTTTGGAAGCGACGGGATGGGGGAATGGTATTGTGTAACTATGTAAACCTAGCGTCAGAATAGTTAAATCTAATAATATAGCGTACGTTATTATTTTACTAACGCAGTCCAGACTTATAATTATGCCATAATTAACGTTATCGTTAAATAATTATTATTTATCAAGCTTTGAGGAAACAATATGGTGTGTCAGAAGTAACGGGAATGGATATTACTCAGGATTGGAAATGAGAAGTTTCTGTTTAGGCCCAAGCTTATTTTTCATTTCCGATCATATTAGATGTCTGTATATTAGTTTATATTGGGAAGACTCCTGATGGCCAAACTTAGTTTTAGGTTCAAGTCGAAGAAATCAGCCAGCACTACCATTTTCAACGTGAGTTTTTGAGGTCAATGATAAACCGGATTCATGAAAGATTCTCACAGATAAACCGATCCTCTCTCTCTCACTCATTGTTGAACACATAAAGTAACATCTCAACAGTTATAATGAGCGGCATTCGGCTTCCAGAATAAGCGACTCACTGCAAGTCACCAAACCCACCTAACAACTCTATCATATTAACATCTCTACTATGGCAACACGCCTGTGTGAGGGAAACCCGCTCCCTACTCGAGGTTTTGGGACATTGTAGCTGAACAAAAACATATCTACTATTATATACCTTATAGTATACTATACTTATACTATAGTATACTATACTAATATCTACAATATACTAATATCTCAACTATAGAAACTCAGTCTGACCTGGCGCAGGGGATACGTCGTTATCTTCACATCTGATCTGCGGTGAAAACTGGTGCACTGAAAAATGGGGAAATCATTAATTGACAGATAAGTGATGGGAATACAGCATATTATAGACACGTATATAATTGGAAGATAATATAGTTCGGAGTTTTGCCAAATCTCCATGAAAGTGATGGAGAGAATGTGGATGTTTGATAAGTCTCATCAGATGAGACCTCGAAACTGACACGGCCAAAGAATTTGGCTTTGGCTATATTTTCACAATCATGAGGAGATGTAGCTAGATGTGATAACTGATAGGCTCAATATCATTGTCTTTTCGATAGAGAGATTTGTCCCCGATAAACAAGATTATCCGAAATATTGGAAACCTCCCCGTCCCTGACTTTTGCTCCGGAATTCCGTCAATTTATTAGGGTTTTGCCCCGAGTTTTTGAGTCTACCGCCCTGGAGTCTTACAGTCGGCAACGTACGGTCTTTAAATTACCGAAAATTCCCGAGATACATTCCCCAGACACCCACAACTATACGAATATTTTGCGTGGATATTTATATTTCCCTGCAGATATCCAGGATCAAACACACCACTCTACACCACCCAACCACCGATACACACCACTCTGCACCAATCAAACGCATACTCGCACCACTTTGCACCACCCAGCGACACCACCCTCCGCCTCACACACGCAGTTCTAACACCCGACGCGGCTGCTATGGCTTCCAGACTCCATGGCAACAACTCGTGCAACAGTAGAAGTGGGGAAGGGTTTGTCGGCTCTATTCGAGAATATATAAATGGACTTTTTATAAAAAAAGAAGACTTGTGTTTGGGTTGGCACGGCAGCACACGCGCCAATGATAGCGCCAAGTGTTGCAAAGTGTTTCTCTTTAATGGGTTCCATATTATCGGCGTGATTATTATTGCTAGAGGGCATCGTCAATTGCAAAACATGAGATCAACCCACGTCTTGATACAACATGTTTTTAGTGGGAATATTCGGCAGTTTATCAATTCATGCTCATATTATATGTAATATCCACTAATATACTTTCGACACTTGATCATCAGGAGATAAAAATACACCGAGAAACTCGACGCTGAGAGCGCTGGTGATAATAATATAATGGCTTCAGAATCCGCACATATCTTTCAGTCCGGGGGTAACACTGTTATTGTGATGCGACGAACTGGCGCCCTGCGTGCGTTGTGTGTGTGTGGGGGGGTGTACTGTGTGTGTGTGTGCGTGTGTGTGTG